>CM076571.1:131183185-131607130 GCA_034641835.2 Pinus albicaulis | reverse complement strand
AACCAATGTTCAAAAAAATCCAAACACCAGCTATGAGAAATTCTATAAACTTACTTGGGCATGGAGCAACCAAGCAAAATGTGTTTTTGGAGAAGAATGACAAAAAATTTTGGTCTCAGGCCTATGCGCCGCGTGCATAACCCAATGCGTCGCGATCTCCTTGTGTGCCACGCACATTGTGTTTTGCACAGCGAACAATTCTTTTGTGCGCCGTGACCACTGTATGCACTGCGACCCTTACCCAACGCCCCGCGCAAGTAACTTCACCGACTGCTCGGCCTTCATACCACTGTTTCGCTCTTCCACTAACTTTGACTCTGCTTAATGATGGTTTTGGCGTGAAAATGGGTTGTAGAAACAATGGAATTACCTTATATAGTGGAGAACTTGATTTTTGCTTCTTTAAAACCCACTTTCTTATGTTTTGGCTTTGGCACTTTTCACTTTCTAATACAAACTCTGTTTTTGTTTCCATTTTAAACTTTTTGACTTGAATGTTGAAACTTTTGTCAATTTTTTGTAGGGATGACTAGCATGAATTTTGGCAAAGGCGACCAGGGTTGTGCCTGAAGATTTGACAACTGAAAATTTTTGACAATATACATGGCATTTATTACAAAAGACGAAATGACGATTTTTCTTCAAAACAGAGTTTTGAAGAAAAGTCAAAGTATTACATTATAACAATGAAATTTTTGAATTGAAAACTTATTTTGAACCTCCCTTTGGCCTGCTGGCATTATTGGACACTTTGAAGACAAAATTTGCAAAACCCTAGACCTAATGACTGAAATGACTCTTGCTAATTAAGAGACCAAAACAAGACTGTAAATGACTTTAAAATTGATTTTGATGAATAGACACAGAACAGTAGGTACATGATATGAGGGGCATGAATGACACAACCCTTCCTTCAGAATATGGATGCTCCTAATGGAATGCAAATGACTAAACTGAATGAGACACCTAAAAATGAAATGCAACAAAAGAGATTTTGATCTCTAATGAAGGGATGGACAGACCGACTCTAACAGATATTACAGGAGATCTACTGTAGGTTTTTTCTCTTCATTTTTGCTGGATAATAGAAAGGAAGGAATGGTTGTTCGGGGTGGATGTAGCCCAAACTAGGTGAAACACGTATATCTGTGTCTCTCTAGTTTTATGTGTTTTTTGTGCTTCTATTTTCTGCATATTTTATGTGTTGTATTGCTCTGTAATATTTAATTTTCTAACACTTGAAAAATAGTTGAAGATGTGCATTCATCTATAATTGTGCTAGGTAAAACCACATCATAGGCCTGTACTGTAATCTCAAAGGTATGTAAGAAGGAAGATGTTATCCTGCGAATCGAATCCAATCAAAAGAAGCGATCAAACTACTTGGAGGGGACGCCATAGGAATGGAATGGTCATCACCTTGTGTTACGGGAGCAAGAGGAGCATCCTCCGGGGCCTCCATCATGGAAGCTGGAGGAGCAACTTCTTGAACCATAAGGACGGGAGAATCTTTCTCCAAGTCCAAGGAATGTGAAGAAAAAATAAAAATGTGAGGGGTATGTGAGCCACTCTCGATGGAAAAGATCTAGTGAACCTTGGGCGAGAGCAGATCTAATTCCATGACCAATGGTTAGTCAGGAATGGATTCATGATTTTGAATTTCCGGGGGAGTGGGATTGACCAAAGATGAATCTTGATTGATTGGCTGATCAACTAGTGGAGGACTCAAAAAAATCTTCTGGTAACCGACCAGAAGGCAAGTTGCAGAAATAGTAGGATTTTCCAACACTCTTGTGGTTTCATCCATGTACGAACAAAGGTGAATGGGATGATGCCATTCATACGACCTACAGGGATTCATGATCTTACCCTGTTTCTCATGAGTCTTATCAGTACTAGTCAAAGATGTGTCACCAACATGACTTCGATAAGCCAAGGAAAACAATGGATGGCCGTTGGACCATGCCTCAAGCACCTTGGGGATTCTAGGGTAATCTCGAAGAAGATGGTCACCCTTGCACAACTTTCAAGGGAATTTGACTCTCAGAGATGGAGAGGGAGGTTTCTCGATATTAGCCGCATGGGTAGCAATAGTTGTTGATTCCCCCCCCTAGCTTATTTTCCTTCTTCTTATTATTAGCCACCTGGGTACTAAAATTCAAACTTTCGCAAGGTGAAGAGGAAGAACCAGGTGAAGAAGTAGGCGAAGAAGGTGAGGGGTAAAATTTAGAATCAACAGGATGTTGTTCAGGTGAAGGAGATGGTAGAATAGAGGTTTGGACACTCGGGACCACCGAGGTCAAAAATAACCATACGGGAAAACCAATCGTTAATCCACGAAGGGACAATGTTGCCATATAAGGAGCACCAACATTCCCAAAAGAAAGAAAAGGACCAAGATTCCCTTTGGAGGGGATTCGTTGGTTGGAAAACTCCGGAAACGTTGCCATTAGAAACAACCCTCAAAAAATCATTAAGGAATATAGCTTTAACTAAGAATATTTCATGGGCAGTTTAATTTGAAGACATTAAAACAAAACTCTGATGTTTCATATTTTAAGAGTCGAGAAACAGAAAAAAGGTGACTCTAACACTTTCAGGGTTAAGAGAGTGTGAAAGGACAAGAGCTCAATGATCTTTTCACTTTTAGAGAGTCACGAAAATATCAAAATTACTACTCAGGTAATCTAAGAAAGAGCATGTACCAAGTTTTCGTGAACTACCATATACACCTTGGTGATCAGATGAAAGAGAAATGACCAAGGACTTGGTGTATATGCAGGTAGTCTCCCCAAATGTTGTGTTCGGTGTATCATGATTACATGGTGATAGACTCGGCTTCCTATGGATAAAGGATTGCAACCTATGAGGGTATCCCTTATATATACAAGGGTATGGGGAGCACAAGTCCGTACTACTGTTTTCTAATGCCAGATGGCGAACGACTGCTACTAGGTTTAATGACACCGGAACACGTCACTAGCCTAGACCTCTAAAAATGTTTTGTTAGGTTCCAATGATTCCTTAGATTAATTGAATTTATTTTAAGGTTGATCTTAAATTAATGTTTCAATTCCAAGGCCCTACCATTGTCATCTGAATCTTCTACATGAAGGTATATGAGAAAATAACTCTTTCAATTTGATGAATGTTATCTAGTTATGGGAAGAGTCTCAAAAAATGATGCAAAAAACAATAATACTGCAAACAAAGCTTTTTCCTAACTAGATGACTTTCACTATTCAAAAGTAATCTAAAACATTCAACGATGCGAATTATGCAATCTAATCTATGAAAAAATCTCTTTTTGAAAACTATGCAATTGTAATCTATGCACAATTTCCTTTTTCTTTTGAATGAGTAAGAATGCACTCAATGCATTTTTCGATGAAATGAGAATCTACTTAATGCATGCCTTTAATGAAGAGAATGAACCCACTATGATTTTTAGTTTTCAATCATTAAACAATGTAATCTAAGTTCAATGATAAATTTCAAACATGACTTTTCAATGTAACTTGATCTAATTCATTTTAATGAAAAGAAAACTTTGAGACGAAAACTAAATGAACACAAATTTCCTTAATGGAAGGGTGAATGCAAAAGGGATACAAACAAACTCTAAGAACACAATTGTTGTTTTAAACACTTTGTAATGAAAGTCCTCAAAAGGCTACAAGACATATAAGTTCAAGCACAAAGAGGACTTCCAAAACATGGGCTCAAAACAAGGCATTCATTCCCTTTTACATCAAGCAATCATAGAAAGAAGACTTTTCAGTTGAGCAATGAGCAATGTAATCTATGCTCGCAAGTGAGCAAGTAAAGGGGAGAACGTGTAAATGATACAGAGAAAAGGACCGGAAGGGCAAGACACAGTGGGGAAGGACTTAGGGAAAAAATCTTAATTTTTCACACACCCTAGAATTGGCACGGCTTTAGTGGCTGAAACTAGTGCCAACTGGCACGACTTTAGGGGCTGAAACTAGACTAATGGCCCATTGGTGGGGATTTCTAATTGACAACTAGTGCCAATCGGCACAACTATCAGAAAAATAAAAGCACCAATGCCTGAAAAAGAAAAACAAATAATTTCTCCTAACCAATACTAGACTCACCACTTCAAGCAAAAACTAAAAGATCATAAATGATGAAAAACATAGGAACAAACAGGGAAATGGTCCTTCAACTAAACTCGTCGAATGACAAAGACCTCAAAGAGTGAAAAACTCAAAGGAAACTCCCCAGTGAAGTCGCCAATCTATTTTTTAGGTAAATACCCTCTGTGGACAGAGGTGATCCCTCTAGCCCTATGGTGGGTCTAGCAACTACGGGAACATACTAAAATCTACCTTCCTATATTGTAAATAAAATTAAGAGCAAGGAATATGACCTACCTTGTACTGATGTTATGTTTTCATCTTCTCTCGAAGCTTCTTGATGTGTTTCTCTCCTCAAGCTCGATACACGTTGCTACCAACGTTCGATTACCTGTATAGACAGCCAAAACACCACGACAAGCGTAAAATCACGACAAACATAAAACAATCATAACCTATCTAACTAATCAAGGAATGCTATAAATATCATTATAAATGTAAACAAGAGTGGAAGATAAACATCAGATGAATTTCATTATGACAAAGACAAGGGGAGTTTACAACCAAGCCTTGATGTTGAAGCTCTCCTTGGGTAGGTTTATATCCAAGCACGTTTGCAACACCCTCACACACAAAGGTCCAATATCTCACTATGTTCCCAACACAAAAAAACAATCACACTCTACACTATTCTCTCGAAGCTATAATTACTTCTCCTTTCTATAATCACTAAGGTTGTAGAGCTAAAGGAGGTATCCTTATATAACAATGGAGGAGCAGGTTATGGGCCCTCAAACAATGGGAAAAGAGCTTATCCTTTGGAGTAGTTCCTATTTCTTGGGAACAAGAAGCCCAAACGGAAATTCCTCGACCATATCCTCAAAACAAACTTCCAACGCACTGCCTTGTGAAGCTTCTAGTCGTGGAAGCTTCCTTTCTCTTTAAAAAACTTTCCAAAAGAGGATTGACGCAATCCTGACATTAAGACAGAGCGTCGATTGGCACGGGCCTCAGTGTAAATCTATGCTATCGGTGTGGGTCAGACACTAAGAGACAACGCCAACCTTGAAAACCAGGCTTTTATAGGGATCTTCCATAAAATTTGTAAAGGGAAATGATTTGGTAGACAAAATATGGTTAAGGGGTATGTATTCCATGCTTGGAAAGTACACAAGGGTCACTTTATGGGTTCTCCAAGATCAAGGAATAGGGAATACAGGGACAATGACAAATTGTTGTGTAACATGTATTCTTGAACAAGTACCAAGACTATTTCAAGACCAGTGAAGATATTTTCAATATGATACAAGGGTAATATGAAAGCTTGGAGGACTATGTGGAGCAATTCAAACACAACCTTCACAAATCAAAGCATAAGAATTTGGAAAAAGTGATCTTAAAAACACTCATTCTCAAAGGAATCAAAGATGAATTTTTAGAACTCTTAAATTTGATAGGAAAATGTGATGTTTTTCAGCTATCATATGATGATGTTTGTGATTTATGCATAAGGTATTCAAGAGTAATATCCAAGGTTTGTAAGAATTCTAGAGATTTTTCTTCGTTCATTTCCAAATATACTACAAGAACAGGAGATATAAGAGTTCAAATCAATGATTTATTTGAACATTTTAAAATTGATTTTATTAGCTCTATAAATTCACAACTGCATGTTTTGCAGGTTAAGAGAAATTAGACAGAATTTGAAGAAGCATTTTGTCCTAATTTCCAAAAGGAGCATCCCATGGATAATTGCTCTTTCTTACTTGGGATGAAAACAATGTATCCAAGAGATGGAGAAGATGCAACAATTTCACAACCATGGAAACCTTAGCCTATATGTATGCTTCAAAACACTTCCTTTCGATTTTATTACTTGCATAATCCATTATGGAATACTCCTGTGTGAGGGCAGCCATGCCAATCTCAATATAATCGTCACCAATCTTGTCCACAATCTTGGCATGGTTCATCTTATGATTACATGAATACTCTTCCACATATTGTAGCACAAACATATCATCCATATTCTTTTCTACCTCTTCAAAAACATCTTTCTTGCCTATCAAAATCATCCACACAACCTAATCAACTACATCATCAAAATCCTCCATGCCCTACACAATTTCCTGCTCAATCCATTCCACACCCTCATAGTAACAAACCAATACAACATGCTTACAATGTTGAAATGAAAAATTTAACCCTTCCCACCAGTTCTATATCACATGTACAATTACAACAAACTTATATTGATATTGGACGGGTTTCAAATCAAAAAAATGAAAAAGTTCTGGAAGAAGGCGAAGTTTCTTCTAGTCTACATCAACAAGCTGTCGAGATCAATAAGGCATTAGAAACTTAAGAACTTCAAGAAATGAAAACTGTGGGAAATCAAGAGAGTAAATTCTATATTGAAGACTATTTTCACTCCATCATTTTCTTGCAGCAACATTCCATACTTCGGAAATTCTTAACACCATCCTTTCAAGGGAAGTTGGTATCTCATACCCTATTATTTATTAACATGTATTTTTCAAATTTGGGTATGTACATAATTGAGGCCCTATTTTGAAAATGGTTTCATTGGAAATACTCTTACATGTAAGTATGTTTTATTTTTCAATGTAGAGTAGTTTATTGTAGAAAATAGAATAAATAAGAACATAAATAAATACATTTCTTTATTTGTAAAAATAAAAATAAAAATAGTTGTTTTTGTTGCAACACGCTGTGGAGATCAACATAGGTGGTGTTTGAATTTTTTTATGCATGTAGATGTATTATATTTAATATAATGTTTCTATAGACACTCATATTCAATTTTATCACCAATTTTGAAAAATTGTTTGAATATCATATGTTTTGGCTTGCGGGCTTGATAAACATTGTGAAAACACAATCGGGAAAGTAATGTTTTGAGGGACCAAAAGGGAATATTTTAAAAACATATTTCTATCCTAATTAGCACTTTATTTCTACATTTCAATCCAATTTTAATCACTCAATTTGGATTTTAAACAAAAAATTTATAACCAAAACATTAACAGGGTGTCTAGTTGGGAGCTCAAGGACAAAGTTGGGACAGTCAGATTTTGGAGCCCTAAATGACTATATATTTTAAACCTGTTTCTATAGAATATGCCCCTATGACTATATTTTTAAAATTAAATTTGAATCACTCAATTTCAATAGCGTATGAGGAATTTATGACCAAAATACTGACTCTCTATCGTAAATCTGCAGTTTTAAAACTCTGTTTTTCCGGATGTTCACTTGCGTATTTGACCCATAAATTATTATTTCATTCAAAAAATGTTTCTATTGGAGATATATAAATGAATCTACTTTAATCTCCAATTTTAATCATTTGAATCCGTCATTAAACGAAAACGTTATGCTTAAAATACCAACTGTTGGTATAAGTTGAGAAATAAAAAATGACTTTGTTCTGCAGGTTGTTATAAGTAAATTTGACATATCATCTCATGGATTTTTTAAAGTCTATTTATTTTGGAGATATCCCTATGAAATCCATTTAATTTTCTTTTGGAATCACTCACATCGGAAAAAAAATAAGAAGTCATGATTAAAATATTGTTGGTTAGTATGGTTGGCCACCGCTCCCCCGTAGGTAACAAATTAATTTTACGTTGCTTATTTTTTTTCTGTGGATTTGTTTTACAAATTAAAAAATTGTTATTTTTTTCATATTTTTTGGATTATGAGAGCCCGATCACCTCTCCTCTTCCATGGTTTCATGTTTTATTGCAGGTAGATGCTCGTTTTTTTGCAGGTCCCGGGAGAATAAAGGAGGTCAATTTATGATCGAGTGATTCTTGAAGGCAATGATAATGAAAAACGATATTTTAATCCTTTGTCGAGACTATGAAAACCTTCTGGAAGCAGTGGCTATGCTTATGGTATTGAAGTTCTATGTTACATTTCCAATTATTCTATATCCCAATATTTTCCATTTATTCATTTTCAAAGACGAATTTACCATTTGAACAACGTTTATATCCATATTAACCAATGTGGATGGAAAACTATTCTTTTGTATGAATTATATTAAAAAAATTCTGATCAAATGATATCAGCAGTCGTCATCATACATTGTCTTTCATGATTTCATCATATCTTGCCACTAAGGGAAAAATATTTTCTCATAATTCTTAAATCTATGTTTTACTATTTTTGGTCAATTCCTAATCATCTTTATGATTTTTACTGATCTGACCGTTTCTACCATATGTACGCTACTCTCATTATTTTTTTTCCACATTTATGAATCCACAACATCCTTTCCTCTTTTCCCATGCTTTATGGTCATCGACGCCTGAGGGAAAAACATGTCGCCACACTTTGTACTTACTTTCAGCTTGCAAGGCTTCCACCTTTTGCATCACTTTCAACATCAGCTCAACCTACATCAGCTTCAACAAATGCCAGTCCATACATGCCATTCAACATTTTTATGGAGCTAGAACTTGAGGTAAAATAGAATAAGTTTCTGATTTATTAAAAATTTAGGAGAATTTCATGAAAATCAACTCAGCATTATTTATCTTCATTCGTTCCACTTCTTTACCATTTCCCACTTTTCAGAGATACAAAAGGTTTCAGTTTGGGGGAATGTTACTTTCATTCAATTCTTTATTATGACCATGGCATCATCCATCGATCTCCTTATTCATTCTAAAAACCTCTCTTATTCCATATTGTTTTACACCAAACATAACGATTGTAGATACTACCTCAATATGTTTTCTAGTATAGCATGAGGGCATGCTCATTCTCTAGTTTAGGGGAGGAATTTCTACACATGATGTTTTTTTTATAATTTATTTCTCATTTAAGGCATATAATTTTATTTTTATATAGTGCAGAAATTGATTTGTGCATATCTTTAAAACTATGAACTGAATTCTTGTGCTTTTTGGACAACAAAGAGGTATCTTTAAAATACACAAACCCAAAAAAAATTTCAAACTAAATTAGTTTGTAAAATTTCAGAAATCATGCACTATCACCTACAACCATTTTGCTTATATCTCATGATCCATGCATCAAAACGATCTTATTTTTGGATTAGAGAAGCATTAATATAGTAGAAATCTTCTTGGAAAATTTCAGCAAAATCTCGTTTTTATTTTTTCAGAAAATGGTTAATGAAGTTTGTAGTTCCTTGTATCGTATTTTGTTGTAACTTAATATACATATGGTTGAAAGTCAATGTGAACATTGTTATGCCTTCACCAACATCATTAAAACTGAATATTTATTATTTGAGGAAGAAGTCATTTGTTACATCAATATAATGATTTGGGGTGAACATTTTGATTATTGTATTAAAACTTGGTTAATATAGAGCCTTTGGGTTGCATGAGGAAATGCAACATATTCAGTTTGGGGGTATGTTGGGCCACAAATATGTATATCATTCATCATAATTTATCACAATTTATCACATAATTCCATTTTATAATTATTTATAGTGCTCTTATGGATAAATACTATTTTTTCTTATCTATTTTTGATAAATTGAAGATTATTATGCATTATTTTTCCAATGATGGTTTATAAATGGATTTTTTATAACATCACTCATGATTTTAGCCTCCAAGATATTTTCTAGTTTATAACTTCGGTTTCCAGCTCATAATCAAATATTCCAACTCAGAAATTATCTGGAATAAGAAGTGCAGTTTTTTGTTGGACTTTTCAAAGAAATGAAGATGAATCTTGAAAATCCAAGAAATGGGTTTTGTGCAGAACAGACCAAGTTATTTTTCACATGAGTAGTTTTCCAAAATTCGGTCTGTATTAAGAGAAAAACAAGGTTCTTTCAAGACGATTTTCTCAAGTTTTTTGTTGTGGCCATTTTCCAAATTATTCCAATTGCAATACAAGATTCGACTTGTTTCTGCTGAATGATGATGGGAATATCTTTCAGATATGATCTTGTTTATTGAGATTATTTAATCAATCTAAAATTATAATGGAAATGATTTTGTAAATCAACTTTGTTGTAACTTCCCTTTTCTCTCTATGTATTTAAATGAAAACAAAGATCAATGAGAAAGGATAATTAGGAAATAAGAGAAAGGAATAATTAGGAGATATGAGAGATGAGAGATGTACAATTGTTGAATTAGAGGCAAGGCTATGAACTTCATTATGCTGTAATTATTTCTATCATATATCTTAATGAAGGAAGCTATCCATTGAGTTCTACATCTAATACTTGTAATCTAATCTTAATTATTTATCAAGGCAGAACTGAGTCTTGGGCAGTTGGGTCCATTACCTTGGACGAGGTTCTGCCTTGAACATGTAAAGTGGTTTAGTTGCATGATTGTTTATTTGAATTTCAATTCTCATTCCTTAAATTATATTTCCTTTCATTTAAGTGATTTGTTGTTTTCTTCATTTTCCAGATTGTTATTTCTTGCAATTTCTAGATTTCATTTAATTTGGTACTCTAGATTAGCATTTGAATTATGTTGAGTGTAATAGGTTAAATTTAGAATTTAGCAATGTGTGATTTAATTTGGTATTGATTCAAGTCATGTGATTAGCATAACTATTTTCATGTCATTTACTTTCTATTTTTGAGATTTAGTATTTTTTTTCATTTCATACATTTAATTTATTTTTGAATGAGCTTGATAGTGTAGAACATAATCATATAGAACTAGTGTTAGTTGTTGGTGTTTGTTATGCATATATTTTGGCAATTGTCTTGAAATAAAAGGTGTTCCTTGGTTGATAATTAATGATTAAGTGACTAATTGTTTTTATTAAGCAATTAATTTTACCCAACACAAGATACAATTGAAATAAATATCTCTTATACCAATTTTTGGAAGCTTGAAAATAATGATAGGGGTGGTATATCATTATTGTAGTGATGGAAAACTATGCATTATTTTACTATCACAGCACATAAGAAGATCACATAAGCAAGTAAAACATATGAGTAGTTATAAATATAAGCATGATATAAACATCACAGTACAAGAAAATCAACACATAAAAACATCAAGAAACAAGATGTAACGTGGAAACCAAAAGGGAGAAACCAACAATCTTATTATACTCTACTTCATCTTCTTTTCATTAATAAAAATCTTGTTTACATATGCAATCACCGTCACCAGTTCACAAGCCAAAAATTTCCAATCATGCAAGAAACCTTCTCTTCAGGTCACTATATGATGGAAGTTGCCACTTACTAAACTCTACGGACCACCATGTGACCTAAGATGCTACTCCCACGAATTTTAAGGTCGCCACTTCCTAAAATCTGCAGACCACCATCTACTCTAAGCTACTACTCCCATGAATTTGAAGGCCACCAATTGTTGGATGCCCCAAAACATAATAGTATATATATCCACCACTAGACATAACCCACTACTCCCAAGTTCTTAAGCCACTACCTAAAGGATGCCACTACACCTTGAATCTACAATCACCCACTTGCCTCATTCAAGTACCCAACTTTCAAGATCCTCTTGTGGACCTCGTTTCAGAATATTTAATAATAGGATCCACCTAACTCAAACTCAAAAAAATTAGTCCACTTTTCATCTAATTTTCATACTATACCCACTAAATATTCTATCCTCATTAGTTGACTATAGGCATGCTCTCCAACACCAATAGCCTCTCACAATCAATTAGATTTGTCTCTCAAAAATACAATACTCTACTCATACAAACATTACTCATACAAAATATAAGGCATCACACCCAACCATATACATTATCACCATTCCCTTTTAGAAGCACATTTGAATAGAAATGAAAATTCAAACTGAACCTCCTAGTGACAAAACTCAGACATCATGTCACTGCAGCCAGCTCACCAAATATAAGAAAATATAGAGGAAGACTTAGAAATCAGCCTCTTAAAGGGGGAAACCTCCTTTAAATTACATAAATGAACAATTCTTGGATGATACAAATGATAAAACCTACCTTCTATATATAGTAGTCTAAGAGGTCACAATATAAAATATGGGGACTGCATGGGCACAATAATAACAATAATAGTGCTACACCTATGGGGAATAATAATAACAATATGGGGACTACATGGGCACAAAAATAACAATAATTAGGCTACACTAGTATTATGGGGACCTAACATGTCCCTCTCCTTCAAACAAGTGTTATCCCCGATGATTGAGTAGTTATGGATGGTTTTTTATAATATTTTAATCCTACCATGTTGAATATTTAGCGGGTAAGTTATTCCACTTGATGAGATATTCTGAAATTTTATCGATTCCATAGTTGTTGAGTTCTTATTTCCGTGACTACTTCAAGTTCTAATATTATTTTTCCATCCCAGCCAAGTTATGGAAATATTGTTTGAATAAGGAGCTTGTCACCTATAACCTTATTTAAGTATGAAACATAGAAAACTGGGTGCACTTGGGAAGATGCAGGAAGCTCCAATTTGTATGCCATATTGCAATTATTTTTCAACACCTTGTGAGGACCATAATACTTTGGTGATAATTTATCATCCTTCTTAGCTTTCTTGACAGAAATTTGTTTGTATGGTTTTAGCCGTAAAAATACCCAATTGCCTACATCAAATATTATTTCGTTGCGAAGTTGATTTTCCTATTATTTCATTCACTTTTGCGCCAAAATGAGGTTATCCTTTAAGAGTTTGAGAACTTGTTTTTGATGCTCGATGTGATTTTCCACTGCTTGAACCTTAGAATTGTCTCTTAAATATGATGTGATGGACGGTGTATGATATCCCTAAAGTGCCATAAATATGGTCATTTTTTATGCAATATGGAAGAAAGTGTTATACCACCATTTAGCCATAGGTAGCAACTTGACACATTATGATTGTTTATCAGATACAAAGCAACGAATATATCCTTCCAAAAATTTGTTCACTATCTCAGTTTTCCCATCAGATTGAGGATGATATGATGAGCTATGAGCTAATTGAGTACCCAAACAAGAGAATAATTCTGTCAAAAAATTTCTTGTAAAAATGGGATCTCTGTCGCTTAAATAATATTTGGGTTTTCATGTAGGTTTTGAATTCTTTCTGTAAATGTAGTAGCAACTGTACTAGCTTTAAATAGATGGGATAATGCAAAAAAGTGTGCATACTTGGTAATTCTATCAACTACAACCATTATGACAATCTTTCCTTCGAACTTGGGTAAACCTATGATAAAATCCATTGAAGCTTCCTCCCAACGTTGACTTGGAATGGATAAAGGTTGTAACAGACTCGGGGTCTTAATTGTCTCAACTTTGTTTTGTTGGAAAATCAAAACAATTTTCCACAAAATTTTGAATATCGTATTTAAGGCGATCCCAAAAACATTCCTTCTTGACCTCATGCTAATTTTTTTTAAATTCTAAGTGCCCTCCAAATGGAGAGGTGTGCAATTCCAAAAGAATATTTGTTTTGAGATGGGAATTCTTACAAAGATATGTTTTTCCGGCTAAATGTTCATATGTACTGGGATCTTGCTACAAATTTTGAATGAGTGTCCACACCTCTTCAACATTCTTTTGTTCCTCCCTTGCTTCAGTTATCCACTCAGTTTGGATAATATAAATGGAACAAAGAAATGCCTCCAAAACCTCATCCTTTCTTGAGAGTGAATCTGCAACCACATTTTGCTTCCCTTTTTTGCAGGTGATTTCAAATTCACAACCCAACATCTTTGTGAGCCATTTTTTTTCTCTTCTAAAGATAATATTTGTTCCAATTAGTATTTAAGAGTATCATGATATTTTTTTAGGTAAGCTTTCCATTTCTTTAGTGCATTTAGTAATCCAAACATTTCCTTCACATAAACATGTTTTTGTAAATAATTTCCTTTGATTAGACGACTTTCAAAATAAATGGGACTTCCTTCTTGCATTAAAACCACACCAATTCCATTTCCCAAGGCATCACATTTCACAATAAAAGTTTTAGTGAAGTCTGGCGTAGCGAAGACAAGTGCTTGGCACATTACTTCTTTAAGATGTTCAAAGGCCTTAGTTGCTTTTGGAGTCAAATAAAATGCATATTTATTTAGTAATGATGTTGGAGGTTCCAAAATTCTCCCATAATTATTAACAAACTTGCAATAATACCATTTTAACCCCAAAAATCCTCGAAGATGTTTTATTGTTGTGGGGATTTTCCATCCATTAATGGATTTAATTTTGTTATGGTCTACCTTAGCACCTTCATGAGATACAATATGGCCTAAATATTCGACCTCCTACACTCCAGAGAAATAGTTGGAGGTTTTCACATATAAATGTTTCTCCTCCAATAATTTGAGCACCCTGTTAACATTTTGAACATCATATTTCCAAGACTTCTTGTAGATTAGTATATCATCAAAAAATACTAACAAAATTTTTCTAAGGAAGGGTTTGAAAATGGGATTCATCAAACCTTGAAATGTGGAAGGTGTATTAGTAAGGCCAAAAGGCACGGCCAAAAATTCATAATGAACCTCATGAGTTCTGAATGTTGTTTTTGAAATGTATTCAGTCTTCATTCCAATTTGATGATATCCAGAATGAAGATCCAAGTTGGTGAAGTAAATTTTTCCATGTAATTCACCCAATAATTCATCAATGACGGGGATGAGAGATTTATATTTGATAGTGAGCTTGTTGAGCTCCATATAATTCGGATGAATACACGATGATCCATCCTTCTTGTGCACCAATACTGCTAGAGTGGAGAAAGAACTTTGACTAGGTTGAATTATACCAGCCTCTATCATTTTTGCAACAATATGTCCAATCTCAATCTTTTGAGCATAAGGATATATGGAAGGCCTCATGTTTTGAGGAACACTTCCTGGAATCAAATTAATAGCATGATCATGATCACGAATAAGGGGGGGTTTTTTGGGCTTCCCAAACACCTTGGAATGATTTTCCAATACTTTTTGGACATCTCGAGAAATAGATGATTTTGATGTTTGAACCTCTAGTGAACATAATTATGCAATTACTACTTGTTCTTTCTTTCTTTAGAATAGTTTTAATGACACTAAATATGATTATCTTTCTTGGCTTCCCTGCGATACCTCGTAATTCAACTTGCTTTGCTTCTAAAAAAAACTTCAAGAAACTTTATTGAAAATTAATCTCTATCGTCCCCAAAGATTGTAACCATTGTACTCCCAGTACAACATCAACACCACCCATTGGAATGGAGAGTATTGTACTATTCAATAAATATTCCCTCATGGTTAGCTTGCTATTATGGCACTTTCTAGAGAAATTTATAGTTCGCCCATTTGCAACCATCACTTGAAACTTTGGTGCTGGGTATAGGAAGAAATTCAATTCCTTGGCTACATTACAATGAAAAAAATAATGGATACTACCCAAATCAATCAGCACTATTACATTTTTCTTCTTGATATGTCCTTCTATCTTGAGATTTTGAGGAGTGGTAATTTCTGCCAATGCATTATAAGATATGGTCGGATTAGTTTCTTCTTCCTCTATGGTTAGTTCCTAGTGTGTATCCTCTTATTTTGAAGTTTCTTGTTCCCTTTCTTCCTCGTCTTCACAAACTATTTAAAATAATTTCTTCTCAACACACTTATGACCTTTAATTGTTTTTATATCATAACTATAGCAAAGGCCATTTTCTCTCTTCTCTTACCATTGTTGTGGTGCCAATATTGCAGGTTGTAGAAGTCTAGTAGTAACACTTCCATCTTTATAGCTGTGAGTGTTAGGCTTCCTTGTCGCCATAATTTTTCTTTCAATTTTTCTTTCCAACCTGAATGTATTCTCTAATAAATCAGTTTCCCAAAGGTGAACCTCATGTTGGATATTATCCTTTAAATTCCCTATGAAGGCATCAATTTTGTGCTCCTCTGGAATATCAGTTACCCTTATCTTGAATTTCTAGAAGTCCTGAATGTGCTACACCATTGAACCCTTTTGTTTGAGATTTATCAGTTGGATAAAGAACGTGTTGCTCTTTTTATCCCCATAATGTGTTATCATTTCCTTCCTAAAAATTGACCAAGTGACAATTTTTTTAGGAGAGCAAAGACATCCATGCCATACAAATGTATTGGGTTCTAAATATAAATTTGAAATGCATATCTTTTGCATGTTTTTCACATTATGGATATCAAAGTATTACTCCATCTGTAGTATCCATGTTATGGGATCCTTGCCAGTAAATCTCCTCATATCGATACTTCGAATATTGTAGGTTTTCAATCCAACATTAGAGTCTATGAAGTCATGAATAACATTTATTTTTTTCTCATCATGAGTTTCCTCTACTACCTTTTCGCAATTGGGAAGTTTTCCTTGTAGAAACTTTGCCAAACTTTCCTTCAAACCTTCCATGTCTTTCTTAAAATATTCCATGTTTCCTTCTATACCATAGATGATCTGAAATGATTGTATTAGTTTTGTTGTGCTAAGTGTCTTCTTAGTTTATAAACATGTGCATAATTGGTTCATTAGTTTGCATAAGGATTGAGGATTTTAACCATGAATTGTAGATGATTTTAGGTGAATTAGAAGCATAAAACAAGCTTAAATGACACTGAAAAATAATGTTAAATAGAGAAATAAGTCACCACATGAAATTTACACAGTAGACATGATGAAGTAGTTCACCCCTCCTGGGCTACATCTGTTGGTCTAGCTCCCAATGACATGTCCATCTTCCATTATGCTCGAAAATTTTCAAATACTTGCAGTTACATTGCTCTAATGGTTGTTTTCTCTATACCAATGGCTCCATAATGCTCCAATTAGTCAAAAATGACTCTTCATTCACTCAGAATGGGCGAAAATTGATTCTCCTACTCTTTTTCCCAGTTACACCTAGAAAAACTCCACTAAAAGTGGACAAATCCACTTATCTAGAGTTATGTTAGGAAATTCTACCTTTTTAGGTGCACTGGAAAAAATTATTTCATTTTAAAATGCAACATAAAGTGCTAGTGGTTGGGGTGACCACATGCGCACCCCAAACCGGCAACCTAACCCTAACGGTCGGTGGAACCCATGGTATTTAACTGTGGTGATAAGGTCAAAACTCGGAGTTTGATGTTGGGTTAGCTCTTACCGTTGTATAAAACACACAGTGTAACATCACCATGTGACTTATGTTGAAACTGTTGGCGGGATGTTGAACTGTCGGAGGTTACGTTTTATGTTGGAGTTACATTAACGTTAACATATGCCATGTGAACAGTCCTTCGGGGACCGTTGGTTGGTTGGGACCGCCAGCGGTCCCCAAACCCTAAAATCCGCTGCAATGAACTTTAAATTAAACTCGAAAACTGAATGGTTAAGAAACATTGTGGAGAATAGTCGGTAATTCTTGTGCGTGCCATGCGGGAGGTACCACGGTCGATTTCTACGGCCTCCAAACAAAATTTTTATATTCCATTTCAGGGACACGTGGTGGGCTTAGGGCTGGCCACGTCTCACACTATGATTGGCTCTTCAAAAAAAAACTTACAATTCATTCGACCAATAAATAAGCAACATTTGTCAAACCCAAATTGGCTCTGCTGAAAGGAATATTCCTTTTGCTGATTGTGCATCCCAATGAAACTTGGTCAATCTGTCACAATTTTAGGTGTTTGGCATTTCGATCAAAATGCGGTATCTCCCTCATACTACGTCGATTTTTTGAACCATTCACAATGCTAGAATTAGGAATATGAGATCTATGCAACCATCCTAGTTTCAACCCAATCTGTAACTTTGAATTTTGAGAAAAAATTATGAACTCCTGATCCATCCTCCCCATTGGGCAGCTTTTGGACCCCAAAAGACTTGATTACATGTTTAGTAGATGAGGGTACATCTCCCTCACATTTCCAACCTCCATTCATTTTTCCTTGCTTGGTTTAGTGCCTTTGATCACAACTCGAAGGTAGTCAACACTTCCCCTCTTGGATGCTCTTGTCCTCCTGTCAAGAATTGTATCTTCTTTGAGCTCATCCAGAAATTCTGGAGAGAAATCTTCAATGGAATGTAGCTGAACATCACTTTCTTGATCATCCATAAAAGGTAGCTCATACAAATGTAAGTTTTCAACATTAGCAACTAAATACATTTGCACATAAGAAAGAAATTCAAGTTGAAATGCATTATTACCAACTTGCTTTATGATCTTGAAAGGACCATAGCGAATTGGTTTGAGCTTTTTACATTCCCCTTGCATCCTTTATTTGCTAATGTGCAACCATATCTCATCTCCCTCTTCAAAATTTTGATCAACCCGATGTTTATCATGCCTCTCTTTGTGTTTTCTTTGAATTTTTTCAAGCTATTCTTGAACTTGTTGATGGATAATCTGAATTTTCTCAATGAACCTTCAAGACTCGTCAATATCACTATGGTCATCAGTTGCAACATCCTTTACAAATGTGAAGACTAATGGTGATTTTGACAAATACCCAAAGCATACTTCAAAAGGTGATGTCTGTGTTGAAGAGTGCTTTGCCCAGTTGTAAGCGTGATGAATGTAATGCATTTGTTCATCCCACAACATAGGATGTTTGTTGCAATATCCTCTCAATAGATGCACAACGGTTCTTTTCACCACCTTTATTTTTCCATCTGTTTGTGGATGAAAATCAATACTCTTTTTAAACTTTGTGTCCATCATTCTCCATAGATTTGACCAAAAATTCCCAATGAACCTGGAATCCCTGTCACTAACAATAGAAGTTGACAATCCAAAATGAACCCAAACATGTTGAAAATAATGATCAGCAGTAATGGTTTTCTTACATGGCATAAGTATACACATTTTACTGAATCTATCCACGACTACATAAATATAATCATGTTGTTTTCTTGACATAGGTAGACCTCCAAAAAATTCCATCGAGACACTCTCCCATGGCCTTGATGGTACCTTTAGTGGTGTATACAACCCAAGCTTCCTATTATTAGGCTTACTTGTTGCACACATAGAACAACCTCTTATAAAATGTGACACATTATCTATCATGCAAGGCCAATAGCAATACCTCTGTAGATGGGCCATTGTTTTTCTTACCCTAAAGTGTCCAACAATAGGAGATGAATGAGCTTCTCTCATGACACTTAGCCTCTCTCCTTATGGTATACACAGTTTTCCCAAATGAAACAACAAATTGTTATGCATGTGATAATATTTTTCTTCAAATTGATTTCCTTCACTCAAACTAGCATACACATATTGAAAATAAATGTCATGTGCATATTGTTCTATGTAACTTTCATGTACAACAGAATCATTTTTGAGTAAAGTAGATGCACTAGTGATTGGTCTTGAAAGCATATCTAAAACTTTATTGAAAATACCTTTGTTGTACCTTATAACCAAGTGAAACTGTTGAAGAAATCCCATCCACTTGAAATGTCTTGATTGCTGCAATTTTGTTTCTGACTGCAAGTACTGTAATGGTTGGTGATCGGTATGCACAATAGTCTCATTACCCATCAAGTAGTGTTTCTGTTTCTTGACACTTTGTACGAATGCATATAGTCATTTTTCATATGTAGGATAATTTTTCACAACACCAATAAATGTTTCAGAATGAAAATCGATAGGCTTACCATGCTGCAAAAGTACAGTGGCCATGGCATAATCACTAGCATCTGTTTGTATCTCGAATGGTTGTCTCAAATTTGGTAATGCTAGGACTAGAGATGAAATAATCCTGTCTTTTAAAGCTTCGAAAGCTCATTTTTGTTTGTCTCCCCATTGGAATACTTTATTCACACTTGTCACTACATGCATAGGAGTTGCGATGGAAGAAAAGTTAGCAATAGACTTTCTCCAATACCGAACTGCACCTAAGAAAATTATTACCTCAGTTATTGTTTTGGGTGTGGGCCGATTCAAAATGTCTTCCACTTTAGAAGGATAAATTCTCAATTCTCCTCCTCCTACAATATGTGCCAAATAGACCAAAGAAGTCTTTCCAAACTCACACTTTGACATATTAAGAAACAATTACTCTTTCTTCAAAATATCAAGCACTCTAGTCGCATGCAAGACATGATATTCTCTTGTTTTGCTGAAAATCAATATGTCATCTAAGTACACAATCACAAAGTTATCAAGGAATGGATGAAAAACACTATCCATATCATGCATGAAAGTTGCCAGTGAATTACACAAACCAAATGGAATAACTAGCCACTCAAAGAGTCCTTGTTTGGTTTTGAATGCGGTTTTCCATATATCACTTTTTGTAATTCTTACTTGATGATATCCACTTCGTAAATATAACTTCATGAAAAAAATTTCTTCTTTCAGCTAATAAAGAAAATCATCTATTCTTGGGAGTGGGTAACGATTCTTTATCGTAATCTTGTTCAAAGCTCGAAAGTCTACACACGTGCGCCAAGTCCCATCTTTCTTTGGTATCAAGAATATGGGTGAACCGCATGGAGAGATGTTTGGCCTTATGATTCCTTTGTCCAACATATCTTTGATTTTCCTCTTTATTTCAGCATTATCCATTATCAACATGCAATACATACCGATGTTTGGAAGAGGACAGTCTTGCTGCAACGTAATCTCATGTTGAATCTCTCTTTTTGGAGGCAATATTGTTGGCTCCTGAAACATCTCATGATGTGCATTAACTACATCATATAAATCTGATTTCAACATAGGATCACATCCCTCAAATGACTCATGATTAACATCAGCTTTAGGCTTAATCATAAGAAGAACAAAATTCTTACTTGAATTTACCAGCCTCTTTACCTGTCCAGCATTTACCATAGCAATGTTTGTCTTCTTGCGATGTTGTCTAACAATGAACTCCTTGCCATCTTTGAATAAATTATATCTTTCCTCATGGAGATGGAAGGTTTCTTTCTTGTCATACAAGTAAGGGCTCCCCAACACAATACCTGTTATGTCAAGCAGAACCACATCTAATTCAACTGTGTCAACAAAATTTGTAGTGATTGCAAACCATAATATACATTTCTTTGAAACCTGTAAATTTGTATCCTTACAAATCCAACCCAATGGATATGGTTTTGGACGTCGTATGGTATCAAGGTTAAGTTTCTTGACCAAGTCTTCAGAGATTAATTTTTCTTGTGACCCACAGTCAAACAATGTTCCAATCTTGGTATGCTTGGATATGACCCTCACATGAAATAATTCTATTCTTTATTCTTCATTAGGAATGTTTATGTGACAGGTTGATGTACTGGTACTGGGTTTAGTTTCAATTTATTTTCCCTTCATGGTATTCAATCCCATGGATTTAATCTTAGATTCATCACTTGAATCAGATCCTAAATCATGTTTATTTTTAGTAGCATTTTTATGTTTCCCTTTGTTATTGGGTTTCTTTGGCCGCATTTCAGGATGTAAGTTCCAAAAATGAGTTTCATCATGTCCTTATGTTGAAAAATGTTTACAAAACACCTTTTCTCCCTCTTTCTTAATAGATGCATCCTTTTTTATTTTACCTTTTGAGGTATTTTCTTTGGATTTACCCTTAAAAGCTTTCTTTCTACCCTCTTCATAAATTCTCTTCGCTCGAGCTTCTAGATGTGTGTGCTGAGCAAATACTTATCCTAGACTGGTGGGGTTAAACATGAGAATAGTATGTTTTAGGTATCTATGTAAGCCTCCTATGTACTTGAGCAAAGTATCGTGGCTCTGCAAATATACCCCTAATAAGAGAGCTCTTCTCCTAAATTATTGGGTGTATTCTTGCACATTTTGTCCTTTCAATTGCCTAAATTTTTTCCAGTTCGTTATGGCTTTCTGCATATGAGCTAATGGATAAAAATGTTGTTTTATAGCAGTAATGAAATTTGACCATGATAAAATAATCTTACTATGTTCCTTGATCTCCTCCTTTTTCTTAGCTTCCCACCAAACAAGTGTTTCACCTTCCATTCTAAATGAAGCTAATTGGATTTTGGTATCTTCATCTTCAAGGTTCGGGATTGTCAAATAGACATCTAATTTCCTAATCCAACTATCAAGATTTTATGCATTGACTTCACCATTAAACATTGGAAATTCAAACTTAACATCAAATTTTAAAAAAGGACTTTTACCAGTGTTCTTTGACTTGTGTGGTTGATGTACTGGAAAATAAGTAGAGGATGATGATGATGAGGGTGACGATGATGGCTCTCCATTGCCTTCATTTCCTCCATTTCCCTTCTTTGACTTATCTTCATCATTGTGACCTCTTGAAGATGTTTTTCCTTTATTTTGAAGTTTAGATCCTTCTCCTTCTAGTCTCTCATTCCTTTCATGATAAAGGGTTCTAACCATATCAGTCATGTCAAGGAATTCTTTCCTCAACACTCTTTCTTCCTCTTTTGGATCAACTTCTTCATGGATTTCTCCTTCCTCATGAGGCATACTTAATGTAGCTTCTGCTTCTTTAGGAGGTGAAATAGGTGGTGGAGATTGTGGCAATATTTTTCTCCTTTTCTTTATCTCTTCTTGGGAAACTTCTGCTTCCACAAATTTTCCTTCTCCTCTTTTGAGCTTGAGCCTAGTAAGCATCTAAAAACTTGCAAACAATTAAACAATTCTTTGCACTAAACAACACCAGAGAATAAACTCTAGCTTTGATACCAATCTGATATGTAATGAATGTATTAGTTTTGTTATACTAAGTGTCTTTTTAGTTTATCAACATGTGCATAATTGGTTCATTAGTTTTCATAAGGATTAAGGATTTTAACCATGAATTGTAGATGATTTTAGGTGAATTAGAAGTATAAAACAAGCTTAAATAACACTGAACAACAGTGTAAAATGAAGAAATAAGTCACCAAATGAAATTTACACAGCAGGAATGATAAATCAGTTCACCCCTCCTAGGCTACATGTGTTGGTATAATTCCGAATCGCATGTCCATCTTTCATTATGCTCAAAATTTTGAAAATACATGTAGTTACAGTGCTCTAATGGTTGTTTTCTCTGCACCAATCACTCTAGAATGCTCCAATTAGTCAAAAATGACTCTTCATTCACTAAGAATGGTCGAAAATTGAGTCTCCTACTCTTTTGCCCAGTTACACCTAGACAACCTCCACTAAAAGTGGAGAACTCCACTTATCTGGAGTTAAATTAGGAAATTCCGCCATTTTGGGCACGTTGGCCAAACTTTCGCGATTTTAAACTGTAACATAAAGTGATAGTGGTTGGGGTGGCCACATGCGCAACCCAAACCCGTAGCTTAATTGTAATGATCGGCAGAACCCACAGCATTTAACTGTGGTGATAATGTTGGAACTCTGGGTTTGATGGTTGGTTAGCTTTGACCGTTGTATAAACCGCGTGGTGTAACATTGCCATGTGAAATATGTTGAAACTACTGGTGGGATGTTGAATTGTTGGAGGTTACATTTTACATTATATTTATGTTAAAATTAACATATTCCATAGAAACACTCCTCAGAGGACCACTGGTGGGTTGGGACCGCCAGCAGTCCCTAACCCCCAACTCCACTACAATGAAATTTAAATTAAACCCAAAAACTGAATGGTTAAGAAACAATGCGAAGAATAGTCAGTAAGTCTTGTGCGTGCCAAGTGGGAGTTCCCACAGTCCATTCCTGCAACCTCCAAACAAAATTTTGATATGTCATTTCGGGGACACGTGGTGGCCTTAGGGATGGCTACGTGTCACCCTATGATTGTCTCTTCAAACAAAACGTGCAACTCATTCAACCAATAAAGAAGCGAAACTTGGCAAACCCCAATTGGTTCTGAGGAAAAGAATATTCCTCAGAATATTCCTTTTGCTAACTATGCATCCCATTCAAACTTGGTCAAAATATTGCAACTTTACCTGTTTGGCATTTTGACCAGAACATGATATCTCCCTCATACAACATCTATTTTTCGAACCGTTCACGGTGCCAGAATCAGGAAGATGAGATCTACGTAACAATCCTAGTTTCAACCCAATCCTATAACTTTGAAATTTCAGAAAAAATTATGAACTCCTGATCAATCGATCTTAGATTCCATGCCATTCATGCCATCCTTCAAATAATACATCTTAGCTTCTAGTTCATTTTTGGTTTTTCTATGTGAGAGTGAAATTTGTTGCACTTGGTTCTGTAATTTTGAGATATCATGTTGCAATTCTTATTATTCATGTATCCTAGTAGAGATTTATTACAGATTAATGGTCGTGGAATTATTTTTTGGAGGTATTTTAGAACTCAATATTGTTATATATGCTTCAATATTCCCTTCAAATCACTTCAAACTGATTTTTCAAACAAAAATTATGAATTTTTTTTTAAAATACACACCTTTTTTCTTGCTTTTAGGAGCTCGATCTTGAAACGATTATAACTCTGTAATTTCAGATCTCCAAGATCTAAAATTTTTCCTTATGGTATCCCTCTGATTCTTCTTTCCAATGCCATGTGTCAAACCTAATTTGGATTCTTGAAGATAAAGTTATACACAATCTCACACAATGACCTAATATGGGATCGTTCAGTAGAGTGAAATTGTATGGAGTGCCTCATGTCACCATTTTGACCTTCGGCTATGAAATCTATATAAAAGAAAAAAAATCCCATGCACTTTTAGCCACTTTTTACATAATTCCAATCCGATGTCAAAAACGAAAGTTATGACGATTTTAACTCAACCACCTATTTGAGATGAAATTTTTGAGCCTACAAAAACCCTAACTTCCTCATATCATATCTATGAAAATATAGCAAACCAAGATCTGAAATTTTTACATGATGCTCCTTAGGATTTCAAATTCTTGTGGTAAAAATTTCAGCTTCTGAACCTTCGTGGAAAAAACATTATAGCAAAAAATTCAAGATGACAATTTTGCGGTAGCGAAGCCCTTGAATCTAAAGCTCTGATACCAAATGTTATGCAACCAGCTCACAAAATAGAAGAAAAGATAGATCACGACTTAGAAATCAGCCTCTTTGAGGGGGAAACCTCCTTTACATTACATAAATGAAAAATTATTGGATGATACAAATGAGGAAACCTACCTTATTTATATAGGATTCTAAGGGGTCACAATATAACAATATGGGGAGTACATGGGCACAATAATAACAATAATGGGGCTACATCTATGGGGCACAATAATAAAAATATGGAGACTACATGGGCACAAAAATAACAATAATGGGGCTACACTAACAATAATAAGGGGCTACACTAGTATTATGGGGATCTATCACATCATAGTATGACATGGAACCAACAATACTATGAATTATGCATAGAATTATAGCCTCAACAATAACCATTCAAACAAAAAAATTAGCCATAAAAAATGTAACAAATAAATATATTTTGATTTGATATGCCGCAACATAATCACATCATTTTATATAGGAATCCTCTAACTCCAAGAAAATGGGCTTCTTTTTTATTGATCCAATGCTCTACTATAGGTCTCCAACCCACCAGACATAATAGCTACTCACTTTGTCAATGCTAGCCATTGATATTTGCATTAAACTTTACTATTGGTATCATCTTATATTTGAATTAATCACCAACAACCATTAACCCATGTGCATTTTTTCATGCAATAAATTACTCACAATCCATGCACACTCCTTTGGAGAGAATTTCTCTAACATGCACAAGACATATCTTTATATGTGCATTCCACTATATCTATTTGACCTACGCTGGTGCTCATTCAATGCTAAAACAAATTCAACATGCATCAGATCACCCTCACAATTTCACCAGTTCACCATACATGTACAAGCATGTGGAAAAGCTACCAAATATTACCTCATTCAACCATGGGTATATATTAAGCTCTCTATCTCTATAGCATCACTTCTGCAAACACACTATACACACAATTTCTCCTTCATCGTTTTATATGCACATGAGCATTAATAAAGTGGGACATGAAAACTCCTCTTCACTCTTAAAATCATATAACCTCTAATTAGCATAGGGTATAAACTTGGAATTGAACTGTAGCTCAACATATGAGCTCATGTAGATCAACATATGTAATATTTCATTGTCATACGAGATCATCATGACCACATAAAGGCTAATAATTCACTTCATTAATATATACAAAGAACAAATAACACCACTAACGTGTTATTCTTCCTTCAATAACCAAATCCACAACTAACCAATGATAAATGTACTCAATGCATTCGCATGACGTAGATGACCTAATCACACCACTATCTCGACAAGTAATCATGACCAAACCCAGCCCATTAACAAAATGTCGATCCACTCCTTCAACAAAGTTGTTCCACTACATATAGGATCTTGCATTCACACATTATCAATGACCATATCATTGGAATAAATCAATTCAAACCTTCCTATCAAATCCATGGGAAGATATAGTAGTGGTTTGATGCTCATGGAAATTGATTTCTACACCTATAGCGATTTGCACCGATATAAAATGAGTAGCCTGAAACCAAACTACGTAGGAAAAAAATGGGAAAAAGATAACACTAAGTCAATGCCACTTTGTGACCATGATCATATTGAACCATTGCTCCAAATCAAGGAAAATCCAAAGCCCTTTGTCTTAGAACTCTGTTATTTTCTTCCACAACTTTCTAAGCACCTCTAGGACATATACACACCACTACAACATTCACAAACCTTTGAAATGAGTATATCAACGTGCAAGATCATTAACATATGTTTGACATCAATGGGATAGCTAAATTGGATGAATTACCATGGTATACATCAATTCCAACACAATGCTACCAACAATTGGTTGGGAGATTTCTATGGATGATTACTATTATAATGTCGTAATGTTGTTCTCAATATATTGGTGAGTCGAATTAGGGTATAAATGTTAATGTCGTAATGATTCTCTTAGCTCCTTTAAATATTAATTGAAGATGGTTGATGGCTAGATTGTCTCAAATCATGTGTTTTATGTGAAGGTCCCATGATACATTATGTTTTTTAATTTTTTAGTAGATTATGGTAAAGTTTTGAGTAGTTTACAATCCATTGAATCTTTAAATGTTTGTTATTTCATCGTAAATGGAAATGAAGTATCCATTTAAAGTTTGATAATTTTTTACCTATATCATGGATATTATGAATGTTTGCGACTAGATCTGGCCTATGACTATGAATTAAATATTGTAGAATGTTGAAAAGGATAATTTGTGCGTAGATTTCAATTCCCCGCACCATTTCATAATTCTAGTTCCTATAGTTCTCATAGGTCAATCAAGTGAGTGATATTAATGTGAATGTTAGTTTTGTTTTTATAATTTATTTTTTAGAATTATAAACAATTGAAGATCATTTTCTTTATGTGCATAGGTTCCCTTGTGGTAATTGTGAGTGTTAAACATGTAATTGTGTCAAGTTTTATGTTAAATTCATGATAATTTTAACATTAAAACAAAGTACTGAACAACAACAATAAAATTTCAGAAAACCATCAAATGATCCATTAACATAGGATTTTTATGAAGGAGTTCACCCCTCCTAGGCTACATATCCTTGTTCCAGCTTCCATGGCTTGGGCCTCTGTATTAGATCAAAGTGGAAAAAAGTATTGTTTACAATCCTCTACTACTCTTGAAACATGCTCCAACATGCTCAAAATGTCCAAATATTCTAGGATAGACTCTTTATGAGCCAAAAATGGTCTAATTTTGAAAAATTTATGGCTCAATCAATTTGGCCTAGGAAAACTCCTCCAAAATTGGAGAGAACTCCAGTTAATTCCACTAATTTTGGAGTTCTGCCGAAAATGGAAGACTCCACCAACTCTATCGCTAAGATAAGTGTGGTTTAAGTGGAAATTATGTAAATTTTATGCACACTAAGAGTGTTTAGTTGAGCACTCCTGCTATGGTTGTAACAAAATGGTTTTATTGTGAGGGGGTTGGCCTGCGGGGCTAGCCCCCTCCGCTACTCTCCGGTCCAACTGTATTAGTATAAATATATACAAACAAAAATATATGTTAAGATTTGATATGTGGGTATGGTGGTAAGAAATTATTTTTATGTAGGGGAGGTCATGGGTTTGACCCCGACCTTCGACCTTCCACCAGTATAAATTTTTCCAACATATATAAAATTCAACCTTTGAACATAGTTTCAATTCGGCCTTTGGGAGAGGGCACGTGGCGTCCCTTTGCTGCACCACATGTCCTCTTCCCATTGGCTCATTCCACAACCAATGAAAATGTAACAAGTCACCCAACTCAACAACCAACCATGAAGTGAAAATTGTCATAGTGTCATTATGAAAATTGAAGGAATATTCCAGGAATATTCTTTTTTTTCTCACTAGGCAACCCAGTCACCATTCTGTCATTTTTGCACAAATTTTAGTTGTTTTTTAAAACAAAAAACATGCTCTAACTTTCACATACGGAGTCGGTTTTTGATGAAATGAGGTGCGTCGGATTCCTGGTGATGTCAAAATTCATGGTCATTCAGGTTCTGAATGATTCTAAGCACTTTTATTTTTTATCCTAACACTGAGCACCTGATCATTCCTCCCCACTAGAATCCTTTTGGACCCCAAAAGATAATATCAATTGCTTAGTAGGTGAGGGTACACTTCCCTCACCTTATCAATCTCCATCCATTTGGCCTTACAAGGATTTTGTCCCTTGAGTCCCACTCGAAGGTATTTGACATTCCCTCTCCTTAAAGTTCTAGTTCTTCTGTCAAGTATGAGGTCTCGCTAAAGTTCATCAAGATATTATGCAAATAAATCATCTATTGATGGAAGATGAACATGCTCTCCTTGATCATCAATCAATGGAGGCTCAAAAAATCTCAAATTCTCAACATTAACAATAGAGTATATTTTCCTATAAGGAGGAAAATTGAGCTTAAATGCATTGTTACCAATCTTTTCCAGAATTTTAAAAGTCCATAATGGATTGGCTTAAGCTTCTTACCTTCCCCTTGAAGTCTCCCTTCACTAATATATAACCAGGATTTGTCACCAACTTGGAATTTATGATTGAAACAATGTTTATCATGCCTTTCCTTTTAGCTACTTTAACTCCTTTCAAGATGTTATTGCACTGTATAATGTATCAACTGAATTTTTCCAATGAGCTTCTTTTCTTTATCTATGTCGCTATGACCATCAATAGAAACATATTTATCCTAGATGAAGTCACATGGCGATCTTGGAAGTACCTAAGACATTCCTCAAATGGAGATGTGTTTGTGGAAGAATGCTTTTCCCTGTTGTATGCATGCTGAATGTAATGCAACTGTTCATCCCACAACTTGGGATGTTTGTTGCAATATCCTCTAAGAAGATGAATGATTGTCCTGTTGACCACCTTAGTCTGACCATTTTTTTATGGATGTTTTGAAGCCTCGGAATTCCGTTGCAACAACATGGGGGAAGCCACCCGGTCCGTACCTTAGAGCAAGTCCTTTTCTGTTCGGTATGGTGGCTCTGACTCGGGTTAAAGGGACCAATTTCCCTATAAGGATGATGAGGGTGGGTTTTGTTTATAACATTCAAATGGAAAATGATTTAATATATCATATGAATTTAACTAAATATCTATTTTACTATATACCTGGGAGTTTTCATTCCTTTATGCGATCTAGAAAGATACATTTCAACAATTGGTAATGAAGATTATTCAAAAGTTGAAAGAGATGAAAATTATGTAAAAGTAATTCTTTTAAAAAAATAGTTTAATCAAAAGGATTGTGAAATATATATCATATTTTATGTTTGATTATATATGAGATAAGTAATCATACACAAATATTAATATATAAGTGCATTTAACATTCACTTATGATAAAAACTTTCATATATAATACATATAAAAATATGATTGTAAATTCAAGAAGCAAAACTTAATATAATATGTAAAAGTACCATATATACGAGGTTCTACTCATTCAAACTGACAATATTTTCTTGCTCCTCTTCACTTTAAAGCAATTCAATTAGTACAATAGTGCAACTTCAGTTAAAAAACTTCAATGTCAAGAGATAGCATATTTCATTCCATTAATTTATCAAGGCATTCACAAACTTACAGAAGTGCATTCTTTGCAAAAAAAATTTGACAAATTTATGGACCCTTCTCTAAATGCATGAGAAGGGTTTAAATACTAAAATAAATATGTTTAAAATAGAGTATTACATATAAATTGGAGGAGGTTTAAAATGACCTTCCTCGTAATGAATAATCTTAAACTACAATCTAGGAAATAAAAATAACAACATGCTTAGGTGGGTTCATCCTCTTTGTGCATTTGATCTATTATGTGAAAAATATCTACCATTGGATTTAGCTGAGCTGGCTATGTAATTCCTAATCTGACCTGGCCTTTAAACACTGCATTCAAAAGTGATGGCAGCGATTTCTTTAGAGAATGAGTTAATGACTGTAGGGTTTGGCACTGATGATATGGTTTGATCAGAAAATTCTAGTAATTTTCCTGATCAAACTTAGTTATATTTTTAATAGATTCTGACTGTATTTATGTGATTTCCTTCCACAATTCTTCTAATGGTTTAAGCTCTGGGAGTACTTCAAATGTAGCTTCTTTGATAAGTTCGGCTTTTAGAAGTTGTCCATTAACATATTCGATGATCTCATTGGTAAAAATTTTTGCCTTTGATGTTTCCTTCCCTGCCTATCTTAATTGCATATCCCAATCTTTGAATATGATATCTTTGTGAAATTTATCAATATTGGGGAGATCAACTTTCTTTCCTTCATCAGACTCTTGCCATTGGGTGAACTTAGAAATATTCTTTTGGATATTTTCACATTGTAGCCTACTGTTAGCCACTTGTTGGATCAAAATATTTCTTGTATCGCAGTATGAACTTGTAACTGACATTTTATGCCAAAAATATTCTTGTTGCTGCTTTAATTTTTTGTTCCATTCAAGTGCCTCTTTAACAAATTTCTCTATTTTAGGCTACATTTTTCAATTAATTATCCATGGCCGCTTGAATGATATGTCTTCTATGTTAAGGTTGTCAATGACCCACTTTACCATATTTGTGTATGGTAAAATCTTTGGCCTCGTTTCTATTCTGTGAAGAAACGAGCATGCAACTTCAAGGTAAGATGGGTCTAATGAAACTACCCCATGTTCTATTACTATTTTCACTAATTCTCTTGGTTGTTCTCCCTCAAACAGGTTGTACATTGCATCCCATGAAAAAATCCCACAATCCTTATTGCGCATTGTGTCTGAGAACAGTGGAGGCATGTCTGTGTCTTCTACAATAGATGTTTGGGAAATTTCTTTGCCTTTCTTTGTCATTCCAGTTATTCTTACTTCATTATGTGGTTTCCTGAAGTCAGGTGAAACAAGTAAATTATGATCTGAGATGAATAGGGAGAAGGATAGAGAATATAGTTAAAAAGTCATAATCAAAATCTGGCACTCTAAATTTAAAACACGTTCCAAGTAGATATCAATCTTTTGAACCCTGCACCCATTAAATGTCCTTAATAACGCATAACTTTTTCTATCAAATCTCTTACACACCTTACAAAATATCTCTAATCTAACGATCTATGTCATTAGATCTTATAACAAACTGATTAAATAAGAATCATTTCATGCACTTGAATACTAAGTGTTTATATTTCACATTGAAACTTTTAACATATACCAATAGTTATGTTTTCGCCGCTAATGAATCTTCCAAAATGCAATCTTTGAAAATCGCACATCACAACTTATGGTGATGTATAAAACTTTTCATTTGATTTCTCATGACGAAACGTAAAATGCGTTGAGAATCACGTTGTTGTGCTTTATCAGACTTTTGGAAACTTTTAATGGTTCTTTTATTGTTTCATTGCATCCGAATCATCAGATTTTTTCTGAAATGTTATAATTTTTTTCTTTTAAAAAGGCGCGATGCAAATTCTATTTTAAAGGGATTTTTAAGCTTTTTCAACGGGGATTTTATATAATTCAAAAACATTTGAAGCACATATCACAATTCACAAATATTATATGTGTTTTAACTTAACTGGCTTGTAAGTTATGTGATTTGTGATGACTGCTTCGAAATCAAAGCAGAAAGGAAAAAAACATTTATTCCTAAAGTTTTAAGACTTCTGCTAAAATGAAATCATGCTCATAAATTTTTATTTATTTTTTAAAGGGTTCCTATTTGTTATTTAAATAAATGGGGAGTGTTTTATAGTACAACAGGATGAAAGGTTGTACCTTTCTTCAACTTAGTGTCCATCATGTCCCACAAATTTGACCAAAAATTCCCAACAAATCGAGAATCTCGATCACTCAAAATAGAAGTAGGAAGACCAAAATGAAGCCAAAATTTTTGAAAGAAAAGATGAGATGTTTGTTCAACTGTAATTTTCTTTTTACATGGAATCAAAATACACATCTTTCTGAACCTATCTACAACTACAAACAAGTAATCATGACCTTTCTTTGATAATGGAATACCTCCTACAAAATCCATTGAGATACTCTCCCATGGACGTGAAGGTACCGGAAGTGGAGTGTACAATCCTAGTTTCCTTTTGTTACGCTTTCTTATTGCAAAAAAATAACATCCTCTATTGAAACGAGATACACTATCAGACATGTGTGGCCAATAAAAATACATTTTGAGATTCACTACCATCTTGCCTACACCGAAATTCCCAGCAGTCAATTAAGTGTGTGCCTCCCTTATTATATTGTTTCTTTCTCCCTATGGAATACATAACTTTCCCAAGTCATAATTTTTTTTTTATGTACATGGTAATCTAACTCTTCAATTTGGTTTCCTTGACTCATGCTTGGATACACATCTCGAAATTCATTATCATATGCATATTTCTCAATGTAACTATTAACCCCTTATAAATTCCTTGACAAAGCAAGCAAGGGGCTAATTTTTCTTATAAGCCAACAAGGAATACATTTCCCTTGAAAACACATCAACCTTGCAGCCTTTTTAGGTTCCCTACCTTGTCACTATTTCCCTCTGTTTTTTTTAGTCAATAGGCCTTGATGATAAGGAATTATGCCCCTAAAAGCTTTGTTCTGCCCTTTATACCCTTGAAAAATGATTCATTCTCACCCCTTTGTTCCTTTTCTCAAAGTACCTGTTCTTCCCCCTAAATTCCCCCTTTCCATCCTAGAAATCCCCTCTAAAACATCCCTACACCCTTTGTTAGCCAATTTCCCCCTCATTCCCCTATCGTTGCCCTTGGCTAGCTTTAAAATGCTTGAAAAATGAGCCAAAAATCATATTTTCTTCATAGTCTAGGCCTAGCTCCTTTCGGCCTAGCACCCCGCACCTTCCCCCCACTGAACCCTATGCTATGACCGAGCGCTGGCCTGAAAGGCGCTAATCTCCAATGTATATCGGGAGCGCTCCTAGTTGTCGATCTTTATAGATCGGGCGGCGATCGTTAAATCCGCAGTGTCCATGTTTCCCCTGATCGCGCCATCACCGTTCATTTACCCACCAGATCGACGGTTCAGAGTGTACCCACCCCTGTGGTCCCCGTCGCGCACTATCCTTAAACTCGGTGGTATCTATCACACCACTTTTGGGTGGTAGGTGGTATTCTCTCATTGCCCAGCGTTTCCATACAATAGTCGACACGTGGCTCCTGTACGATTCCCAAACCGCTTGCTCATCGCACGTTATCTTTCGGTACAGGATGTGCAGCGATATTCATATTAGCCATCAAATCTACCCTTGCCCATCCAATGGTCATCGCTCGACGAAGTTGCGTAGGGTTTAACCCATAGTTTCAATACTCTTGGCCCACCGATTGTCATCCTCGACCGCATGTTCAACCATTGATCTCCTCTCAGATCCGACGGTCCAGATTTTTTTCCCCACTGCTAACTCTTTCGTCGTCGCCCGGTCCTACCACGTCACCTCCATGTGTGTTCGTTGTACATTCGCCCCTCCTGTTATATATATATTCATTCAAAGGGTCAATTTTAAGGTTTTTATGTTAATTTTCCTCTGCGCACCGCCAACCTTCCACCAGAGCACTTCTCCACCTCTCCTCTAGGTTTTTTCGCCATTCGTCTCCAGTCCCACTGTCGACCTCATAGTCATCCACATAATCTGACCCGCCATTGTTTTCTTAACCTGTGTTCATATTTTTCAGGGTTATCAGAGGTGGAAAACCGCCATGGTCCATATGTACTACTTCAATGGTGTGTTGCGCAGACAGAATTAAGTCTGGAAGCTGGTACTATAGAAAAACTCAGAAAGGGAGCGGCGTCATAAATATCACCCAGGGACAGTTTCAACCTCTGCGAAGAAATCTATCCAGCGCCATTAAAGCCCAGATTCTGCAACCAGAATTTGAATTAAGAAGCAGAGAGCTTAAGGCACACAAATGAAGATATTTAAGCCTTACATTCAGAGTATTAGAGGCCAAGCACTAGATCAGTGATCCCATGGATCATGCCGAAGGTACAACACGCAGAAATTCATGTATATCAGTGTTTCACATCAGTAGATTGTCCCAAAGGATGAAGTGCCCATATCAATCTCATTATTTACTGTGTTCCTGAAGGTTTCCGCCTTAACCATAGTCCAAAGCTATCAAAAGCATTTGTTTCACAAGCATGGTAGTCCATTCAGTCATTTTGTTTATACAGCAGAGTACTACATAGTGCTGCAATCAAAGTACGTCAGAGTCATATCAGAGTAATCTGTAGTCTAAAGAAGATCATTCATTCACCCAAAGAACACTAGGAATTGAATGCTCTGAATTCAAACAGAATGGGCTTCGGCCTTCTTTCTTTTCAGAAGTTTTAATACTGCATTTAGTTCTTCACCTACCTCCTCTACTCCTCTGGAGCTATAAATTTAGAAAGAAACTCATTGTAAAAGTTTCTCGATCAGTTTTCATAGAACTGCAAGTAGTTTCTTTTCAGACACAGTCTTTGTGTAAAGTTGTAAGATAGGTTGAAGGAGATGTTTTCAGGCTCAGTATTCAGCTATTGGCAATGTTGTACTTGACTGGTATTTCTTTTTAATATAACAAGAACATTTATTTAGATCCTGATCTGAAGCAGCAGTGATGTTTTCCTATCTTTTTATTTACATTCATTTCATTTTGTTTCTATTGGCTTGCATAAGAATATTGGCATAGGATTTACCCTTGTTAGGTACACTATGCTTCTGCTCTCCTTGCCATTAATGTTTCTATTTTGAATGTATTATCTAAGAAATGATTTTAGTTGGTTTAACCAGTGTAGTGGATGTTATTGCCTGCTCTTTGATGTATGAATTAAATGAATTCAGTTCTTAGATGTTTCTTGTTATGGATTTAGTTGGAATATTTGGGAACACTGGGGATTAGAGTTAGCCCTGTCCACTAGATCTTTGTGTGACCACCTAGTCTTTAACTTTGTGCTCTGAATATGTGTTATCTCCTCCTCTCCTACCTTTCATATCACACAATCATATTTAAGATCCTATGTTTTAGATGACTAGCCCAATTGAAAGCCTGCCTATTGATTAGCAAGCAAATCCTTTCCTGACTCCATTGCCCAATGGTTTCGAATATTTCTTGGAATATTTCACCTCTACCCATTTTCCTCTTTGCTCATCCTTGTCTTGCATTGAACCCTTGTTTCCTGATAACCAACAACCAGATCAAACAATCAAACAAACAAACCTTGTGCCTATAACTAGCCTAACATCTTAACATTCGAGCTTCAAAGACATATACACCTTTGATATAACATAGAGAGATCCCTCTCTGGACCAAGGAGGGCTAGATCCTGAGGTCTGAAAGTGGTTTGATGTTGTCTCATCTTTTGGTCTTGCCAAACTGGCCAAAACATGGGAACCCCAACATAATGGCGACTCTGCTGGGGACTTTTTGAAATACTCCCCATCCTACTACATCTTAGGAACCTCAGAAACCTACAATCTCTGGTTAGGTTGGCAGTTAAACACTCCTATTCATACATCAACCTCTATACCATTTGTTATGCTCTCTGATACTCTTGGACAGAGTCTGGAAAGGGCCAGGTAGCCTCTAGATCTCACACTCTTTCAGAGGTGATATATCTGGTAAATGCCCTCCTAGACAATCTATGGTTAGAGTTTGTTGTGTTTGGAAGATATCCTTGAAATGGTGTGGAGCTATAAAAAGGGTCTCTTTCACCTCTAATTACCTCACATTAATATGTCAATCCGGGAGCGTTTTTTTATTACAAAGAGTGACTCAATCCGAGGCTATCATTTGTCAGAGTAATGCTAGTAGTACAGTGCCTAAGAAATACAAGAGTAAACGGATGCTTGACTGTAATTAAATTACTTCAAAGAATAGATCACACACTCAGAAAACTCAATACTTATCAGTCAAGGGTTCGGCAGTGATAACCCATCCCTTTGGAAACTGATGGAAAGGAAATCAGAGCATATACCATGAGCTTGGGAGCTAGACAGTGACTGCCAATACTCACTACACCCTTAGATCATCTCTCACACCAAATGCAAGTAAATGGAACAGCAAGTAAAGGATTGAACAACAATTCTGGAATGGAACACCAAACCTAAAATGGAACAGCAATTGAATAACTAAGTCCCGTGGGTTGTAACCAAACTTAATCCATTAACTAAAATGCGCTCTTTGCAATCAAATAACATTCTTTTACTCTAAATGCAATTCACACAAATCACACTAATGGAACAGCAATAACAATTAATGAATTATGGAACAATACTGATAAATCGGAAACACGCACAACACATTGGAATAACAATCTGAATCAACGGAAATATGATTGTGCTTTCAAATATAATGCTATTGTTACTGAATCCAACGATTATAAAGAACACTGCCTCAACAAATGTATGACACGAATATTCAATATAACAACTCTGTAACAAAACAGTAAGAACATGCAATTAACTCTGAAAAGGATTAATAACTTGATGCAGAGTCAACACACGATTCTGTCTGTAAAAACCTCAATGATTCAATCTTTAACAGAGCATATAATATGAACTTTATAAAGCATATCAAATTACCAAATAACACTGATAAACAAACCACACAGAAGTCAAGTCGTAATGGTACAAAAGCAAGTGTCCTCCGGGGCCGGGCCCTTAGCCTCCAAGGATACACCGCTTTAAATTAATCCAGACGCAGAGATGGAATAATCACCAAGCTTTCATTAACGCATCGGTCAAAAATACATTGAACCAGTTCTCAACGAAACTTAATAATCAAAGCTGATGTCTTACAGAAAATTACATAAAAACGTATTCTATATCTCCCTCAAGCTAACAGTGTTGTCCCTTTATATAAAGGTGACGGCGGAGATGTCTAAGTGACAAGATAAATAAAGCAGCGATCCCTCAGGATCGAAGATCCTGAGGGATTCGCCAAACTGTTAACTCTTCATCCTGTCTTTTCTTTTGCGCCGAGCTGGTGTCTTCACCTCCTTTTCCGGGCCGATTTGCTTTGATCTGTTTATCCTTGTTTGCATTCGGTTCTCGTCCAGAGGGACAACAGTTATTTCGACTTTATCCTTTCCTTTGGAGCGGCAATTCCTTGTTTTCTCCTTTTCCTGTACAGAAAATAACCATTATCAGTGGCTAAGTCTTGTATGTCAATTCTCACATGTTTTGTTATAGTTCCTTATTATTTTCCAAATTCGTGATACAAAAAGGTTCATAAATTCTATTAAAAAGCCACTGAAATAATCATCAAAAGCATACCTTTTAGTACTCCACACACCCCCCTGCTTACCTTGTTTCATGTCCTCATGAAAACATTGTAGTTGACATGCAAGGCAGTGAGAGAATATGCTGGAGAAGGAGTCTCATGCGGAGGCCTACAACCATGATGAGTGATTAAATAGTCAAGGAACTGACCTGTTTGTCCCTCAGGCATCTCATACAGGGCCTGGTATCCGTGTGCAGGGTGCCAAATAATTGGAGTACGAAATCTATATCCTAACCAGGATGGCCCTGCTTTCAAAATACTTTTGCCATAGAGGTTCAAACGGTTGGCAGCTAACTCAATATTTTCATACTTAAATGGTTCTCTGAGCTGGATGTTTGGATCAGAGATTCGGTACCGAAATTTGGCTGCATTAATGGCCAAGTCTTGGATGGAAAGAAAATACTCTAACCCTTCTCGAATAAGTGCCTCATGCATGGGTCCTAATGTTTCAATGACACCCGGAGTCCTTATGTGGTTTCTATGAGCTTTCCACAACTGTACTGGGTTCCTAGGCTCAGCCCTTACCCGTAAATCTAGACCATTCTCCTAACTCTGGAAAGTATCATAGGCTTTAAGCCACTTAATCTGATTAACCCCGAATGAAATGAATTCTTGAAATTGGATGTCCCCAACGAAAGGGCAAGGGTTTAACTCAGTCTCCTGATTTAGCACAAGGTCATGTAAATAAAGTTCACACAAAAATCTCTGGACTTTTACTCCATAATGTTTACAGCAATCTATAGAGTCATTGACAGTGTTGATTTGTATAGGGGCACCTGCTTTAACAACTTTTATTTTTAATTGTAAATAACGTTCTAATAAAAACAGAGCATAGTTTTTAGCAGGAGCCCTACATGCTAAGACGTCATTGTATAAAGAACACAAGGTATTCATCTGCTTGATAACAGTGTCTAGTCTATGGGTTACCTGTGCAACTTCCTCTTGTTCCTTTCGCCACCCTTCAAAAGCCTGGCCTTTGGATTGATTGATGTCCCTTAGTTGCTGCTGTAACTCTTCATATTTTTCTCGGGGAACCATTTTCCCTCTAAGTTGTTCGGCTTCTTGCTGGGCTTGCTTCACCATCTTATGCAAGGTTTTTGTCTTCGGATCTTTTTTCCATAAGTCAGTAGAGGCCGGGAGTTTTACCTGAACTTTCTTATTATGCTGTTTGGAGTTCAGAACCCTTATTACCCCTGAGGGTGGTGCCTCTATCTAAATTTCTTTGTCACTGGTCCTTATCTCATCCTTTTCTGTTTTAACGCGAATATCTGTTTGTTCCTCAGCATCATTTGGAACGGCAGCTGGATTCTCAGTAGGGTTTTGGCCAGCAGGCTATTTATTGGCCTTCTTTTTCCTCTTTACCTTCTGGTTCTTTTTCAGAATCCTAATTTGTTGTCTGAGCTGGGTTATCGTATTCAACAATTTCTGCCGTTCCCTCCGCAACTTCTTAATTTCTAGCGTTTCACTAGAAGGAACAACAGGCTGTCTGCTGCGGTCTGGATCATGACTGGTTTCTAAATCTTCCTCTTGGGGCTCTTCCTCACTGTTCTGTTCTGGCTGTTCTGGGGTAGGAACCTCGACTGGTTCTGTCTCTTCTTGAGCACTTGCTGTTTCTGCTCCTACTCCCTCTAGAATTTCCTCTTGTGACCTGGGAACAGATTGTTCCCGTTCAGTATTTACCTCCTCTTCATCATGAACAGGCATGTTTTCTTCTTGGGGTTTTTCGTGTGGGTCCTCTGAACTAGAAGGTTGGCCATACTTACCCATATTGGCTAGGATTGCAGCCAAGTCATCTTCTCCCAGTAGGTCTTGTAATGGGCTATTTCCCTGCTGTTCTATTTCCTCCTCCTGTTCAGCTTTTGCTTCTATCTCCTCTTCGGATTGCTCGTCCTCAATTACCACTGGTTGGTTGACGCTTTCCTAGAGCTTTTCCAGCCTTCCTCGTATCCGAGATAACCGGGCTGATTTTCTGGGCTTATCTATGCTTCCTCTCATCTGAGCTAACCGAGCTGATTTTCTGGGTTCCTCTGGTTGCTCGGGTGGATCACTGGCATGCTTGCGCTTTGCCGATTCTTGGTGTGTCTCTGGTTGTTCTGATGTAATAGCAACATGTTCTCTGCGTTTTTCCGGTCGTTCTGGTGTGCTTATAGAATGTCTACATTTTGGGGATGGCGCTGTCAATCCCCCCTCAATCATTGCAATCAGCTCTTCCCAGCTGCTCTGCTGCTGGGTGAGACCATAACTAACAACTAGTCGAATTAACCCATGGTGACTAACGACTGACTCTAAATGCTGTGCCTTTTTTATACTTTGTGCAGCATCATGCAGTAATGAGTTCAGGAGTGCCGGTAAATTTACAGAGCATTTCTGCTTTAAAACAACTAAAAGTTTAAGATGTCGTGGTCTTACCACGTCTTTCCTTCCTTCGCAGGTGATGTAGCTCTGCACTGTTCTTGCTAGCTCCGTCCAGGGTTCTCCTAGGGTTGCTGGCAGAACTCCCTTCCCCTTAATTGTCAAACTCTGGCCTTCGTCCTGGAAAATTTCCATGACCTTCTGTAATCGTTCCTTTTTTAATGTCCATACCGGTTCGGTGGCTGGTAGTCCTGAAACTTCTGCAATTATGGCATCGGTGACCGCTATCCGCTTCCCCCTTACTATGGAGTGATCATCCTGTAGGTTCTGCAAAAATTCCATCGCTACTGTTTCATTAGACTCCTGTAGGCGATTGAAATAATTCAACCATCCTGCTCTTTCCAGGATCTCCCGGGCAGCAGCGGAGATCGTTAACTGTTGAGGCTCGCTTCGAATTGCCCTTCCTCCCATGGTTTCACTGCGAATTCTAAATGGAACAGCAAAAAACGTTTTCTGTTTGAAACACAGAGAGGATGATAATCGCAAGGTTTCGAGAAAGAAAACACAGAGTATGCAACAGTGAAACAGAAAGCAACTTGTGTGAAAATAGAAATGCCATGCTGTTAAAACATGCCAAACCGTCGTATACTAGTTTTCCCGAATGGTGAGTTGACACGTAATACAGGGAATGATGAGGTTAACCTCCCCCCCCCGCAGTGTGAAAGCCTGTCCCAGCCGACAAATAAAGGAGCCGCACCCGGTCTGCAATCAAGTCAGAAAGGAACAACATATGGAATTATGCTATGTTGAAAAGGACAACAAATTACCGAAATCGAGGCGGAAAATTGATCGCGTATTATATAATAGACTGCTGTGTTATGATATGAGGCTGATAGGTAGGGCATGTATCGTACTTGCCAAATCTCAAGCGGTCATGGTCACTCCCGTTGCCATGATTGGTAATGATAAATATTCATGCGATGTATAAATCGGGAATTACCATATGATTAGTTCCTAGGATATAAGAAACAAAAGAGTATTAGTATCTTACCCATTGGTGTAACTAAGGTGACTCCAATACCATCAACAGTACTCTGCTGCCAACAGGTGTCCATAACCTTGGCAGAGTTGTTTTTTTACCCTCGGAACCATGATCCTTTGTGTATACTTAGGAGTGTTGTTATGTCAAAATGTAGACCATTATGCTGGCTTGGTGACCAGTTAACCATAATGCCATTCACGAGGATAGAGCGAAACGTGGGCAGGTCGGCTCGTGATGAGACCTCCTGTTCCAAGGTTTTTTTGTTTGATATACCTTTTGGACCATATCCCTGGTGTGGTGGCCATAATGGGAATGCCACTTCACTTCCATCCTCATGATCATGGTAGGCTGGCTCTCCATGAGACCCCCTATCCTGCATTTGACACTTCACATATCATGTTTACATATTTTTCTCCTTTTTTTTTTATAGAATACTTTTACTTATTTATACACAAAGGGTGGTTCAACACTCCTTAAGAGTAGGAATGGTGGAAGAAGTCTTATCATCTCAATAGGAAGATATAAGCTCTTTGCTCTTATTCCCAAGTAATAATCAAAAAAAGTTTAAGGGGATCAGCATGATAAAGATAACCAATCAGGGCAAAATTAGTAAAACCATGCCAACAAAAGGTCAGAAATAAGTATGTCCTTCCATTTGTCTTCTTACTAATGCAGAGCCTTATAGATATAGCGATTTATGGTTTACAAATTTCGGTATGTTGTGATTTTATGTTTCATTGCATAAATACATAGCTGTAGCTTAAAGACTAGAAAGAGGACGGGCAAGAAGCATCCTCAATTTAGATCAGCAATAGGGATAAGCTGTTTCACAAGGAGAGCAAAAGTATGCTAGAGGTGTTTCTTTGAAAAAGAAACAACGACGGATGATAGAAAAAAAGAACAGCAAAAATGCAAATGTCATTCCTTTGGGAAAAGGAACGACAAAAATAAAAATACTATAAAAAACACTCTAAATGCCAAAAAGGAAAAAGAACGTTGTTTCTTTGAAGAAAAAGGAACGGTGGTAACCAAAAGGAACAGCAGAAAACGTAATAATGCCGTTCCTTTGAAAAAGGAACAGCAGAGGTCCCGAATGCTGTTCCTTTAGAAAAGGAACAGCAAAAGGAACAGCAAAACAAGCAAAATCCGCATAAAAAACACGCAGATGCTATTTTTAAAAGGGAAAAATCGAACTTCGTGAAAGAAAGGGAACAGCAAAAAAAATGTCAAGAAAATATTTAATTCAAACTTATATACAAGAACCACTCAAAAAAAAACAAGAACTTATGTACAAATTGCAAAAAGAAATGAACCCTTAATGAATTACAGGTGAGGAAGATTTCTCCTCCTCTCCTAAGATCTCCATATCAGTGTCTCGGCGTAGCTGCTGGCAGAAGGATTCCCGAGTGAGTGGTTTGCGATAGAGACGGACTCGGTGGCCATTCACTTTGAATGCATATCCAGAACCGTCAATGGTATTTAGAGTAAGGGTTCCGTTGCCATGCACCTTCTGGATTTCGTATGGTCCCAACCATCGAGTCTGAAGTTTTCCAGGGAAGTCCTGAAACCGAGAGTCGTATAACAAAGCCCAGTCTCCCTTGTGAAAGACTTTGTTTTTGATGAGCGCATCATGCCATTTAGCTCGCTGCTGTTGAATCAATGCTGTATTTTGTAGTGCAGAGAGCCTAATTTCGTCTAATTCATTGATCTGCTGTAGTCGATTGATTTGTGCCTCGCTGAGATCTAGGCCAACTTCCTGTGCTGTCCGTAATGTTTGGATCTCAAATTCTATGGGAAAAATGGGTTGTTTTCCAAACACTAATTGATAAGGTGAGTAACCGGTGGTGCTCCTCCATGTGGTTCTATAGGCCCAGAGCGCTTCAGGTAGTCGGGTAGCCCAATGACGCCTATGTGACGCAATGGTTTTCGTTAAGATTGATTATATTATCTTATTGCTACTTTCTACCTGCCCATTCGCCTGTGGGTGATATGAAGTAGTAACTTTATGCTGGACGTGGTAATTGTTTAGTGTTGCAGCTAATTTATGCCCAAAAAATTGTGGTCCTCCATCTGTAACTACCTCCTTAGGAAGGCCATAACGAACAAACAGATGGAACAGGAACTGTATGACAGAGTCCTCTGTGGCTCTTGGCAATGCTTCTGCCTCAACCCATTTGGTGACATATTCTATTGCCACCAAGATATATGTTTTCTGATTTGATGAGGGGTTGATGGGTCCAACGAAATCAAGAGCCCATCACTCGAATGGTTCGATGACCAACTGTGGTTTCAGAGGCATCTCATCAGCTTGACCAGGTCGTCCTGCTCGCTGGCAGCTGTCACAGGCTTGGACAAACTTCTTTGCATCTTTGAAGATCGTAGGCCAGTAATATCCTGTCTGCAATACTTTATGTCCCGTTCTACGCTCAGCGAAGTGCCCCCCACATGGTCCATCGTGACAGGCTTTTAGGATGTCAAATATTTCATCCTCTCTAACACACCGCCTGATATGCATGTCTGCTCCTGTATGAAACAAATAGCCCCCAATCCACGAGAATCGAGAACTTTTCTGAATAATCTGCTTGCGCTCATTAGGAGTTAAATGTTTTGGTAATTTACCTACTGCGAGGTAGTTGGCAACATCAGCATACCAGGGTGTTTGAACGGCAACAAAAAACAGGTGCTCATCCGGAAATTGATCTTCAACTGCTGCTGCATCGCTTGATTTTGGTATTCTCTAAAGAAAATCCGCTACAGGGTTTTCTTTGCCAGGCCGGTCCTTGATTGTGATGTCGAATTCCTGCAATAAGATTAACCATCGAGTTACTCTGGCATTTGTGACAGGCTTGTTTGCTAAGTATTTTATAGCAGAATGGTCTGTATATAAGATAACAGGATAGCCTGTAATAATGTCTAAATTTATTGACAGCATGTATTACAGCTAGGAATTCTTTTTCAGTAACAGTGTAATTTAGTTCAGCAGGGGATAAATTCTTGCTGATGTAATAGATAGCATATGGTTTTTTATCCTCTTCCTGTCCAAGGACTGCGCCAATGGCTGTATCGGAGGCATCAGATGATATCTAGAACAGTAGGTCCCAGTTTGGTCCTCGAAGGACTGGGGCTGTGGATACAAGATTCTTTAGATCCTCGAAAGCACGATCACATTTGTCTATCCAAAGAAAATCAACGTTACCAGTTAGTGCATATAAAGGAGCAGCAATGTGCGAATAATGCTCTATAAATCGTCTATAGTAACCAGAAAATCCAAGAAAGCTGCGTACCTCTGTTTGAGTAGTAGGAGTGGGAATGAGCAAAAGTATTTGGATTTTGGCCGGGTCTACCTGAATGCCGGCTGCTGAAACATAGTGTCCTAGGATAAGTCCTTCAGTCATCATCAAGAAGCATTTTTCGTGGCTCAAACAAAGCCTGGTAACAATGCAACGTTGTAGGACTTTTTCTAGGGTGTCTAGAGCCGGATCAAAATCATCTCCATATGGTGTAAAGTCATCCATGTAAACTTCAAGTCCATCATTTATTAAATCTGCAAAAATGCTAAGGATAGCTCTCTGAAATGTGGCAGGAGCATTACATAGGCCAAAAGGTAGAACTCGATAGGCAAATGTTCCCCAGGGACAAGTAAAAGTAGTTTTATCCTGGTCTTCGGGGGCAATCTGAATCTGATTGTATCCACTGAAGCCATCCAGGAAAGAAAAGAACTTCTTCCCTGCTAAAGTATCTAATACTTGGTCTATGAATGGGAGAGGAAAGTGATCTTTCTGTGTTGCCTTATTTAGTTCCCTATAATCCACACAAATTCTCCATTTTCTGTTCTTTTTTGGTACCACCACAAGCGGAGAGACCCATTTACTATCAGAAATAGGATAGATGAAATTAACATCTAAAAGTTTCTGCAGTTCAGTTTTTACGACATCTTTTAGATGAGGATTAAGTCTCCTTTGCGGCTGACGCACAGGTCTGGCATCTTTTTCTATGTAAATGTGGTGTGTACATAATTGTGGATCGATTCCTTTCATATCAGGGTAGTCCCATGCAAATGCTTCTTGATACTTTGTTAATAGATGGATGAGCTTAGTTTCCTGTTCAGGTGTGAGATTAGCATTGATGTTTAAAGTTTTTCCTGGTGCAATTTCCACAGTTTTACTATTTGCAACAGAAGTAACAGGTATCGTTTGGTCATGCGTGTCTTTCAGAGGATATTCCTCCAAATCATTATCAAATGCTGCTTCTATCATGTGACACTGTGTGCGAGGTTCAGTTTGAGTAATGAAATTATTAATGGCATCGTCTTCTGTTTGGTCTTTGAAATCAAGTGCCTCTTGTATAGTTAATGGAGATCTGATGTTATCAGTAAGGTATGATACAGGGTGCTTATTAGTTTTGATTATTGTGACACTTGGCTGCGCTGGAGGATATAGGACTAAATTCTTGCTATTCCGTCCTCTGGTTATGGTCATATTTCCCTGCCGACAGCCAATGTAGGCATCGGCAGTATCGAGCCAAGGTCTACCTAAAATTAGCGGGTGTCCATCAAGTCAGGTTTTTGGATTAATTATCAGGAAATCGGTTGGATACTCCCGGGATTCTATAGAGACCATGACATCATGTAGAGTACCCTCTGGTCTAACCACAGATCGGTCAGCCAATTCTAACAGAGTAGAGGTGGGTTCTACAGATGTAATGCCGAGCTTTTGGCAAGTTGTGGTTGTTAAAATATTAATTGTAGCCCCTAGATCCACTAAGGCATTAGACAGGGTCTGACCATAAATTTGAACAGTTATAATTGGATTCCCGGGGTCTTCATATTTAAGGGGTGTTTCTCTTCCAGACAATAGGTCAGATAAAGTACTGACTACTTGGACTCTTGGATTATTTGTTATATTCCTCCTTGGTTTCTTTATGCACAATTCTTTGATAGTTTTTGCGTATATGGGAATGTCTTGAATGGCTTGGAGGAATGGAATTTTTATGTACAGATTTTGTAATTCTCCCAGAATGTCAAAGTCGGGATATTGTATGGGTCGAGGTATGGCTAATCGTTCTGGGAATGGAGGAGAGGACGTGGTTGCTTGATTATGAGTTTGTTGCTTATTTACATCCTCTTGTTGTAACTGATGTTCTCTTGGTAACTGATCTTCAATATGAACTGTTTTATCTCCCTCAGTTTCAATTATACGTCCAAATCTTAACTGAAGGTCATTGCACTCCCTCAGGTCGGGTCCTATTTCTGGTGATTCTATGATTTGAATAGATTGGACCTGTCTGTTGTTTGGATTGGGATCGGGTTGGGCTGGGAGTTGCGGTCTCAGGTTAGACTGGGGATTTTGTTGTAAGGCTAGAAGAGTAGGTTGAGGGAGTGGAATAGTTCCAGCTGGGTGGTACATTGGTCTTTGCCAGCTTGTCTGCCAGGGTGAACTTTGTGAAGTAGAAGAAGTCCATTGTGAAGGATATGGGCCATTTTGCCAATATGGTGGAGTGTAAGGGAAATTCGGCCAACCAGTTTGGTTTGTTTGATTCAGCCATGGGTTTGAAGAAGGAAACGATTATGGTGACCAGTTTGTAAATGGGGGTTGAGATTGATTTTTCCACATACCATATTGTTGAGCATTATACTGTGGGTTTTGAAAGAAAGAGGTTGAGTCTGGAAACATACCAGGTTGTCTCGGCTGCCACTGGTGGCGCTGGTTGATCGAATTCACCGATTCTGGTTCTTCTTCTGCTTCCTTATATACTGCTTTCAATCCCGGAAGTGAGGGGCAGCTCTCCGTAAGGTGAGCTTTTGTACAGATGGCGCATGTTTGGACTTTATCTAGTGGACACTCCTTGTGGCTATGTTTCTTTCTGCATCGGGGGCAGAAGATTGCCAAATTCTGTTCTGCCTCCAGTTGCTTCTGTTTAGCCTGCACAATATCAAGTTGTGTAGTTAGTGTCCCCATAATATCAGTTTTAAAATTTTCTAATAAATTTCCAATTTTTGCACGTGTTACTCCTTCTGCTGATACTTTGTTATCTCTTGCAAACCGATCATATTCTGTCGGTTTTATTCTTGTGCTGCCTCTCGAACTCCTGATACACAAATCAATAATGTCAGAAAAACTCTCTTGATAAATATCCCCTTTTCCCATAATGTTTAATGTTTCAATCCATTGTTCCTTCATACCCCTTATTAATGCAGTTTTTAACACATTATCAGGTAAAGGTAGTGATGCATAAGGAGATATTTGTAGATTGTACTGAAAACGTTCCACATACTCCTCTAATGTTTCATTCGGTCTAGCTGTCATTTGAAATATTTCGTCCTTTAATTCTCTAGACCTACAATAATCCTGATATTTTTTTAAGAAGGATTCTTTCATTTGATCCCAATTGTTGATAACCCTGCCACCTAGCCCCATAAACCATCTTAAAGCAGCCCCTTTTAATGTAGAGGGGAATAATTTCAATTTTTGGGGATCAGTGGTGTAATTGTACCCCCTACATAACACATCGAATTCGAATAATAATGCATCCGGATCTTCTGATGTGAGTCCGTGAAATGTAGGGATATGCTGAAGAGGGATAGCTTTCATGGGTGCATTTGCTGCAGAATCCACTATAGGATATTGTAATGTAGAGGTTTGAGTATTTGGCTGGTTTTGAGCATTTGGCTAGTTTTGAGCCATGGAATCGAATATATGCCAATAACCTTCTGGGATATCTAGGAGGGTATTCCTAGGTTGAGTTGGAACTGTTTTGACAGGGACAGGGATAATTTTAACAGCGGACCCCTTATCTGGAATAATGAGAATACCAGGTGTCTGAGGAGATTGAACTCCTTCAACAATGACTTTCGCAGCACTCCCCTTATCTGGGCTATCTAATGGTTGATTTGTTTCAATAGGGGATTTTGGCTCCTTAATTTCCCCTGTTTCTCCTTCTCCTTCACAAAAGTTGCTAGAGTCCCCTTCCTGCAATAATTCTAGAGTGGAATTTTCAATTTCTTGAAAGTCCTGCTCTTCAGTTTGACTATGCACCTCAACACAGGCTACAGATGGTGATCCTGTGGCCTGAAGGGAACTAGTAGGCGGTTTAGAAATGTTTTTCTTGAGGCCTACTGATGGCTGAGATTCTGTTTTCTTATAGATTTCGTCTATGAAGGTCGTTCGGCCAAGGGTCACAGGCCCCTTAGTTTTTTCAGGCTTGGATGGGGGTTTGATATTCTTTTCTGGTCTTTTCTGCTTAGTCATGCACTCAAAAATGAACTACCGACTTTTTACTTAAACAAAGAAAAAACAAATCTGTTAAGAAAGCGGATAGTGGAGCAGGGTTTTTACATGCTCCGCACGTAGGTTCTTACCTTCCGTTTTTAGGATCCAACTCCTCCCTAGCAGGCTCGTACACTACTCTGAAAAAGACAAATGGCTACACTCTTTCCCCGGCAACGGCGCCAAAATGTGGAGCTATAAAAAGGGTCTCTTTCACCTCTAATTACCTCACATTAATATGTCAATCCGGGAGCGTTTTGTTATTACAAAGAGTGACTCAATCCGAGGCTATCATTTGTCAGAGTAATGCTAGTAGTACAGTGCCTAAGAAATACAAGAGTAAATGGATGCTTGACTGTAATTAAATTACTTCAAAGAATAGATCACACACTCAGGAAACTCAATACTTATCAGTCAAGGGTTCGGCAGTGATAACCCATCCCTTCGGAAACTGATGGAAAGGAAATCAGAGCATAGACCATGAGCTTGGGAGCTAGACAGTGACTGCCAATACTCACTACACCCTTAGATCATCTCTCACACCAAATGCAAGTAAATGGAACAGCAAGTAAAGGATTGAACAACAATTCTGGAATGGAACAACAAACCTAAAATGGAAGAGAAATTGAATAACTAAGTCCCGCGGGTTGTAACCAAACTTAATCCATTAACTCAAATGCACTCTTTGCAATCAAATAAAATTCTTTTACTCTAAAGGAAATTCACACAAATCACACTAATGGAACAACAATAACAATTAATGAATTATGGAACAATACTGATAAATCGGAAACACGCACAACACATTGGAATAACAATCTGAATCAACGGAAATACGATTGTGCTTTCAAATAGAACGCTATTGTTACTGAATCCAACGATTATAAAGAACACTGCCTCAACAAATGTATGACACAAATATTCAATATAATAGATCTGTAACAAAACAGTAAGAACATGCAATTAACTCTGAAAAGGATTAATAACTTGATGCAGAGTCAACACACGATTCTATCTGTAAAAACCTCAATGATTCAATCTTTAACAGAGCATATAATATGAACTTTATAAAGCATATCAAATTACCAAATAACACTGATAAACAAACCACACAGAAGTCAAGTCGTAATGGTAAAAAGCAAGTGTCCTCCGGGGCCGTGCCCTTAGCCTCCAAGGATACACCGCTTTAAATTAATCCAGACGCAGAGATGGAATAATCACCAAGCTTTCATTAACGCATCGGTCAAAAATACATTGAACCAGTTCTCAACGAAACTTAATAATCAAAGCTGATGTCTTACAGAAAATTACATAAAAACGTATTCTATATCTCCCTCAAGCTAACAGTGCTGTCCCTTTATATAAAGGTGACGGCGGAGATGTCTAAGTGACAAGATAAATAAAGCAGCGATCCCTCAGGATCGAAGATCCTGAGGGATTCGCCAAACTGTTAACTCTTCATCCTGTCTTTTCTTTTTCGCCGAGCTGGTGTCTTCACCTCCTTTTCCGGGCCGATTTGCTTTGATCTGTTTATCCTTGTTTGCATTCGGTTCTCGTCCAGAGGGACAGCAGTTATTTCGACTTTATCCTTTCCTTTGGAGCGGCAATTCCTTGTTTTCTCCTTTTCCTGTACAGAAAATAACCATTATCAGTGGCTAAGTCTTGTATGTCAATTCTCACATGTTTTGTTATAGTTCCTTATTATTTTCCAAATTCGTGATACAAAAAGGTTCATAAATTCTATTAAAAAGCCACTGAAATAATCATCAAAAGCATACCTTTTTAGTACTCCACAAACGGGACATCTCATAAGCATTATGGTGGACACTTTACCCTCCAACAACATCCTGAACCTTCCACCTGGCAAATCCAAGCTTCCTAAATGATTTAAATACTCCACTCGTGATTATTAGGCCTGTTGATTATCTTGGTTCACATTAGACTCCACTGGAAGACCAACCTCCATCACAACATCAACCACAGTAGAAGTAACAAATAGGGTTAAGCTGCTTGATCGAGAAACAACATTCTGGCTTCTAGAACCATTCATGCAAGAGCTTATCCTAACCCAAACCCGCCTAAAATAGTTGACAACCCTGAGAGCATCCTCAAGGGGGCTCCTACACCTAAAATACCAACTATTTCCAGCCACATCCATAGAGCTAACTCTGCACCGAGAGATATTACATCTCTACCACACTTTCACCTTGACCTATACCTACCTAATAGATTACCTAGAACTAGGTCATTCAGTATCTTAGACCAGCCAGACCCTAAACTTCCTGGTTCACCACCCCAAAGTGGTAGACACCTTGGAAATAGACATACCCCTCTTTCTACACCTCCTTATATACATTTCGTACAAAACTTGGGGCTCAGTCATCCTAGATCCACTTATCAGTCTTCTGCCGGTCATAGTATCCATGTCATTCACATACCAGCTACCCAAGTCAATCCTTTACCTCATCAGAACATCATCATGGCAGCCTGGTATGCACCTCTAGTCTTACCCCAGCCTCTAGTACCCTTACCAAATGATTATCAGTCAAATATCCCACACTTCACTACAAAAGAGTCCATCACAGCCCAGCATCATGTAGATAAGATGGAAGATTCTTTTGACTACATGGAAATAGATGATGATACAGTCAAAATGAGAATCTTTTCCCAGAGCTTAGGGGGTGATGTGAAGAAATGGTTTAAGGGCCTACCTCCAGGTAGCATCAATGATCTTCTAGCCTTATATCAGATTTTCATAAACCAATGAGAAACTAAGGCTAACCCTCACAAACTCCTAGAAGAATACATGAGCCTTAAAATAAAAGTAGGAGAGAGTTTCCATGATTACACAACAATATTTAATAGCATTTACAATGCCCTCCCTCCACATATGAAACCTCCACAAGGCATGGCCTTAGAAAAATACCCTAAAGGATTTTATGTTGACATGGCCTATGAGCTCAGGGATAAAGAGTACAACACATTGGAGGACATGCAGAAAGGAGCAGTGAACATACAGGAAAATCTGATTGAGAAAAGAGCAAGACTGAGATCTAAGAAGAGGGTAACATACAGAGATGACAATGTAGCTTCCTCATCTAACCAAAATTATGATAAATTTTCTAAAAATGTGGAGAAGTTACAGCAAATGATGGAAAAAATGGTTGTCACAGTTAGTAACCAAAATAGAAATCAAAACCAAAACCAAAACATTAGAAGTAACAATGCCACTCCCAACAGGCAAAGAGAGTCAGATCAACAAGTTATTCCCCCATTCCAAGAGGACTTTCTTGATGAATATGAGGGAATCATATAAGAGTCTGAAGGGAACAAAATAAACATGTTTGAAACGGAAGATTCAATCCATAACTGTTACTCAGAAGAAGATCAACCCTCACCCTCTGGTTGGGAGGAGGAATGGTTAGAATCTGAAGATTACATATTAGGGTTTGAAAATGCCATGATGCAGGTCAGAGAGAAATATGAACTTAGAAGCAAAAAGAGTCAAGAAAATACCAAACCAAAAGCTTCTGAGGTCTCCATCAAGAAAATACCTGATAAAAATTCTAAAGCAACTGCTAAAAGTAATAAATCAGCAGCTGAGAGTTCTTGAAAGGACAAAGAAAAAGACAATCAAAACATTGATACATAAGGTAAACCAACAAGCAGCACTAGCACTGCAGTTAGTGCCCCTGATAAAACTGTCACAAATACTGTACATAATGAGAATCAACACATTGATTCAGCCACTAAGGCAGTGGCTAACAAAACAGATTTGAACATTCCGAAGAGTCAGTCCTTTTTCAAATTGGAAAGTGATATTGCAAAGATTAAGATCTCTGTACCACTCTCTGAGCTGGCCACTCAGGATGTATATAAAGGCCAAATTTTGAAAGCATTAAATTTAGGTGAGCACAGTGACACTGTAAATCTAAGTGATGATCAACCTGCCCTTCTGTTTGGCCCAAAGATAGAAGGAAAGTTTCAGGAAGGGGTAGTACCCCCTTTTTATATCAGTCTTAATATCCATGATAAGATTCTCCATAATGCAATGCATGATTCTGGGGCATCACACAACTTGATGCCTAAAGTGGTAATGGAAAGATTAGGCCTAGAGATAACCTGTCCCTATAAAGGCCTATATTCGTTTGACTCTAGTAGAGTAAAGTGTCTTGGCCTGATCAAAGATTTGTGTGCGAGCCTTACTCAAATTCCCACCAAGTGTATGGTCATGGATGTTGTTGTGGCTGATGTGCCACCCAGGTATGGCATGTTATTGTCAATATCATGGGGGGCCAAGCTGCAAGGAACAATGTAGATGGATGGGGCTTATGCCACAATCCCAATCTTTGGCCAACTCATAAGACTGTACAGGGAAGCCCAAATGAAATTCCTGGTTAGTAGCCCTGAGAAGCCTGAAAATTATCCTCTATACTCTGTACATACAGACTTGGATTCCTTTATCTTCTACAATGATGAATCTCTGGGGGAACCAGAATATGAAAATGTAGGTACAAGTAAAGGTACGCAGGATGAAACAGAGCCAATGGATTTTAACATAAGGGCTACCCTAGACTCAGAAGATGAAGGCGTAGAAAACCTTGAACAGTGCACTGAAACAACAACACAAAATGAACCAGAAACAGAATGCAATCAGCCAATTATTTACCTCTTTGACTTCCACATCCATAACGAAAAACTAGACAGCCCACATCCTAGTGCAGACCCTATAATGCAATAGAATGGTGAACCCAGCCGTAGGGAAATGAATGATAACAAAAACGAGAATGAGTCCCTATGGGAAATTAATTTCGATGGGTCCTGCACAAGAAGAACTGCTGGGGTAGGGGCGTGGATACATAACACAAAGAGTGATTACGCAGAGAGCCATACCTCCAACCTGCACTTCAAATGTACAAACAACGTTGCGGAATATGAGGCCCTTATCCTAGGTTTGAACCTATTGAGAAAATTAGGAGCCCGTAGGATAACTGTGCATGGGGACTCCGAGCTGATTATTAAACAGGTTAATGGTGAATATATAGCAAAACATCCTAGACTGCGAGCCTACAGGAACGACACTATGGATTTACTGAAAACGTTTGTTGAATATTAATTAGTGTTTGTTCCTAGGAGTCAAAACGTCATTGCAAACGGATTAGCTTGCCTAGCTAGTTCCTATCCCAAGACTCCCAGTGACCAATAGATCATCATTCAGACTAAATTCAGACCTGCAGTGCCAGACAACGAAAAATATTGGTAGGTTTTTGAAGGTGATAAACAGATTGAGGATTTCCTGATAGGCAGGAATGAGTTTGAATTTTCTGATTCAGACTCTAAATTTGAGAACAGCTGCCTAAGTGAAGAATCCTCTGATGAATAAATCCCACCCTGTAACATAGAAATAAACACTCTAACTGAAGAAACTGGAAGTCCAACCGGAAAGTGTGAAAACACCGAAATTGAGGAGATGGAGGTGCTACAAGCCAAAGATAAGAATATACCCAGAGGCCTGGCACCCTTAGAGGACCTTTTTGACTTTGATTATGTAGCAAGAAATCCCACTATAGAACATGCAGACTTTGACGTGGAAGAATGCAACATAGGCACTGAAGATAAGCCCAAAACGATTAAACTAGCTAAATCTTTACCTGTGGACATGAAGAAAAAATACATTGACCTTTTCAAGGAATTCATTGATGTGTTCGATTGGAGTTATGAAGACTTAAAGGCCTATGACACAAACATCATCCAACACAAAATACCCTTGAAATAAAATCAGAAGCCCTTCAGGCAGAAACTTTGTAGGATAAACCCGAAACAATTACCTGCAGTCGAAAAAGAGATTAAAAAGATGTATGAGGGAGGCATAATAGTTCCTGTGAGGTTATTTGACTGGGCCTCAAATTTAGTGGCTGTGAGAAAGAACATAGGGGAGATCATGCTATGTATAGACTTCATAAATCTCAATAGAGCCTCACTCAAAGACAACTACCCTCTACAAAAAATGGAACACATTATTTAGAAATTAGTGGGCTCCAAGAGAATCTCCTTGTTAGATGGTTTCTCAGGTTACAATCAAGTCTTAGTAATCCCAGAAGACCAGCTCAAAACAGACTTTACCACTCCATGGGGCACCTTTATGTATATAAAAATTTCCTTTGTACTGATGAACGCTGGTGCAACCTTCCAAAGAGCGATGGATATAGCATTTTCAGATGAGGTAGGACACTTCATTTTTATTTACTTGGATGACATAACAGTCTATTCTAATACTGAAGAAGAACACCTGAAACATCTAAGGAAAGTGTTTAAAAAATGTAGAAGGTTTGGTGTGTCATTGAATCCTAAAAAGACTGTATTTGGGCTGCAAGAAGGAAAGCTTCTTGGCCACATTATATCTGAAAAAGGAATTAGGGTAGACCCACAACAAGTTGAGGGAATACTATGAATCACACACCCAAGAAACATTAAGGAGTTACAGTCCTTCATTGGGAAAATCAAATTTCTTAGAAGATTTATTCCCAACCTGGCTGAACACCTTAGGAATATGATTAACATGCTAAAGAAAGGTGAAGGAGTTAAATGGACTGTTAGAGCTAAACAATCTTTTGAATCAGTAAAACTTGCACTCACCCAAGCTCATGTTCTGATCAGCCCAAATTTCTCTAAATATTCCTGATCTCTTCATTTGCCTCTGAGCATACAGTGGTTGTCGTCTTGCTGCAAAAAAACACAGAGGGAATGGAACAACCAATTTCCTTATTCAGCAAAGCACTAAGGGATGCACCCTTGAAATACAACATAATGGAAAAACATGCCTATGCCTTAAGCAAGGCCTTAAAGGACTTCAGGGTGTAAATATTGCATTCTCACACCATAGCTTATGTGCCCAAAATCATAGTCAGAGATATATTGTCCCAAGATCCTGATGGAAAGAGGGGCAAATGGATTGCTGTGATTTTAGAGTATGACCTTGAGATAAAACCCACCAAACTAATTAAAGGTCAGGGCTTAGCTCGACTAATGGCTGAAAAAAACTTACAAGCCCTAGAAATTAACATGGTAAATACCTTGGATGAGCAACAAGAATTGACTGATCCCACTGTTGAGGAAAAGTTTCAGAGTTCCCCTTGGTATTCTGACATTTTTTATGTGCTTACACACCTCAATGCCCCACCGGAACTGTCAAAGACTAAGGCCAGGTCCATAAAACTTAAAGCCAGGATCTAATGCATTTTTAATGAAAACTTATACTGGAAAAACCCAAATGGCCTATTACTTAAATGTTTGCCTGAAAACGAGGCAGAGAGGATTAAACAAGAATTCCGTGCTGGAGAATGTGGAGGCCACCTGATTTGGAAAGTCACTGCAAAAAAAATACTCAGAGCTGGCTACTATTGGCCCACACTCTTCAATGATATCCATAAGATGATCATTTCCTGTCACAAATGCTAGATTTTTGAAGGCAAAAGAAAACTCCTTCCCTTACCTCTACAACCCATCACTGTTGAAGGTCCCTTTCTGCAATGGGGCCTAGATTTCGTAGGGGAAACTCACCCTGCTTCTTCTGCACAACACAAATGGATCCTAACATCCACAGACTACTTCACTAAGTGGATAGAGGCCATACCCATTAGGAATGCCACAGATTTAGTCATCATTAAATTCCTAGAAGGTCATATCCTCTCTTGGTGTGGCTGCCTAAGGAAAATAATCACTGATAATGCTACTGCTTTCGGATCCAAGAAAATGGTTGATTTTTTTCACAGGTATCAAATAGCACTCAGTCATTCAACTGCCTATTACCCTCAAGGTAATGGATTAGTTGAATCATCAAACAAGAGCCTGGTGATCATCATCAAGAAGTTGTTGGAAGAGAGCAAAAAGTCATGGCATAATAAGCTAGTACATGCTTTGTGAACTCACAGGCTTACAACAAAGAAGTCCATTGGCATGTACCATTTTCAGCTAGTCTATGGTATAGAAGAAGTATTTCCTACCAGCCTTGGGGTACCTGTGATAAAGTTGGTCCAGGAGATTCAAACAGAAGAAGACAATATGGTTAGAAGGATAAACCAGACAATTCATCTCTAGCAAATAAGGGAAGAGGTTTATAACATAGCAGTGAAAGTTCAGGAGAGCATAAAGAAATTGTTTGACAAAAGAACCAAAGCTACTGATTTCAAAATTGGGGATAAAGTTATGAAGTGGGACTCGAGAAGGGAGGATAAAGGAGAGCATAGCAAGTTTGATAGTTTTTGGCAAGGTCCATACATCATCCAGGCCACTATGGGTCCAAATGCCTTCTTCCTACAAGAATCAGATGGTACAGATCTGTTTGGGGGTCTTGTCAATGGAAGGATGCTCAAACACTACTTCTGCTGATTCATAATTTCCAGTCTCCATTTCCATTGTACATACCATTGCATTTTTTATTTTCAAAAAAAGAGAAAAGGTTTCAAGAAACAAAGGAAAGGAGAGGTTTATACATGCCCAGAACATGAACCTCAGAAGTGCAAAATATTGGCTCTAATATGATCAAAACCTGAGTCGAAGAAAGCAAAGACAACTGGTCCTAACATGCTCAAAATATGGACCAACAAAGAAGAAAAGAATCAGCTCTAACATGCCCAAAACCAGAGCTGAAATGAAGAAAAGAAGTGACTCTAACATGCTCAAAACTTGAGATATAAAGAGAAGAAGGATACTTCAAGTTTCATATCGCAAGCCTTCACAATTTTAGTTTTCAGTTTTCTGCAAATTTTGTCCATGTGCAACTGTCTTTATGCCTTGGATCCACAGCAAGTCAGGCAGTCTAATCCTGGCTTGACTATTTTTCAATTTCTATCGTAGAATATACAGAAGAAATCTACTAGACATTTTAATCCCAGTAGATATTAGATTAGGTAGAGAAACATATGAGACCAACAGTCTAATCTGGTCTCATGGAGCAATAAGGGTATATTTAGAATAGGTTTATTTTTTGTTTGCAAAAATAAAATGATGTAAAGGGTCTGCTAGCTCAAATGCACCCTAGAAGAAGAAAAAATGCCAGGATTGTAGTGTGGGTAGGTAGTTTGTTGGGAAAGTTTTTATGCTGATGTAATGTCTTCATATTGTGGCAACTGAAAATCAGGAAAGAAATATGGCTTAAGCAACGGGCACCTGTCCTACACCAATGATCTATTCTCTGAATTCTTGACTCCTTCAAGAAGAAGCCATCCCCATGTGGAGCCACTGTTAGCCCCTTATAAATTCCTTGACAAAGCAAGCAAGGGGCTAATTTTTTTATAAGCCAGCAAGGAATGCATTTCCCTTGAAAACACATCATCCTTGCAGCCTTTTCAGGTTCCCTGCCTTGTGGCTATTTCCCTCTACTTTTCTGAGTCAATAGGCCTTGATGATAAGGAATTATTCTCCTAAAATCTTTGTTCTACCTTTTATACCCTTGCAAAATGCTTCATTCTCACCCCTGTGTTCCTTTTCTTAAAGTCCCCGTTCTTCCCCCTAAATTCCCCTTTCCATCCCAGAAATCCCCTCTAAAACATCCCTGCACCATTTGGTTAGCCAATTTCCCCCTCATTCCCCTATCGTTGCCCTTGGTTGGTTTTAAAATGCTTTAAAAATGAGCCAAAAATCATATTTTCTTCATAGTCTGGGCCTAGCCCCCCGCACCTTCCCCCCACTGAACCATGTGCTATGACCGAGCGCTGGCCTGAAAGGCGCTAATCTCCAATGTATATCGCGAGCGCTCCTAGCTGTTGATCTTTATAGATCGGGCGGTGATCGTTAACTCTGCAGTGTCCGTGTTTCCCCCGATCGTGCCATCGCCATTCATTTACCCGCTAGATCGACGGTTCGGAGTGTACCTGCCCTTGTGTTCCCTGCCGCACACTATCCATAAACCTGATGGTATCTATCGCACTGCTTTTGGGTGGTAGGCGGTATTCTCTCATTGCCCAGCGATTCCATACAGCAGTCGATGCGTGGCTCCTGTATGATTCCAAAACCGCTTACTCATCGCACGTTATCTTTTGGTACAGGACACACAGTGATATTCATATTAGCCGTCAGATCTTCCCTTGCCCATCCAATGATCATCGCTCAACGAAGTTTCACGAGGTGTAACCCATAGTCTCCGTACTCCTGGCCCACCAATCATCATCCTCCGCCGCATGTTCAACCGTCGATCTCCTCTCAGATCTGACGATCTAGATTTTTTTCCCTGCTATTGAATCTTTTGTTGTCACTCGGTCCCGCCACATCACCTCCATGCGTGTTCATTGTACATTCGCCCCTCCCGTTTTATATATATTCATTCAAAGGGTCAATTTTAAGGTTTTTATGTTAATTTTCCTCTGCAATCCGCCAACCTTCCACCAGAGCACTTCTCCACCTCTCCTCTGCGTTTTTTCGCCATTCGTCTGCAGTCCCACTATCGTTCTCACAGTCATCCACATCATCCAATCCCCCATTGTTTTCTTAACCTGTGTTCGTATTTTGTAGGGTTATCAGAGGCGGAAAACCGCCTTGGTCCATATGTACTACTTCAATGGCGTGTTGTGCAGACAAAATTAAGTCTGGAAGCTGGTACTATAGAAAAACTCAGAAAGGCAGCGACATCATAAATATCACCCAAGGATAGTTTCAACCTCCGCGAAGAAATCTATCCAGCACCATTAAAGCCCAGATTCTGCAGCCAGAATTTGAATTAAGAAGCAGAGAGCTTAAGGCACACAAATGAAGATATTTAAGCCTTACGTTCAGAGCCTTAGAGGCCAAGAACTAGATCAGTGATCCCATGGATCATGCAGAAGGTACAACATGCAGAAATTCATGTATATCAGGGTTTCACATCAGTAGATTGTCGCAAAGGACGAAGCACCCATATCAGTCTCATTATTTACCATGTTCCTGAATATTTCTGCCTTAACCACAGTCCAAAGCTAACAAAATCATTTGTTTCAAAAGCATGGCAATCCATTCAGTCATTTTGTTTATACACCAGAGTACTACACGGTACTGCAATAAGAGTACGTCATAGTCATATCAGAGTAATTTGTAGTCTGAAGAAGATCATTTGTTCACCCAAAGAACACCAGGAATTGAATTCTCTGAATTCAAACAGAATGGGCTTTGGCCCTATTTCTTTTTAGAAGTTTTAATACTACATTTAGTTCTTCACCTACCTCCTTTGCTCCTCTGGAGCTATAAATTCAGAAAGAAACTCATTGAAAAAGGTTGTTGATTAGTTATCAGAGAACTGCAAGTAATTTCTTTTGAGACACAGTCTCCGTGTAAAGTTGTAAGATAGGTTGAAGGAGATGTTTTTAGGCTGAGTATTCAACTATTGGCAATGTTGTACTTGACTGGTATTGCTTTTTAATATGATCCTAATCTGAAGCAGCGGTGATGTTTTCCTATTTTTTTATTTACATTCATTTCATTTCGTTTCTACTGGCTTGCATCAGAATATTGGCATAGGATTTACCCTTGTTAGGTACCCTATGTTTATGCTCTCCTTGCCATTAATGTTTCTCTTCTGAATGTATTATCTAAGAAATGATTTCAGTTGGTTTAACCAGTGTAGTGGATCTTATTTCCTGCTCTCTCATGTATGAATTAAATGAATTTAGTTCTTAGATGTTTCTTGTTATGGATTTAGTTGGAAGATTTGGGAACACCGGGGATTAGAGTTAGCCCTGTCTACTAGGATCCTTGTGCGACCAGCTGGTCTTTAACTTTGTGCTCTAAATCTGTGTTATCTCCTCCTCTCCTACCTTTCATATCACACAATCATCTTTAAGATCCTATGTTTATATGACTAGCCCAATTGAAAGCCTGCCTATTGATTAGCTAGCAAATCCTTTCCTAACTCCATTTCCCAATGGTTTCGAATATTTCCTGGAATATTTCACCTCTACCCCTTTTCCTCTTTGCTCATCCTTGTCTTACATTGAACCCTTCTTTCCTGATAACCATCAACCAAATCAAACAATCAAACAAACAAACCTTGTGCCTAGAACTAGCCTAACATCTTAACATTCGAGCTTCAAAGACATATACACCTTTGATATAACATAGAGAGATCCCTCTCTCGACCAAGGAGGGCTAGATCCTGAGGTCTAAAAGTGGTTTGATGTTGTCTCATCTTTTGGTCTTGCCAATCTGGCCAAAACATGGTAACCCCAACAATAACTTTCATTCAAAAAAAAAAGTATGCTTGAGTATAGTAGATGAATTTAAAATAGGCCTAGAAATCATATCAACTACCTTATTGTAGTTTCCGTTTTTATACATGATAACCAAATGAAATTTTTGTAGAAATCCCATCCATTTGAAGTGTATTGATTTCTACAACTTTGATTGTGATTGTAAGTACTATAATGATTGATGGTTGGTATGGATAATGGTGTCTTTCCCCATCAAATAGTGTTTCCATTTCTTTACACTTTCTACGAATAAACATAACTCTTTGTCATAAGTGGGATAGTTAGTCACAACACCATTGAGAATTTTAGAATGAAATTAAATGGGCTTACCATGCTACATTATAACTTATGCCATGGTGTAATCACTAGCATCTATTTAAATCTCAAATGGTTGTCTAAGATCTGGAAGAGCCAATACTAGTGCTGAATTGTTTTTTTGTTTTAAAGCATCAAATAATTTTTACTGCATATCTCCCCAATGGAATACTTTCTTGAAACTAGTCAATTCATGTAATAGAGTTGAAATGGAAGAAAAATTAGCAATGAATTTCCTCCAATATTGTGCTGCCCCAAGAAATCTTCTTACCTCCATAATTGTATTGGGCTTGGGCGAATTCACAATGACCTCAAATGTAGAGGGGTCTATCTTAAGGTGTCCTCCTCCAACTATATGTCTGAAATACACTAAAGAAATCTTTACAAACTCACACTTCAACATCTTTAAAAACAATTGTTATTTTTTCAAGACATCAAGTGCATTGTTCACATGCATGACATTTTCATCTCTTGATTTGCTTAATATCAAAATATCATCTAAGTAAATAATGAAAAAATCATCTAGAAATAGTCTCAATACATAATTAATAACTCTCATGAAAGTATTGGGGCATTTATAAGACTAAAAGGCATAAGAATCCACTCAAAAAATCCTTGTCTAGTTTTAAATGTGGTTTTCCAAATGTGCTCTTCGGCTATTCTAACTTGATGATAACCACTTCGTAAGTCTAACTTAGTGAAATAATTTTCATACCTTAACTGATCAAGAAAATCATCAATTCTTGGTAGTGGATAATGATTCTTTACCATGATTTTATTTAGTGTATAAAAATCCACACACAGGCGCCAAGTCCCGTCCCTATTTGGCACCAAAACAATCGGTGAACCACATGGCAAAGTAGATGGGCATATGACACCTTTTTTCAACAATTCTTGAATTTTCTTCTTGATTTAAATTCTCTCCATTATCAACATGTGATACATGCCAATATTTGGAAGTGGAACATCTTGTTGTAGTTGTATCTCATGTTGAATTCCCCTCTTGGTAGGTGTTGAGGCCTCAGAAATATGTGGCAACAACAAGGGGGATAACCGCCAGGTCCGAACCTTAATACAATTCCTTTTCCATTTGGGATAGTGGCTCGAACTGGGTGTAATGGGAATATTTTCCGAGAGATGGGTTTTTGTTTTATTGTTGGGTTTCTGTCAAAGGATTTGCATGATGAATCACCAAAAACTAAAACAAATTTATTCTAAAATGAAAAACTTTGAATTAAATCTAATCTAATCTAACCCAGGATAATACTAATTTTAATGCAATCTAGAATGATATCTATTCTATGATGATTTAGATCATCATAGATTTAATAGAATTAATACTTTTGTAAGATGATTCTCTTGAAAAAATAGTTAATCAAAATAAAATGTGAAACATATTGCATATATTATAATGATCATATATAAAAACAAAACAATTTCTATCTTTATATCATACAATAGTGAAATTGATATTTCAAACAGAAATAATTGATTTCATATATAATTCATGAAAGTTGGATTCATCACTAATATTCAAAACAGAAATAGCATACATGATAATAGTACCATATGTGTACCATCCTATTCATCTGATCAGCGATAATAGGCCACAATCAACTTTTCTATCAACAAGTCTTTCAAAGAATACAAAAGTGCATCAACAATGATCAACAAAATGATATATAACTGAAACGGTCGTGTTCCATTATTTTATCAAGGTATCCACAAACTTACAATAAAGCATTCTTTGTAAATGTTCTTAATAAAATTCTGGACCTTTCTCTAAATGTATGAGAAGGGTTAAATACTATACTAACTACTTACAAAAATAGATTATACAAAATATCTTAGGAGGTGGTTTCAAACAACCTTCCTCATTCCTATAATCTAATTGCTAAATTTGAAATTATAAAAACAATCTAACTAATAATCATGCTCGATGATATGTTACTGCCAACTCTGCTTTTCTGCTCACAAATCGCGGATATCGGTTGAACTTGTGGAGGTTTCCCAAACTGTGCCTTCATTTGTGCAGCAAATATAGCATCCAGTAAAAGTGGTTGTATGTTCTATATAGAATTCAGAGAACAATTCAATGTCAATATCTAACTATGAGGTTTAACCAGTAGCTACTAGTATGCTTCCCAATCAGTCTTTTTGAGCTGGGTAAGTGCTTCTTCTCGGATTTGACCTGCGTCTTTCCAACTTTGCTCTAAATCTCTAAGATCAGGAATAGATTTGTGATTTCCTTCTTTAATCAGATGAGGAGTATGCAATATGTGGTTAATAATTTTGATCGCATACTTTGATATACCTGCTTCTCTGGCTATGGCCAATTCTGCCTATTTCACCTGTGCATCCCAGTCACTAAAAATAATATCTTTGAAAGTCTCCTTGATCTTTGGGAGACCTGACTTTCTCCCTTCCTCTCAACCTTTTCATTCAATATAATCATATATTTTGGTATTGAGTTCATTGAACTCAATTCTTTGATCAATGACTCTATTAGACAACTGTTCACTCATTTCCACGTGTGGAATTATTTCTGACATTTGTACAACAAATAGGTTTTGTTGTTTTGAGAGTAAGGAATTTAATGCCAATGCTTTTTTTATGAATTCCTCTGCAGTAGGAATACCTTCATATTTGGTAGTATCTTCTCTCAATTCTTCAATTAGTGATTTTTTGCTAGATAAGTCATTTTCATGACTTATCTTAAGCATTGCCATCTCTTGCTATACTTTGAGGAGTTATTGTTCGACCTTTTGATTTAGAGTGTTTCTATATTCATCTAGTTGTTGTTGTAGCTGCATGATTTTATCATCTTTTTCCTAAACCAAAGTAGATAATTCTACTGCCTTATCCATTGTTGTAGTGGTGTATGCACCAGCGAATTGAGATAACCGAGTTAAGTTTTCAATTGGATTTGATGGATCATCTTTCCATACTACTTCCATAACTTCATTTCCTATGGGTGTTTCAATCATTCTTCTTTTCCTCTGTTTCCTTACTACAGCTTGATGAAGAGGGTTGTAGAACATATCTAGTGGAGGGATAGCAATTAAATTCAAAATGATCTCATCAGTAGGAAACACAAGAATGACTTCTATATCTTGAGAGGTTATCTCATGAGTTTCAATGATTTCTTTTGTTGAAACTATTTGTCCCTGTGGAGTCTGAAATTGTGTACTTTTATGTGAAGACTATTACTCTAGAGTATTTTTTAATCTGTTGTTAAATGAAGTCCAAATTTTAATCTAATTCACTTTGATTTTGTGAATCTGATTATTCTTCTCTGATTTCTTGGCTTGCTTCAATCGTATAACTGGTAACCAAAACATTCTAAGGGATATGCCTAAGTCTTTGTTCTCTGAACTTATTGAATCTTTGTAATTCCTTTGGATTTAGCTTCAATTTGTTAGAATTTAGGACTTCTTAAAAAGTCCCGACAGATTGTAAAATATCTTCAAATCTATCATCAGTGTGTATGATAGGTTTGAGTTTTACTGAAAGATTAAATTTGTTGCCAATATTTTCTAGGTCGAACTACCTTGAGGGTAAAATGGGGAGCTTCAAAAGCTCAATATTTTGACATTCTTTCAATGCATGATTGAAATTTCTGAGTATGAATAAACCACTTGAAATTGGGAAACTTGGCCATAAAGACTTCTTACTTTCTTTCAAATATTTAGTGATTCCATTACCAATAGTTTGGTAAGCGACTTCTCTTTCCATCAATTTATCTGAAACATATAAAGGAAGAACATGTGGGGGAGCGGAACTCCCAAAAATTCTGATGTATGAAAATGACTCTTCAATAAAATATCTCCCTATCATTTGAAGGTATGAAATGGCTTCTTTAGTGAACCTAGGGCTCATTCTATCAAACATTAGTTGATGCAATGACAGTATAACTCCATAACAGAACCTGTCGAAATGTGGTACATAATTATGTTCCTATATCTCTGTATGATTCAAATGAATTGGGGTAGGATCTTCAGGAGTCCATTTCCATCCCATAACAGGAAAGTTGGTAGAAAAACAGATGGTATCAAAAACATACGCGCTCATGTAAAATTGGGGAATAGATTTGGAGGAGGAAATTCTTGTTTGGCAATATTCATTAATTTCCTTAACTAGATTCTCAGAAAGGATAGTCACCCAATTCATTATGTGGGAATTAACATAGGAGTCAATCAGGGGAATCCAATTTATGGAGAACATGGTATTATCAGGTAGACCATATAATCTGCATAGCATTGCTACTGCAAAATTGTAAGGGTTTTCAAGTGACACGATAGGATACATACCTGTTTTCTCATATTTGAACTTGTTATCTAGTTTCCTCCAACCTTGAATTGCCTTGAACGGGTCTTCATTTTTCTTAGCAAACTTTGCAACAAAATTTCTATTGTGGATGTCTTGCAGTTCGGGCAGCTTATACATGATCTTGAGATCTTCAACTCTGAAAAAACCTAGAATCTCATTCTTGAAGGTTCTTAATTGTCTGTCTTTGTCTGTCTAGGATAGCCGTTGCTGCTATCCTATGGAGGAAAGAGCATGCAATATGTTTGAATTATAAATTTGAGGGTGTCACATCATCGACAGTCATTGTGACTTCCACTACTTTTGTCTCTTTGTCTTTGAGTATAGAGTAGATAGCTTGCCATTTCGTAGCACCTCCATTTATAGTGAAAACCGTATCTAAGACTATGGGTGACAATTTTGTTTGTTACAGTTCTGCAACAATCAGTTTGTCGTGTTTCTGAATCACTTTGCAGATGGACATATCTTGAAGGAAAATCCCTATTAAAGATAGAGTAAATGATCAAATTATGGAAGATCTATTGAAACGATCTATTTTGAAATAAAAAATCCGGTAAAGACCCATATCATTAATTAATTGTAACGAATCAATAAATTTTTGCATTGGGATGATAAAACACAATTAATATTTCCTGACATGATATATTTTCTTGTAAAAAATTTATTCAAATCTATCAAATCCATCGCATCGCGCCCTTTGAACCTGTTTTTATGAAGCATATTACCTTTTTTTTATGCAATATGTGATTTCGCGATATCACGATTTCGCAATATCGCGATATTGCAAAATCACAAAAGTCGCAGTATTGCAAAATCGCAAGATCGGAACTTTGGTAATAATTTTTAATGTTTTACAATGTAAATCTGCGATATGTGATTTATAATATCACTTGCAAAACTTCAAATCGGCGATCGCAAAATCGAGATTTCGTTGTTTTATTGTTTTAACTTTTAATAAGAAAATATTTAAGGGAGATGTGATTTGCGATAAGGATGTTTTATTAATTGTTTTTTTTTTTTTTATGTTTTTTATTTAATAAAAGCGATGATGCTTTTTGGAGTTTGATTTTTGTCAAAAGACAAAAATACATTTTTAAGAATGGTCCCTATTTCTATTTATCAAAGGTCTAGATTATTTTGAAAATAAAAATGGGGGGAGTTGTTGCATAGCACAAAAATTGGAGATTCACTTCGGAGAATGAGATATCTTTGATTGGTTTATTTTGATATTTCTAAACCTTCAAAACAAGAAAAAGATATAAGAATAAAAATAATATGATTCATGAATTAAACAATATTTTTTCAGAATATAATATATTTACCTATCTCATTTCTTCTTAATTAAACCCTTCAGTGATAATACATAGTTATTTGTATCAGTCAGTACTCAGATTTAAAAAGATAAAGTAGGTATTCTCTAAAATTGGTTTCATAGATTTTTACTCATTTATCACAGATAAAGCCACTATTTCCAGCAGGCTTTTATAGCCTCGACAGGGTTATCTTTTAACCAATAATGATTCATGGTCCCATCTGAATTTGGTTTCGTATTTCAAAATATAATTATGACATGTCATTGAATTTCGTTTTCTTGACACATTTTCAAAATCATTGTCCATATTTAGTAGCCTGATAGTGGCAATGTCATTTACTGATAGTAATTTATACTGAACAAGCTGGTTCGTGATGAGACCCCTTGTCTATTGATTTTTTTATAATCATTTAGCTATTACCCTATTACTGTATGTAGTATTGGTAATATCAGTCTAGATTATTTCTTTATGATAATTATAAACAAGCTCGTTATGAGACTTATTTTTCTTTTGAATTTGTTCATTTGTATATTTTGCTTTTATTTTTTCGAATTATACTTCGAAAAAGATATTTTATCATATGGGATGAATCATTAGCTCGTTTAAGAGTTATGGATGATAATTATAGTGTTGGTAGATACCTTTTTTATAGACAATCCTTGATAATTTAAAGATTTCCTTTTTTGACTGATACATAACAACTATATTTTATGATATCTAGAGTCTTTTTCAGAAATAAAATCCCTTCAGTAAATTTCAATTTATTTCAAAAAAATAAAGTTTATTCAATTCTCATAATTATAATCATCTTTTTACTTTACTTATTTATAGAAGCGAAAGATCAAAATAATTTGTCAGAAATTTTTGAAAATTTGAATCAACCAAAAATGATGTTATTTTCAACTTTTATTTTCCTAAAGAAAAAATAAAATTTAAAAGCTCGATTTCCTAAGAGAAATATTTTTTGAGAATTTTACCATTCAGAGGCAAGGAATATTTCTTACCTAATAAATCTTGTAACAGAAAGGTGGATAAGCCTATTTTTTCTATGATTTGAAATGGACCAAGCCATAATCTTTGGAATTTTGTATGCTTACCTTTTTCCTCATTTGCCTTATCCCATTTCAAAAAAAGGTCTACAATCTCAAAAGTTTTTGAAGTAGTAGATGCTGTGTCAAATGGGGCTTTAACTATTGTTGATGATGAGCATGTATAGCTTTGGCTTTTTCTCTCCACTCTTCCATTTAAAAAATTTGATCTTCTGTAAGCTGAAGGGAAGATGAAGTATTTTCATCAATAAACTGCACTAAAGCAAATGATGGTATTTTTATATTTGTGGGTAGAACTTCTTCTTTCCCATAAACTAACACAAATGGAGGAGTAGCTATCAAGGCTTTTTGGGTGATTCTATCTGCCCAAAGAGCAAATAATAGTGCTTTGTGCAATTTTTATGATTTTGTTCTATATTTCGTTTGATGATTCTGATAAGGTTTTTATTTGTAGATTTAGCTAATCCATTACCTTGTGGATAATAGTTAGCTGAGTATTTTAATTTAAAACCTGTTTTCAAAAAAAATTCTATCATGGCATTTCCCGAAAAGTAATATGCATTATCAAATATCAAAGTTGATGGGAGACCAAACCTAGTAATTATGAACTGATCAATAAAATCTGTAATAATTTGCGTAATGACCACCTTTAATGGGATAGCTTCTACCCATTTCGTAAAATAATCTGTTGCAGTTAGAATATAATTATGTTGTTTAGAAGAGTTTGGAGGTATTTCACCTATGATATCTATCTACCATTGTTCGAATGGTTGTTGGATATTTACTGGTTGTAGTGGAAATGCTGCTTTCCTTTCTCTTCCTACTGCAGTTTGACATACTTTACATTTTCTCGCATATTCATGTGCATATTTAAACAGGGTTGGCCAATAGTTACCAGCATGCAGTATTTTATGAGCTATGGTGTTTCCTTTGAAATGACCTACAGCTGGTCCATCATGTAATTCGTGCATTACTTTTTTAGCTTCAGTTTTTTCTAAAAATATCAATAATACAGAATCATAATTCTTCCTAAATAACACATCATCTATGTGTTTATATCAATTTTCTTTAAGCCTCAGAGCACGCTTTGCTGTATAGTTGAGATATAATGGAGCATATCCATTTTTAAAGAAACATTTCAGATTAGCATCTTGTGACTGAGAATCGTTTAGGCTTACCTCGGACAATTGTATTTCATTTGATTGATCTTCTTCTGTTGGTAAATGAGAGGCTCTAGTTAACATCCTGCAAAGACCTTGTCCTTTAAAAATTTTCGCAAGATGTATCTCTACATCATATTCTTGAAGTGCGCTGACCCAATTTGCTCTCTTCTCTCCTACTTCTCATTGGATTAATAATTGCCTTACTTCTGAGTAAGGTACTATTATTTTAGTATGCGTTTTTAGGAGAAAAGGTCTAAAATGTTTCAAGGCTTTAATGACAGCATAAGCTTGTTTTTCCACAACTGAATAATTCAATTCAGCTCCTTGAAGGTTAGAACTAAAAATGAAATCAGTGCTTCAATGTTTTGATCATTTATCTGTGTCAAAACTGTTGCATATGATGTATCAAAAGAAAATGTATATAATAAAAATGATTTAAGAAAATCAAGAGTTGTTAAAGAGGGAGCTTCAATGATGGCTTTCTTAATCAACTCAAAAGAATTTCTTTCTTCTTTTCCCCATTTAAAAATTGATTTTTTCTTGATCATTGGTTGCAGGGGTAAGATGATTTGGGAAAAATCGGGAACAAACATTTTTACAAAATTAATTTGTACTAAAAATGATTGAATTGTTTTTTTATTGTGTGGTAGAGGAATATTTTAAATTTCTTGAATCCTATCAGGATCAATATGGATTCCTTTTTTAGAGACAATTAATCCTAATAATTTACCTTCTGATAAGGCGAAATAACATTTTTTAGGATTCAGGGAAATTCTGAATTTTCTACATCTTTCAAAAATATGTTTCAGGTGATAAAAATGATATCTTCTATGCTTAGATTAAACAATAATTTCGTCAAATTATATAACAATTTAGCTATTGATTAGTCCTCTAAAAGATATATCCATAGCACGTTGAAATGTAGCACCAGCATTAATCAACCCAAAAGGCATTTTTTGGTATGTGTATGTTCCCCATTTTGTTTTGAATGTTGTCTTGAGTTTATCATCAGGATGTACCATGATCTGATTGTATCCTGAAAATCCGTCGAGAAAAGACATCAATTTAGATCCTGCAATTGAGTATAATATATGTTCCATGGTAGGCAAGGGAAACTTATCTTTTTGGGAAGCTCTATTCAAATTTCTAAAGTCTATGCAAATCCTAATGTCTCCATTCCTCTTTCTAACTGCAACCATGTTTGACACCCATTTCGAATGTCTAACAGGAAAAATGAGTTTGGCTTTGAGCATTTTATTTAATTCAGATTTAATTTGACTTTCTAAGTTCAGATGGATCTTTCTAAGTTTTTGTTGAACATGCTTGTCATCTGAGATCATAGGTATAGTATGGTGAATCATAGAAGTATCATATGTCTTGAGATCTAAATAATCCCATGCAAAGACATCTTTATATGTTTTCAGTAACTTAATGAATGACATCCTTTCTTCAGGTTTTAAACCAAGACCTAAGTTGATGTTTTGAGGTTTTTCTAGTGTATCAAGATTAATCAATTCAAATTTTAAAGTAGAACTCTGCGTTTTTGAATTGGTAGTCTTCTTAAACCTATCTTTCAAATCATAGAGATCTTCCATTTTCACTAAAGATTTAGGAATTGGATTAGTATTTTGTTTTCCTCAATCTGTAAGTCATGTTCATGTTCATCTATGATTTGACCTTCGTAAGATCCACCTGATGTAAGAAAATCTACTATATTTGTATCATTGTTAAATACTCTCCAATTTGCTACATTACTAGGAATGGAAGGCCTAAATATTAACTCAATAGAAAATCTATCTTGGCTAAATTCTTCTGATGGTATAATCTTAGATGCTACATTATCAAGTAAATCAGCACTTGCATTTTGTAGCCTAGGAACTGTGGAGATATTAAATGCAGTAAAATGGGAAGTAAGACTCTGTGCTAAAGTTTGATAATGTTTCAAATGTCCAGAAATACAATGAATTTTATTTCTGACTTGTCTAAAAATTATTTCGGAATCTCCATATACTTGCAAATATTTAACATTTAAACCAATAGCTTTATACAGACATTGTATCAATGCTTCATATTCAGCAATATTATTCGTGCATTGGAACTCGAGTCTGCAAGATAGCATTGTTTTCTCTCCTTGTGGATTGATTAAAATGTAGCCTTCTCCGGCACCATCTTCTGATTTTGAACCATCAAAGTATAGAGTCCAAAATAAAGACTGTTTTGGAATTTGATTGCTAATATTAACACATCTAGAAGTGTCTGTCTGAGAAAAGTTTTCAATTTGAGAAATAGCAGTGTTTGTTAAAAAGGGTGAAATATGGGCATTGAATGATCGAAGAAACGATTCAGCTAAACAATTTCCAATAATATTATTGGTGAAAGTTACAGGTTGATTTTCTTCTTCTAGTTCAGTGACTGTATGTTTCATAAATTTTTCGCGATCAACTGTGATTTGATTTGGTCTACCATTGTATGGTAACCACATGTGTGACCAATTGGTAGCAAAATATCCATTTAACTTTTCAGACCAATCCCTACTTAAAATAAGACCATAAAATTCAGGGATGTCTGTGACCAAGATATCAACTACTTGCAATACCTTTGGATTGGATGATAATCTAATAAATACTGAAAAAATTTCTCCAATAACTTTGACTCTTGTTCTATCCAATTGAACTATATGTACAATAGAATTTTGAGGAGTGATATTCAATTTTGTACACATTGTTCTTGGCATAATGTTTGAAGAAGCTCCTGAATCAATAAGACAATTATGAACATTTTTGTTGAAAATATCATAATTCAAAAGTAAAGGAGGAGTATGAGAAATAGATCTATCACCAATTAAAACAAGATCATTGGGATTTACTTTGTTTGGAGATGATGGAGGTTTTCCCATATCTTTAGAAGCTTGTGCTATAACTATTGGTTGTATAGGCTCTACGGGGATTTCTTTGAGTTCTCTAAGCAAAATTTTCTGTTATTGTTTGAGTTTGGTCATTTCATGTAACAAAATATTTTCTTTGGTATTTTTCATATCTTCAATTATATTATATTCCACTATATCTGAAACTATCAAAGTTTTAGAAGTTGTATTAGGATCTAGTGGAATAGGATATGTCTGAACAGTTTTAGATTTTTTAACTGTCGTTTTCTCCTTGGTGTGGAGAGATTTCTTTTTCTAATTTGATATAGTTGAATCAGAGGAATATTTACTTCTTCAAGACACAAGCATAGCTTCTCTTTCTTCTTCTGTTGGGAGGATGAAATCCCATAACCCATTCAATTCAACTTCTTCCTCAGACTCTGGTTCCTATTCAGATGATGAGGGATCTTCAGTATTTTGATTGGATTCAGCATTCGAAATCACATTTGGAGGATGAGATGTTGAAGTATTGTTCTTATTAAATGGGAGAAATGATTTTTTAGGAGCTGACGTTTTAGCAACCTGTTTCTTTATTTCAATCATGTCATTTTACATGGTCTTTAATACTTTTTGAAGACCTTCAAGATCAAATGGATCTTTTGGGACTTTATTTTTAGAATCTTGACTAAATGTCACTTTATTTGATTTCATGTCTTCTATATCTTATCATTTTTATAATGCTAATATTATTTTCTCTACAGCGAGAGCTTCTTTCTTATTTTCTAAAAGGGTAGCTTTACCAGCTCTATCTACAAAAATAGCTATATTAGAAGGCAAAGAAGAAATATACCACTCTATTTTTACATCAAAAATAGGTTTCGAAGTGGTTGGGATTTTCTTTAATAACTTGTTAAATCTGGAGTTGAAATCTTTGATCGTTTCACCTGAATTTGTTTTAAGATTGGAAAGAGCATTGGTTAGGGATGCAACAATTCTATCATCTCCAAATTTTGCAAGAAAAACTTGTTCAAAAGTTGCATAATCAGCAATTGATCCTGATGGAAGTGAAAAGTACCAGGATCCTGCAGATTCTTGTAAAGTATAAGGAAACAATCTGACTACAATATCTTCATGAGAAACTCCGTTCAAATTCATGGCTAACATAAAATTATTGATATGTTCTTCCGCAGGAAGACCATCATCTGGATTATATTTAGGTAACCATTTTTTCTGGATGAACTGGAAGAGGATTTGGATTTTCTATCAATACAACACCAAGATTTTTCCAAGGCCGATTAGCCATAATTGGATTTGAAGTTTGTGAAGATACAGAAGTAGATCCAGAAGTAGGGGGAAATGATGAAGAACTTACAACTAGAACAGTACGACTCATGATAGTACTGATTGTTTGAGTAGAGGAAATGGAAGAATAAGAAGATGTAGATTGAGTAAGAGGATGTGAAGAAGTAATTGAAGGAAAATTTGATGTGACTTCACTTGTATCTGACTTAGATCTAGATATAGAAACTTTTTTGTGAAATGATTCAATCGGAAATTCAAAATATGGAATTCCAAGTTTCTCACATTTGGATCTAGTTAATATACGAGTTTCTATAAATAGAGAAGTAACACTTTCTTTAGAAGCTTCGGGCTTAACAATATTTTCAACAGAAATAGATATTCCTTCTAATTTCTGAATTAAAGACTGCACTTCAGGAGACTCGGGAGTGAATTCTGAAGTAGATGATTGTCGAGATACTTCAAGAGATGATGGAAAGGTTTCTACTATTTTCGATTTTTGAGTTGGTGATCTAGAATGTGATTGGGAAGATGTAGAAATATTTTGGGGAGATTGACTCTTATGAGGGCTTCTATTTTGAGGTTTAGATTTATATGTCATTCATAGTTAGGCCCTCCTTCTAGCGCCATAAATTTTTAGGCCTCATGAATCTGTGGCAACAACAAGGAGGATAACCACCTGGTCTGGACCTTAAGACCATTCACTTTTTGTTTGGGGTAGTGGCTCTGATTGGGTGTAATGGGACCAATTTTCCAGAGTTGGGTTTTTTTATGATTGTTGTCTTTCTCTCAAAGGATTTCCATGATGAATCACGAAAAACTAAAAGAAATTTATTCTAAAATACAAAACATTCAATTAAATCTAATCTAACCTAACCCAGGATAATACTAATTTTAATGCGATCAAGAATGATATCTATTCAATATGTGATGATTTAGTTCATCACAGATTTAATCGAATTAATACTTTTGTAAGATGATTCTCTTGAAAAAATAGTTAATCAAAAGAAAATGTGAAACATATCACATATATTATAACGATCATATATAAAAACAAACCAATTTCTATATTTATATCATACAATAGTGCAACTGATATTTCAAACAGAAATAATTGATTTCATATATAATTCATGAAAGTTGGATTCATCACTAATATTCAAAACAGAATTAGCATACATGATAATAGTATTAGATGTGTACCGTCTTGTTCATCTGATCAACGATAATAGGCCACAATCAACTCTTCTATCAATAATTCTTTCAAAGAATACAAAAGTGCATTAACAGTGACCAACAAAATGATATATAACTGAAATGGTTGTGTTCCATTATTTTATCAAGGCATCCACAAACTTACAATAAAGCATTCTTTTTAAATGTTCTTAACAAAATTCTGGACCCTTCTCTAAATGCATGAGAAGGGTTTAAATACTATAGTAACTACTTACAAAAATAGATTATACAAAATATCTTAGCAGGTGGTTTCAAACAACCATTGTCATTCCAAGTATCTAATTTCTAAACTTGAAATTATAAAAACAATCTAACTAATAATCATGCCCGATGATAAGTTACTGCCAGCTCTGCTTTTCTACTCACAAATATCGGACATCGGTTGAACTTGTGGAGGTTTCCCGAACTGTGCCTTCATTTGTGCAGCAAATATAGCATCTAGTAAAAGTGGTTGTATTTTCTGTATAGAATTCAGAGAACAATTCAGTGTCATGATTTGATTGTGAGGTTTAATCAGTAGCTTCCAGTATGCTTCCCAATCAGTCTTTTTCAGATGTGTAGGTGCTTCTTCTCAGATTTGACCTGCATCTTTCCAACTTTTCTCTAAATCTCTGAGATCAGGAATAGATTTGTGATTTCATTCTTTTATCAAACTAGAAGTATGCAATAGGTGGTTAATAATTTTGACCACATTTTGTGATATACCTGCTGCTCTGGCTATGGCCAATTCTTCCTGTTTCACCTGTGCATCCCAGTCAGTAAAAAGAATATTTTTTAAAGTCTCCTTGATATTTGGGAGACTTCACTTTCTCCCTTCCTCTGGATCTTTCCATTCAATATAATCAAATATTCCGATATTGAGTTCATTAAACTCAATTCTTTGATCAATGACTGTATTAGTCAATTGTTCACTGATTTCCAGGTGTGGAATTATGTCTAACATTTGTACAAAAAACAGGTTTTATTGTTTTGAGAGTAAGGAATTTAATGCCAATGCTTCTTTTATGAATTCATCTGCAGTAGGAATACCTTCATATTTGGTAAGATCCTCTCTCAATTCTTCAATTAGTGAGTTTTTGCTAGATAAGTCATTTTCACGACTTATCTTAAGCATTTCCATCTCTTTCTGTACTCTAAGGAGTTGTTGTTCGACCTCCTGATTTAGAATGTTTCTTTCTTCATCTAGTTTCTATTGTAGCTGCACGATTTTGTCATCTTTTTCTTGAACCAAAATAGATACTTCTAATGCCTTATCCATTATTGAAGTGGTGTATGCACTAGGGAATTGAGATAGCCAAGTTAAGTTTTCAATTGATTTTGATGGAGTATCTTTCCATACTACTTCCATAACTTCATTTCCTGGGGGTGTTTTGATCCTTCTTCTTTTCCTCTATTTCCTTACTACAGCTTTATGAAGAGGGTTGTAGAACACAACTAGTGGAGCGATATCAATTACTTTCATAACGATCTTATCAGTAGGAAACACAGGAATGAACTATGTATCTTCAGAGGTTATCTTAGGAGTTTCAGTGATTTCTTTTGTTGAAACTATTTGTCCATGTGAAGTCTGAAATTCTATATTTTTATGTGATGACGATGCCTCTGGAGTATTTGTCAATGTGTTGCTGAATGAAGTCCAGATTTTATCTAATTCACTTTGATTTTGTGAATCTGAATGTTTTGCTCTGATTTCTTGGCTTGCTTTAGTCGTATAGCTATCAACCAAAACATTCTGAGGGATACGCCTAAGTATTTGTTCTCTGAAATTATTGAATCTTTGTAATTCTTCTGGATTTAGGTTCAATTTGACAAAATTTTGGACTTCTTAAGAAGTCCCGAAAGATTGTAAAATATCTTAAAATATATCATCAGTGTGTATGATAGGTGTGTGTTTGACTAAAATATCTTAAAATATATCATCAATGTGTATGATAGGTGTGTGTTTAACTGACAGAGTAAATTAGTTAGCAATCTTTTCTGGGTCGAACTGCCTCGAGGGTAAAACGGGGAGCTTCAAAAGCTCAATATTCTGACATTTTTTCAATGCATGATTGAAATTTTTGAGTGTGAATGAAACACATGAAATTGGGAAACTTGGCCATAAAGACTTCTTACTGTCTTTCAAATATTTAGTGAGCACATTACCAAAATTTTGGTAGGCGACTTCTCTTGGCATCAGTTTATCTAAAACATATAAAGGAAGAACATGCGGGGGAGAAGAACTCCCAAAAATTCTGATGTATGAAAATGAATCTTCAATAACATATCTCCCTATCATTTGAAGGTCTGAAATGGCTTCTTTAGTGAACCTAGGGCTCATTCTGTCAAATATTAGTTGATGCAATGGTAGTAGAACTCCATAACAGAGCCTGTGGAAATGTGGTACATAATTATGTTCCCATATCTCTTTATGATTCAAATGAATCAGGGTAGGAGTTTTAGGAGTCCATTTCCATCCCATAACTAGAAAATTGGTAGAAAAACACATGGCGTCAAAAACATATGCGCTCATGTAAAATTGGGGAACATATTAGGAGGACGAAGTTCTTGTTTGGCGATATTCATTAATTTCCTTAACTAGATTCTCAGAAAGGATAGTCGCAAAATTCATTATGTGGGAATTAACATAGGATTCAATCAGGGGAAGCCAATTTATGGAGAACTTGGTATTATCACGTACACCATATAATCTTCATAACATTGCTGCTGCAAAATTGTAGGGGTTTGCAAGTGACGTGATAGGATACATACTTGTTTTCTCATATTTTAACTTGTTATCTAGTTTCCTCCGGCCTTGAATTGCCTTAAATGGGTCTTCATTCTTCTTAGCAAACTTTGCAACAAACTAACTATTGTAGATGTATTGCAGGTCGGGCAGCTTATACATGATTTTGAGATCTTTAGCTTTGAAAGAACCTAGAATCTCATTCTTGAAGGTTCTTAATTGTTTGTCTTTGATTGTTTAATTTTGGAGCACGCACCTAATCATTTCAGTATATGGAAGAAGAGTAGCCCTTACTGCTATCCTATGGAGGAAAGAGCATGCAATATTTTTGAACTGTAAATTTGAGGGTGTTGCATCATTGGCAGTCACCGTGACTTCCACTACTTCCGGCTCTTCATCTTCGAGTATAGCATAGATATCTTGCCATTTCGTAGCACCTCCATTTACAGTACAGACCGTATCTGAGACTATGGGCGACATTTCTGTTTGTTCCAGTTTTGCAACAATATGTTTGTCGTGTTTTTGAATCACTTTGTGGATGGACATATCTTGAACGAAAATCCCTATTAAAGATAAAGTAAATGATCAAATGATGGAAGATCTATTGAAATGATTTGTTTCGAAAGAAAAAATCTAGGAAATAGCCATATCATTAATTAATCATAACGAATCAATAATTGTTTCCATTAGGATGATAAAACACAATTAATATTTCCTGACATGTTTTATTTTCGTGTAAAACCTTTATTCAAACCTGTCAAATCCATTGCATTGCACCCTTTGAACCTGTATTTATGAATAATATTACCTTTTGTTTATGCGATATGCAATTTTGCGATATCTCAATATCACAAAATTGCAATATCGAAACATTGGTAAGAATTGTTTAAAGTTTTACACCGTAAATATGCGATATGCGATTTATAATATCGCTTGCGAAACTTCAAATCAGCGATCGCAAAATTGAGATTTCGTTGTTTTATTGTTTTAACTTTTAATAAGAAAAGATTTATGGGGAATGCAATTTGTGATAAGGATGTTTTATTAATTGCTTTTTTTTGTTTTTATGTTTTTATTTAATAAAAGCAATGATGTTTTTCAGAGTTTTATTTTAATCAAAAGACAAAAATACATTTTTAAGAAGGGTCCCTATTTCTATTTAGCAAAGGTCTATATTATTTTGAATTAAAAATGGGGGGAGTTGTAGCATAGCAAAACAGGATGTAACCCATTTGGTTCCTAAGACATCTCGCCATGCTGACTTACCACATCAAACAAATCAGATTTTAATTTGTCATCACAACCTTCAAAATATTCATAATCCATATCATTCTTTTTCTTGATCATGAGAAGCAAAAAAAATTTATTTGCATTAACTAGTCCCTTCATCTTCCCTCCATTAACCAAAGAAATATTCAGCTTTTTGCGATGAGCTCTCACAATATACTCCACCCCATCCATGAGAAAATGATTTTTTTTCTCATGACGATAGAATACCGCTTTCCTGTCATGAAAATATGGGCTTCCCAAGATAATTCCTGAAATGTCAAGTGGAACCAAATCCAACTCAACTTCATCAACAAAATTTGCAGTAATGGCAAACCTAGATATACATTTCCTTGTAACCTATGAATTTTCATTCTTGACTATCCAACCCAAATGATATGGCTTATGATGGGGTACAGTTTCAAGGTTATGATTTTTGACCAAGTCTTGTGAGATTAATTTTTCTTCTGACCCACTATCAAATAATGCAACAATCTTTGTATGGTTGGAGATCACCCTTACATGGAACAACTCTATCTGTGTTTCTTCATTTTGAGTGTTGTTGCGACAATTTGAGGAACTAGTACTTGCTATGGCTTCCTTTCCCTTTGTGACCATGGCTGTAATCTTGGTCTCATCACCAGAACTCAATCCAAGATCATGTTGTGTAGTAGCAATCATCTTTTGTTTCCCCTTACTGTTTGGTTTTTTAGGCCTTAGTTCGAGATGTAGTTTCCAACAATGGGCTTCATGATGCCCCTCTTTGGGACAATGTTTGCATGTAGTTTTCTCCCCTTATATATTAACACTTGCATTCTTCTTTCCCCTCCATTTTCCTTCCCTCTTTTTCTCCTTACCCTTGAATGGATTCTTTTTACTACCCTCTTCCTGAATGTTCTTTCCCTTTGTTTCAAGGTGCGTGGCTTGCACACAAATCTCATCTCAATTGGTGGGATTGAACATAAGGATAATGTGTTTTGAATAGGAATGTAAACCCCCAATGTACTTCAATAGAGTGTCCTTAGAATTCAAGTTGACACCTAACAACAAAGCCCTTTTCCTAAACTCCTGGGCATATTCTTGAACTGTTTGACCCTTGAGTTTCCTAAAGTTTTTCCAACTCATAATAGATGATTTCATGTATGCTAAATGATAATTTTGTCTCTTAATTGAAGTAATAAACTCAACCACGTAAATAGATATCTTACCATGGATTCACATTTCCTCTTGAGTCTTTGCTTCCAACCAGAATAGTGCTTCTCCTTCTAGCCTCAATGAAGCCAACAAGATCTTTATTTCATCTTCTTTTAGGTTCTAAATTCTGAAATAAGCCTCCAATTGACGAATACAGTTTTCCAACTTCTCTGCTTTTACCTCGCCATTATACATGGGAAGTTCAAAATTAATGTCCAATTTGAGTAAGGGATTTTTTCCTTATGGGTTTTTGAGTGAGTATGGGTGGTTTTTGTTGTGGAAGTGGAATATGATGTCGATGGTGATGATGAGGATGATGATGAAGATGGTGGAGGAGGCTTTTCTCCACTGCCCTTTAAATCCTGCTCTTCATCCTTTTTGTTTTCTGAGGTTTCCTCTCCATGTGAAGACTTACAATTCTCTCCAACCATCTTGGTTCTCCTCTCTTCAAAGACGATCTTAACCCTTTCAGTTAGGTCATAGAAAGCCTTCTTGTATGCTTCCTCTTCTGAAATACCTGCAGTCTCTCCTGCACCAGACATGATGGCTATGGATTCAAGCTTAACTTCTGGTGAAACTTGTACCACCTCAATATCAGCTAGAGATAAAACTTGAGGTGCTTCAAGTGCAACTGGGATTGAAACTTTGGGTGGAGATGGTGGCCTTCTAGCTCTCCTTCTTCTGGTCCTAATCTCAAGACTAGAAACCAACAATTTTTCTTTTCCTCTTTGCAACTTTAACCTTGTAAGCATCACAAATTTGCAAACATTAAAACCCTACTTGCACAAAACTCAAGCAAATATCAAGAAAATAACCTTGCTCTGTTACCACCTTGATCTCAATCTGAATGCTAGTTTTCTGTGCTAATTTCATTTTCAGAATTATAACAATTGTTGATCATTTTCTTCATGTGCATAGGTTTCCTTATGGTATTTGTGAGTGTTAAACATGTAATTGTGTCAAGTTTTATTTTAAATTCACGAGAATTTTAACATTAAAATAAATTACTAAACAACATAAATAAAATGTATAGCAAACCATCAAATGATCCATTAACATAGTATTTTGATAAAGGATTTCACCCCTCCTGGATTACATCTCCTTGGCCCAGCTTCCATGGCTTGGGCCTCTGTATTAGCTCAAAATGAAAAAAAATTATTGTTTACAATCCTCTACTACTACTAAAACCTACTCCAACATGCTTAGAATGTCCAAATCTACTAGGATAGACTCTTTCTGATAAAAAAATGGTTGAATTTTGCAAAATTTATGGCTCAATCAATTTCACCTAGGAAAAGTCTTCCAAAACTGGAGAGAACTCCAATTAATCCCGCTAATTTTCGAGGTCCGCCAAAAATGGAAGAATCTACCAACTCTGCCACTAAGATAAGCATGGTTTGGTTATGTGATAAGTGTAGTTTAAGTGGTAACTAAGTGAATTTTATGCCCACTAAGAATGTTTATTTTAGCACTCCCACCACGCTCATACCACAATGGTTTTATTGTGAGGGGGCTGGCCTGCTGGGTTGTCCCCATCCTCCGCCCATCAGTCCAACTATGTTAATATAAATACATGCATATGACAATATATGTTAAGATATGATATGCATTGGTAAGACATTCCGTTTGTGCAGAGTAGGTCGTGGGGTTGACCCTGATCTCTGCCCTTCCGCTAATACAAATTTTTCCAACATATATAAAATTCGACCTTTAAGGGCACGTGGCATCCCCTAGCTACACTACGTGTTCTCTTCCCATTCGCTCATTCCACAACCATCGAAAATGCAACAAGTCACCCAACTCAACAACCAACCATGAAGTGACACTTGTCATAGTGTCATTGGGAAAATTGATGGAATATTCTAGGAATATTATTTTTTTGCTGACTAGGTTGCCCAGTCACCATTCTGTCATTTCTGCACAATTTTAACTGTTTCTGAAAATGAACATCAAGCTCTAACTTTCATATACGAAGTCGGTTTTTGATGAAACGAAGTGTGTTGGATTCCTGGTGACGAGAGCTACGCGATCGTTTAGGTTCCAAAAAATTTTGAGAACTTCCATTTTTGAGCTTAACATTGAGCACCTGATCAATGAGACTTCACCTTTCCTCATTTCTTCAACAATGTATAAGAAAATCCATCATAGGATAATTCCTTCCATAGTCACATGGTGTATTGGTTGTCCCATCCAAATATAACTTCAATTTTGTGACTTGGAAAGTTCAAATATGATCAAAATTTTATGAGTGATGCTCCTCCTCCCTTCAATTGTCTCCCTAATAATTATACTTTATACCTCAATTTTTTGCAGGGAAACTCCTTTCCTTACCATATATTGATCCTTGGTTTTACTTCTTAAAAAAAATCCAGCTGTTATATTTGGTTAAATACTAATTTAAATGAACAATCATACGTAAACCATAAATCAAAACAAGATCACTAGTTATGTTTTTATCCTCTCTACCACATATTCTTTCTTGGATATACTTCTATAAAATCTTCCAAGGGTTAGTCTACTATATTTTTTTAAATAATATATAAAATCACAATAATAATTAAACCATAAATCAAGAAATATCGCTATTTTTCCTTTTTTCTATTGTTTTACGTAGAATGGAATTTGTGTCTCCCCTTAAGATTGGAAATAAGAATTGAGATTGTTTCTACCAAGTGAATCCATAATATACTCAATTAAGATAAAAAAAAATATCCCTTATGGGAGTTGATCTAGGGTGGGGAGGTTAACAACCAATACTCCTAAGCACCCAAGTTAAACACAATTAACAAACAAAATTCACTAACATGATTTTCACATACCAAATAAAATTTATTTCACAAAAAATTATTTATATGAATATTTTTTATGACCCAACTCATTCAACAATCTTCGGTCAAAGATATAAATGTTTGAACATCTAATGAACATCTTTTTTTACAATTACACTACTCTGCATTTTTTAGAAATTTATGATGCTACTATACCTTATCATTTTGGAGGGTTTCCCTTGGATAAATCTGAGCTAAATTTCATATCATTTTGAGGAAAAAATCATGAAAATTAATGGTCATTGTTCCCAATGATTGTAGACATTGGACCCCTAATACAAAATTAGCCCCACCAATTTTCATGGAATCATGAGAATATCAAATAAATACTCCCCAATATTCAACTTATTACTATGGTACTACCTTGAAGAAATTATTTTTCCTTCGTCTAAAATGATTACATGAAATTCTCATGTTGGATATACAAAGCAGTTAATAAGTTTTTCCAATTTGTAATTGACGAAGCTATGGGTACTACCTATGTCAATAAAAAATATTATCATTTTATTTTTGGTATATCCTTCTATGTTGAGCATCTGTGGAGTATTGTTGCCAACCAATTTATGACAACAATAGTTGCAATTTGTTATTATAGGTTTAGATCATGTGATGATTTCGGTTATTGAGCTTCATCATCCTCATATCCTATGTATAATAATTTCTTCACATAACATTTCTACCCCCTAATACACTTTATTTCATATTTGAAACATACTCAATCTCAATCTTCTTAAACTTTGATAATATTATAGAAAAAATCACTAAAAAGTTTAGAAATAATCATAGCTATGATACCAAATGCTATGAACATTACACTTAGAAAATGATAAGAAGCAAATAATGAGTCCAATTTGAGGTGGAAATCTATTTTTAAAATGAATATAATATATAAGACAATTTTTTAGGATCCTAAGGCTAAGTATCCTTACATTATATATGGGAGACAAAGGGTACAATGAGTGGTTCTAGCCAACATAGCAATATAAATGTAATAGCTCGATATATCATGAAGAATAAGGGGTATTAGTGTTAACATGGGTTGATTAAAAAATAAATTAGTGATAATAAAATGAAATAAAAGACAAAGAACTAAAAAATTAAATGAGGAAGAAAGATGAAAATATGAGAGAAAATTGAGGAATGAGAAGTGAAAATTCAGTCTCCCAACTTTCTCATAAACCCTCCCATTTCTCCTATATTTTCTTCTGACTTGACTCTCAAGGTGTTTTTTTCTAGTGAATAAGAAAGGATATAAAGGAGATATATTAAATAGATTGTTTGATGGATATATATCAATGAGTTGAATTGTAACATGAGATTCTAAAAACGAAGATTGCGCAACTTCTTGACATTAGTCCTTTCCTTCCAATTTTTGCTATCATTGAGAGCCAAACCACCTACCAACACTTGAGTATTCAGGTTGTACACCTTCTAAGAAACAAGTTTCATAACCAACAAGGCATTAACTTGGGCTATAATAAATTTATACATAAGTTTCATAGGTTGTGAGCCACCTGTAGGTGAGCCTCCTTTCTTCTTAGATATGCATTTAGGTTGTATACACTACACATAGCTCTAGAAAGTCACACTCATCTCCTTAAGATCACATGAATTATTGTTAGGTATTTCTTGGATGTTTGGGCCATGTGTTGAGTAGTGGGGACTTATAATGACACGTGAACTCATAAATGCATCCCACCCCTATCTTATTCCATTCTTTTTTCCTCTTATTATCCATATGGTATGGGATAATAATGGTTCATATCTTTTGACATGTTATAGAATTATCTCATCTCCCATGCATTTTGAATACATTTCATATCTGTGAATGTTATAATTAATTTCCATCTGACATCTTTTTACTTATTGATGTTTAATTTGGATTTGAGTTCAACTAGAAATGTAGGAATATTCGAAGGATGCATTTGTATGATACATATCAATCCTTTGTGAAGAAATTGTGAATTGTATATTATTTTAAAATAAAATTTTCTCGCCGGATGCGGCTGCCAAGGAGTATTAATGAACCCCCGGCACCCACGCAGCTCCCAACGCTGTGTGCTTGCCTTGCCCACATGGCCTCGCACAATCAAACTGCTGGCGTTATTAATACGCCTTGGGTTGATCAATATTGCATTAACTGCACTCTTGCGCTGAGGTATATGGCGTTGGTTCTGTCATTCGTTTTCATTATGGAGGATGAGAATAGTGCAGGGTGCCATGAGAGAACTTGGATCCCTCTGAGCAGTGCTTGTCCTCCTGGTGCGGCCAATTCGAGCAGCAAAACGAACACTGGGCGTCGCTGCAGCTTACTGGCTTGCCTGGAGACATCACCGGGCGTCCACTTTTCCCACAGCCCTTTCTGCAATGCTCTCGCCTCTTCCAGAGCTCCGAGCCGACTCCTCTCAGGTACTTTGCTTCCCTTTGGTTACAGTTCCGATTCTAAGGATTTTTGCTCCTCTGTAAAGCGCACCTCCAGTACTTCTGCTCTTTTTTCTGGTCTGAGCTCCTCTGGTGGCCTCCCCACCTTTTCCCCTACTCCTGACCACCACTCAGGCAAGCCTCGTCTTCGCCATCTGCTGATAGCCATGCCCCGTCTCAGACAAAGAATGCGTGCTCGCCGTGGTGCTAGTCGTGGCCTTATCTCTAATCGTCCACCCTCACCCCTCTCTGAGATCAGTTCCTCTTCTGAGGGCGATGGTCTCACTCCCCCGCCACCTTCGCAAGGTGTTAGAAGAAGAGGCAGAGGCCGTGGAAATCTTGATGGCAGCGGACGTGGACGTGCGCGTGTCACTCGTGATGTTTCTTGCCAGCCTGTCGCACCAACTGAGACCCCCTGTCACTCCTTCCCTCCCGACATTCCCGTTCTTCCCTGTCAGCCCCTCCCTGATGATGCTTCCGCCCCCCCTGTCAACCTACTCCTTCAAGCAGCAGGCTACGGGGGTCCACTGTCAGGCAGACCACTCAGAATGCGGAACTACGCTTCCATTGCACATCCTATGACTCCATCATCACAGCCTTCATCTCTGTGACCCTTCGTGAAGATCTTCCTCTTACTGCTCCTCCTTCCCCTCCTCTCGACCTTTGCCCCAATCCCTCTCTTCACATAGGAGTGTGCACTGATGCGGAGCAGCAGAACTTGAAGACCGACAATTTGGCAGGAAAGGAGGACAGCAGCGATGGAAATGAGTATGCTTGCAGGATTGAAGAAGAACCAATGTCTTCAGAGCCTGAGGGTTGAACCCCCTGACTCAATTACCACTAGTTTTTTTATGTTGTTTTACTGTTTTAGTTACCCACCTGTTGGGCACAATGATGTCTCTAGCTTTTTTGCAGTTATCTACATGTTTTGTATAAAATCTTGGCCGGTTTCCCTCCTATGGGCGGCTCAATTACTCATGTTTAATGGGTCGGTTTCCCATTCTGGGTGACCCAAACTTCTCAAGAACAGCATAGCTAATCAACCCATGCTGTCTGGCTTTCACAGCAGCAGCCATGGCAGTTTTGTATCAGTATTTTCATAATTAATAGAATTAGTCCATTTTAGAAAAAATAAAAAAATAAAATTTTCTTTGATCATATTTTATTTATTGAGAAGAATATGTAAATGCATAAAAAAGCTATGTCTTGTATCAAAAAGCTCAGTTGAAGCTTGAGTATACAAATTAACCTCTAAAGTGAACCATCCTAAAACAAATGAATGAAATTATACATCAGAATATAATTAGTTATGTCTTGGATTGAGCTTATCTACATAGAGTATGGAGGTGAGATATCCTCATCCTGGAAAGTGAATATTTTGTCCTAAACTATCTGAACATTACATGGTAGAATAATTAAACCACAAGCTACCAATTGATGATGACATTATTGCACATCTTAGTCTCTCAAAGAGTCATAGGTATTGTGGTTTTTTATTGACAAGTCGAGTGATAGAATGAATAGAGGAATTTAGCACATGCAAGGGTTTTATTGTGTTACCTAAATTCCGCCTTCATGAAAAGAAATATTAGCATGAAATAACCAAGAATTTAAGTGGGAAGTGGGAAGGATAACAAATCTTTGTATTCTTACTTCGTAACAAACAATAAAGAACAACAACAACCAAAATAAATACAAATAATGAAAGTGCTATAACAACAAAATAAAAAAATACGAATAATCAAAGTGCTAAAACCAATTATAAACATAGAATTCTTATTCTTATTGGTAAAGTAATTACAAAACCCAATTGGTGTTTTGGGTCTTCAAATTCTTGCTTTGTTATAACATATAATTGAAGTAGTCATGTCCCAAAGCTAAATATGGTCTAAGAGTTTTTATTGATTGAGGAGTCACAAAGTCTAATGGGGTAGTTAAAGTATTTAATTATACACCAAATTTAGAAGCCTTGCACGCCATTTACAAGATAGAAATGTTTACACAATTTTGAGAATAAAGATTAAAATTTTAGTTACATAAAATCTCTATCTTGGTAAAGTAAACTGGTTCTAAGAAGTAAATTGGTTGTAAGATCCCACGAGGGAAAAATAATTTCACATCAAAAAAAATAGAGTATGCACATTTTCAAAAACTTTAATATTCCAATCATTATCGCGCAACAACAAAGTCAAACTCTAGTCTACTAATTTATTATATGATATGACTTGAACATTATTTTTAAATTAAATTCAAATCATTATCTACTAAATAAAATGGTATCGAGCTAGTGGTATCTAGTTGTTTGTAGTGTTTAACGTGGCTAGTTTAATCTGTGGTCACTTTTCTTCATAGAAGTAATCCACCCAAACCAAAACATTACAATTTGATGTTGTTTATCAAGCTTCCAAATTTAATATTATTTAATTTACTCGTTTAACTTTAGTTTTCACTAGTTAATTTGTTTTTAATTAGTGTAATAATATTTTAAATAAGTAAGTTATAAGCCTTTTAAAATAATTATAGTATTTTTTTAGTTAATTTAAATAAATTTTTAATTATTTTTAATTATCAATTATAAATAATATAATCAATATGATTTTACTATGCAAAATTTTAAATTAATTATAATTAATATTGATTAAATTTTTAAAATTATATTTAATTACAATTAATTATAATTAATTTGATTATAATTTCAAAATTTTAATTTATCAAAATATTTTAAAAAGTTTTAATATTTTTTTTTTTTGAATAACACTGATTCTATTAAGCAATCATATGGTAGAAATTGAGATTACAATCAAGAGAGGTAAGAAACGGATCAACTGAAAATGATGAACTATCAACCTCGGTCTCGAAGAGAGTAACTGAAACAAGCAAAAGAGCTCTGAAGCATGACTAGACAACAAGAAGATAGAAACTGGGTTCTATCCAGAATGGGCAGAAGCCTCCATCCAAAATTTTTTCCCTTTCTTTTTGATGACTTTTACCCATCCAGCTTGGTGTGGATGGGCAAGAACCACTTGTAGACTAGTATTGACTATGGGAGGAGTCTCCTTATCTGTATCGGAAAAGGAGGACCCATGAGTGCATTGTTGGAATTAATTCCAACTGCCAGAACTTGCAAACGACAGAAGAGGCCAGGCGGCAAAGGGAGTCCGCGGGGGTCCATCAAGATTTGTGGGCGGAGGAACTCACCCCCTCGGACTTTCTTACGTCAACAACAAAGGGGGCCCACATATGTTATACGACCATATGACATATGTTATATGTTATATTATGATCGCCGGTTGAAATTTTAATCACGACATTTTTTTTAATAGTTGGTTTTAACATGTTTTAACATTGTATGTTTTATTTTTAATATATGTGAATATATATTAAAAAGGCCTGAAGCATATGTTGTAATTTTTAATTACACAAAGAACAGAATAACCAGAAGGAAAAGACATGTCAAGAATGTTTTATTACGTAAAAGTGAAGGCACAAAGAAGGTTCGGGTAAATATCACAAAGGTTGAAAGTCAATTTGCTATCATGTATTATATTCTTGGCATGATATGAGTTAGATGTAACCATAATGAATTGAAGCGGTGAGATTTTTTAGTGGTTGAGCAATTTATGGCTGAAGATATTTCTGTTTTGTAATATGTAGAGACAGAGCCATTATTTGTAATGTAATGTTTTTAATACACAGCAGCGTATTGTAAAAACAGAGAGCAGAGTTTTATGCACAGCAAAGTGCATTTTGTAAAAGACAGAGAAGTGAATTTGGAATTGCACAGTAGTGTATTTTCCAGAAAAACAGAGTATTCCAGCAGTGAATGTTTTAGTGAGACAGAGTGTCATTTGTGAATGACAGAGTGATATTTCTGAACTGTGTTTGCAGCAGTCAGAATTTTGTTTGTAAATCCCTCTTTTGAGGAAGTCTGTAACAGCAGTTTTTTTTATTATATGAAATAAAAAAAAATTCTGAGTTGAAAACTCTGTCTGTGAGTGAATTTTAGAATTTTTCTCCGTGTTTAAGGAAGGCAGTTTTTATTGTTTTGGAATTCTGAAAATTCCAACATGGTATCAGAGCCAATCCAGGCTATTTGAAGGTCAAATAAGCTGAAGGAACAGAGTTCGTTTTTGCAGCAACCTCTCCAGCAGAGTGAAGGTTCAGCCAAGAAGAATTCGAAGGTATTTCTCTATAAAATTTGTTGTGTAACTGTTGCAAAACAGTGAGCTATTTTAATACATAGTCAAGTGTTTTTTTATCATAGTTAGAAGTGCAGAATGGCAGGTTCTAGCACAGGTATGAGTTTGGGAAATGTCCATCTCCCACAATTCAATGGAAAAAATTATGATTACTGGTCAATAACCATGAAAGCTTTATTTACCTCACAAGAGTTATGGGAATTAGTTGAGGATGGCTTTGAAGAGCCAAAAGATGAAGCAGATTTTTTTATGTTAAATCAAGCAGGAAGAGAACAGTTGAAGAACAATAAGAAGAAAGATGCCAAGGCTCTTTTCTTCTTGTATCAAGCAGTGCATGAGAGTGTGTTTCCAAGGATAGCAGCAGCCAAGAAATCCAGTGAAGCATGGGAAACTCTCAAGACAACTTATCAAGGCATGGAAAGAGTGAAGACAGCAAAACTTCAGTTGCTGAGGAGAGACTTTGAGACTCTCTGCATGAAGGAGTCAGACAACATTGACTGATTCTTCACTCATGTGATTGGAATGGTCACACAAATCAGATCTCATGGAGAGACTCTTGAAGATAAGAGGATTGTGGAGAAACTCTTGAGAAGTTTACCCTCAAGATTCGATGTGATTGTCACCACCATAGAAGAGACAAGGGATCTCACAAAGTTTTCAGTGGATGAATTACATGCATCACTGATTACCCATGAACAGAGATTGAGTAGGAGTGAAAACTCATCTCTTGAGCAAGCCTTTAAGGCCCAGATGTCTTTCGTAAGAGGAAGAGGGCAAGGCAAAGGAAGAGGAAGAGTGCGTTAATGGAAAAGTGTGGAAGGGAATACCCAACAAGCCACTCAAGGGGCAGCAATCCAAATCAGCATCAAGGCCAAGGCAGCAGCCAACAGAATGGTCAGCAAAATGCTCAAGGACAAAGGTATGATAAGTCCAATGTCCAATGTTATAATTGTAAGAAATATGGTCATTATGCTAATGAGTGTAGAAAGAAGAAGCAGAATGATATGAGAAGTGAAACTAGTGCAAATTTCACAAAAGGAAAATAGCAGCCAAAGTAATTTTTTTTTAGCTTGTAATATGGCTGAAGAAAAATCTGAAGATTTATGGTTTCTAGACTCCGGTTGTAGTAACCATATGATAGGAAACTTAGCAATGTTTTCTATGTTAGATGAGAGTGTGCAGTCACAAGTCACACTAGGAACTGATAGCAAAGTTTCTGTTATGGGAAAAGGAGATGTAAATGTTTTAACAAAATTAGGTGCAAGGAAAACCATAGCAGATGTTTATTATGTTCCAGGAATGAAGTGTAACCTCTAAAGTGTTGGACAACTTGTCCATAAGGGATATAATGTTTTCTTTGATAATGATGTTTGTACCATCATGGATAAACCACCCAGCAAACAGTGTATTGCTGAAGTGAAGATGACAAGGAACAGGATGTTCCCTCTCAGGATGAGAGCAGATTTGAAGAATGGCGAAGAGAAAGAAGCAGTTGCACAAGAGACTTTTCAAAGCGAACCAAAGGATGATAATTGGTTATGGCACTTGAGATTTGGTCATCTCAACTTTGGAGGTCTTAATCTGTTGAACAGAAAAGGAATGGTAAGTGATTTACCATTGATAGAGAAACCGGACAGCCTTTGTGAAGGTTGTATTCTTGGGAAACAACACAGAGAAAGTTTTCCTTCCGGGAAAAGCATAAGGGCAAAAGCACCCTTAGAGATTGTCCACTCGGATGTGTGTGGACCGATGCAAACTCCATCACTTACAAGCAGCCACTATATCTTAACATTCATAGATGATTTTACAAGAAAAACTTGGGTTTACTTTTTGAAAAAGAAAAGTGAAGTGTTTGAAAAATTCCGCAATTTCAAAGCACTTGTTGAGAATCAGAGTGGGCTGCATATCAAAGTTCTTAGGACTGATAGAGGAGGTGAGTATATATCTAAATATTTTCTACGTTTTTGTAGAGAAAATGGTATTCATAAACAGTTTACAACTAGATATACTCCGCAGAAAAATGGAGTAGCCGAAAGGAAGAACCGAACCATAATGGACATGGCGAGGAGTATGCTTAAGGCAAAGCATTTGCCTAATGATTATTGGGCTGAAGCTGTACATTGTGCAGCGTATATTTTGAACAGGTGTCCTACAAAAGCAGTTATGAACAAAGTGCCAGAAGAGGCATGGAGTGGCGCAAAGCAAAGTGTCACACATATGAAGGTTTTCGGATGTGTGGCTTATGCACACATTCCGGATCAGCTAAGGAAGAAGTTGGACAGCAAAGGGGAGAAATGTATTTTCATTGGATACAGTGAGGAATCCAAGGCATACAGGTTATATAACCCATCCAGCAAGAAGTTTCTTGTGAGCAGGGACGTTCAGTTCATTGAAGAGGAAGCTTGGGATGGAAGCATAGAGAAAACGGTGAATGTTAAACACTGTTTATCTCATGATGAGAATGATGATGAGGTGGCTGAAATACATCCCCAAACAGCAACACCAACACCGCAAAGTACACCCTTGAGGAGAAATGAAAGTGCTTCTCCAAGCACACCACAAGGAGGAAATTCAAGTGCTTCTTCAAGTACTTGTACACCTACAGAAAGAGGTAAGAAATTCAGAAGTTTGAAAGATATTTATGAACAAGATATCGCTAATGAAGGTATCAATTCTTTGTTTTCTTTATATTGTCATGTTGATGATCCTGTTCATTTCGAAGAAGCCATCAAGGATGAGAAATGGATAGAAGCTATGGATGAAGAAATTAATGCCATAGAGAGGAACAAAACTTGGGATTTGGTTGAACTCCCAAAAGGTAAAGATGTCATTGGTGTTAAATGGGTCTACAAGACCAAGAGTAATGCTGAAGGCAAGATAGAGAGACACAAGGCAAGGCTTGTTGTCAAAGGCTATAAACAAAAGCATGGCATTGATTATGAGGAAAATTTCGCACCGGTTGCCAGAATGGAAAACGTGAGAGCAGTGTTGTCTATTGCAGCACAAAACAAGTGGAAAGTTTACCAAATGGATGTGAAGTCAGCATTCCTGAATGGAGTGTTAATGGAAGAGGTTTACATTGAACAACCTCTCGGCTATGAAAAGAAAGGCCAAGAGCACAAGGTCTGCAAGTTCAAGAAAGCTCTTTATGGGCTGAAGCAAGCGCCAAGAGCGTGGTACAGTAGGATAGATTCATATCTACTGGAAAATGGTTTTGAGAAGTGTGAGGGAGAACCCACCCTCTACATCAAAGAACAAGATGGTAGAATTTTGATTGTAGTCTTGTATGTTGATGATGTTATTTTTACAGGTAATGATGATTGCCTTATTGAACATTTTAAAACAGTCATGAAAGAGGAATTTGAAATAACTGATATGGGTTTGTTGAGATACTTCTTGGGAATAGAAGTAGAACAAGATGAAAGTGGGATTTTCATCTCACAGACAAAGTATGTTAATGAGGTACTTGAAAGAGTTAACATGCAGGAATGCAAATCAGCAATCACTCCCACAGTGATGGGATTAAAACTCAGCAGAGAGGACAACAGCAAGGATTTTGATCCTAGTTTGTACAAGAGCATAGTTGGCAGCCTCATGTATTTGACTGCAACTAGGCCGGACATAATGCACGCTGTTAGTTTGATTTCCAGGTTCATGGAAAAGCCAAAGGATGCACATTGGCAAGCAGCAAAAAGGATTTTGAGGTATGTTAAAGGTACTAAAAGGTTTGGTATTTTTTATACTACTTCAGAATGTTCAGATTTAGTTGGATACACGGACAGTGATTGGGCTGGAAGTGTAGATGATCGGAAAAACACTTCCGGTTATGCTTTTCATATGGGTTCAGGAGCCATTTCATGGGCTTCTAAGAAACATCCCATTGTAGCATTGTCTACAGCAGAAGCAGAATATGTGGCAGCTATAGCAGCAGCGTGTCAAGCAGTTTGGATGAGAAAAATGTTGAGAAGCTTATGTCAAGAACAGGTAAAAGGGACAGTGATATTTTGTGACAATAGCTCAGCTATTGCAGTGTCTAAAAATTCTGTTTTTCATAAAAGAACAAAGCACATTGACACCAAGTTTCATTTCATACGGGAATTGGTAAGCAATGGCGAGATTGTTTTGCAGCATTGCAGAACGGAGGATCAATTTGCAGACATCCTCACAAAGCCACTACAGCAGAAAAGCTTTGAATATTTCAGGAAATGTTTGGGTATGCAGGAAAACCCAGCAGTTGAAATTAAGGGGGAGTGTTGGAATTAATTCAGCGTTGCAAACGGCGGAGAGAGGCCGGTGGCAAAAGGGAGGTAGCGGGGGTCCGCTCAAGATTTGTGGCGGAGGGAACTCACCCCCTCGGACTTGCTTACGTCAACAACAAAGGGGGCCCACAAATGTTATACGGCCATATGACATATATTTTATATGTTATATTGTGATTGCCGGTTGAAATTCTAATCACGGCATTTTTTAATAGTTGGTTTTAATATGTTTTAACATTGTATGTTTTATTTTTAATATATGTGAATACATATTAAAAAGGCCCGTGAAGCATATGTTGTAATTTTAATTACACAGCAGCGTAAATAGAAAGAAGGGAAAGACAGTAAACTGTTTTATTACACAGAACAGTGAAGCACAGCAGTGCTGGGATAAATATCACAGTGCCGGAAAGTCAATTTGCTATCAATGCATATTAGATCGGTGCTGACAGAAGTAATGAGCCCATTAAAGATTGTCAAGCGGTGATATTTTTAGTGGTTGAGAAATTTATGGCTGAAGATATTTATGTTTTGTAATATGTAGAGACAGAGCCATTATTTTGTAATGTAATGTTTCATATATGCACAGTAGCGTATTTTGAAAACAGAGAACAGAGTTTTATGCACAGCAGAGTGCATTTTGTAAAAGACAGAGAAGTGAATTTGGAATTGCACAGCAGTGTATTTTCCAGAAAAACAGAGTATTCCAGCAGTGAATGTTTTAGTGAGACAGAGTGTCATTTGTGAATGACAGAGTGATATTTCTGAACTGTGTTTGCAGCAGTCAGATTTTTGTTTAATCCCTCTTTTGAGGAAGTATTGTAACAGCAGTTTTTTTATATGAAATAGAAATTTTTTTTCTGAATTGAAAACTCTGTCTGTGAGTGAATTTTAGAATTTTTCTCTGTGTTTAAGGAAGGCAGTTTTTATTGTTTTGGAATTCTGAAAATTCCAACATGCATTTCTAAGAGATCGTTGTGGCTTGAGGACCCTCAGGTACGACGGAGGACAAATCATTTGCCTGCTTTGCATGTTCCATTTCTGCATCAATCTCCTCATCATCTGAACTTGAGAACTCAGAGTCATCAACAAAAGGTAGATTACTTGGTATCCATCTTTTGGATTTGGATTTGAGATTGTTTTCCTTCTTTTGGCAAGGAATGTGGGGTAGGAATTCTGAAGGTGCCTTGTTTGGTGACAATGGCCGCAGTGAAAGGCAATGTTCTCATAATCTAGAATCTATATCCATAGAAATTTGTCGATCTTGAGATTAATTTGATTAGGCAGACCTTTACTTATGTCTATTTCCACACATATTATGCCATATGTGAATAGTCCTTGGTACTCCCTAAAGTGATATGTTTTCAGATACTAGCCTAGGGTGTTTCCTATCCCTTGGAAGACTGAAAGGTGCCATAAATGGGTAGGTAAATTGGGAAGCCTGAACCAGACATCAATCTTGGTGATGACTGTTGTTTCTAGGTCGAAATATGGGAACTAAGGGGTGAGGAATAGCCCAGTTGTTCCCCAAAACCACGAACCTTCTGTTAGGGCATTTTGATAATCCTTGATGTCATCAAACAGTACTATGAAGAAGCCCTTTAAGCAGAAGTTGACCTTGCAGTTGTGGGTCCCCTCAAAGATTTCCTTTGTGCAAGGCCAAATTCCATTGAATCTATAGATGATGGTGGTTTCTGCAAATTTTTGAAGTTGTTCTGCCAGATCTAGATGGGAAATATATATCGAGAGAACATCCTCTATTTTATCAACCAGAAAAGGCTTAGGGGCCAGCGGGGATTGGGCAGCTTCCTTGGTTTGTGTATGGACAACATCCTTGTAGGAGAAAGCTAGAGCAGATGATGAATTTCCCGTGACTCCTCCTCTCAAACAAAGGGATAAAACTAAAGTAGCATCTCTTTCAATGTTTTAAAATGAAAGGGGAGAAGAGGCATCAAGTTGATTACCTCCATATAGAATTCTCTGAAGTGTTGAGGGAATTCCTAGCCTGTGCTCAAGGGCATGCAAGAGATTTTAAACTCCATCCATTGAGTGGACCCAAAGCAATATGGATCTGCTCGTGAGAAGTGAGATCTGGATTTGAAGTGAAGGAGAGAGTAGATCTAAGAAACCCTGGTTGCCAAGATGCAAAGTGGAAGCCAGATTGATGATACTTGCATGTTCTTTCGTATCCGCGGCCCGATTTGTTTTCCTGGCGGGGAGGCACCAGGTATCTTTCCATAGATTCGCAATGCCTCAAGCCTTAATTTCCCAGATTTCATGGGTGCTGGGGGAATGCTGATGAGGAGGATCACCTACCAGTTCGTATTCGGCGTTCACACCTCTCGCAGGGTTGCCAAAACCGGTGTGCAAACAGTGATCCTTCGATTGGGGGCTTGCGTGAACGTTTACATAAGCATCCTTGAGCAAGGGCACATCAGAGCTAACCCCATTGAGTCCAAACTCTGAAAATCTCCTTTACTCAAAAAGTCCTACTATATTATAAATATATAAGATATTTAATAAAAATAAATAATACCCTAGAGAGAACTAACTCCTAAAATATGGCATCTTATAAACATGACAAGAATCCTTTTGATTGTTGTTGTGTTGCAATTCTTAAAGTGCATAAAGTATGCAGTTGAAAATTTTGAGGCTATCTAGAATTAATGTTGAGTGGAAAGAAAACTAACGTTATTGTGAAATTATTGCTTTGTAACAAACATATATTTCTTGAAATTATTGTTGCTCTTTTGAATTGAGTTATATACAAATTTTAGTTAATCTTAATTAATATTAAGTAAATCTTAAAACATATGACTAAATTATAATTAATTAACTTAATTATAATTTTGATAACTTAAACTAATAAAATATTAAAAATATCCAATAATACTATAAATATGGGATAGTTAATAAAAATTACTCTCAAGATAAAACCCTTGAGATAACATCTTATAAACATATCAAAAATCTTTATATCCTTTTCGCATATTCCTCCTGCATAAAACCCTTGAGATGGCATCTTGTAAACGCATCAAGAATCTTTATATCCTTTTCACATATTGGTCTATAAAATCTTTGAAATATCAAATCTTTATATCCTTTTTACATATTCGTCATGCATAAAAATTCATAGACTTATCCCTAGAAACATCTCTGGAATATATATATAATTCGGTACCTAAAACAGTTACATCTTGTTTGGTCTTGCCTAAGTTTGTGAGATTTAGAATCATGTGGCTTTTCTCCACTTATTTTTGCAACAGGCAGTCTAGTGGTTATGCACAATGTGATTTGGTATGTGTAAACATATTTTCAATACTGTGATTTTATGAGTTTAAATTTTGATGTGTGTTTTTTAAATTAGTTTTTTTTTTTATATGTAAATTTAGTATGTTGAAAAATTAGTATTTAGATTGTGGAAAGTTATTTATCAAATTTATAATTTTCATAAATTTTTCAACATTTAAATGAAATTTGATCAGAAAAATCTACAAAAATATTTCCAAAAAATCACACTAAAAACAAATAATTTAACTCACAAATAGTATACTGAAATGATTTCATCGATTAATAAATTATTTCAATGTGATAATTACAAAGAGCAATGAAGTAGCTTACAACTTACTTGAAAATCTAACTTTTACAATTTTGTCTGGAATGGCTGATTTCAGCCATAATCAAACAATTAAATGAAAATCTGAAAATCTAACTTTTACAATTTTGTTTGGAATGACTGATTTCAGCCTTAATCAAACAATTAAATCTGTTCCAGACAACGAGGATCAAACGATTAAGTTAAAAACTAACTTTTACAATTTTGTCTGGAAAGATTGATTTCAGCCTTAATCAAACAATTAAATCTGGTCCAGACGACGAAGATGACCATGCTCTGCTAATAATCTCATCAACAAATTCTTGAATATTTCTATCGGAAGAACCGCCTTTCACCATTGCCTCCGTCGATAATTTCTTCAACTGTAAAGCATTTTTCCTCAGCTCCGCACCGAGTTGGCTTTCCATAACGATCTTTATGCACTTCTCCACTTCCTCTCTCCCTACAAGTCCGTTTTCTGATCGTTTATTCAATCTCATCCCCGCCATCCATTTCTCTGCAACGTATGCGGAATTAGTTGTCTGATCGCTCCACTGAGGAACAGCCAACATAGGGACCCCGAGGCTGAGGCTTTCCAGTGTCGAATTCCATCCACAGTGTGTCATAAAAGCGCCGACAGACGAGTGAGAAAGAACTTGCAGCTGATGACACCATGGAACCACTAGCCCTTGCCCAGAGGTTTCTTTCAGGAAGCCGGAAGGCAAGTTCTCTTCACTATTAATTTCCCCTTTGGAAGAAGGTGGCCGAACGACCCACAGAAAACAATATCCACTGGCCTTCAGCCCAAGAGCTATCTCATGCATTTGTTCTTTTGAAAGAACAGCCAGGCTGCCGAATGAAACATACACAACACTGGCGGGTTCCTTAGTATTCAGCCAATCCATGCAGTCGGTGGTTTTCCACAAGTGCGCCCCAGAGTCTCTATCTCCAGGATTCCGTCCATCCAAGAAAGCCGAGGGTATGAGAGGACCAACAGTGCGAATCGGAGCTAGCGATTTCATTGAATTTATTTCTTCCGATTCCAGTTCTGAAAAAGAATTTCCCAGAACCCACGTTGCCTCTGAAAGAGGGTTAAACTGATCCATTACTAATCGCAACAGGGACTCTTTGGTATTTGAAGGATGCAGAAACGATGGCAAGTCCGATACCTTCAGCATCGGCAGTCCTGGTATTTCTATCGCGTCCGCCGTTTTACCTGTCTCATCCCGCAAGTTGGCTGAAAACAAGAAAAAGTTATTATATCGACAATGGACATAGAGAAAGTCGAACGTATGAACATAATAGAGGTTTGGTAAATGAAAACATACCCAATCCTCTGTTAAAATTGTAATAGATGGAGTAAACTGCACACGACTGCGTCCAGAAAAAAGCTACAGGAATATTAAACTTCTTTGCAACTTCCGGAACCCAGTGAAGGAAGGAATCGTAAACAATGCAAGATATATTATTGCCTTGAGCGTTTAGTCTCTCTATGAGATTTGCTAACGTGAGTCCTCCCATCTTGCATAACAAGTCGAGGGTCATGTCCACGTCCTTGGACCGGTCGAAATCCACAGGAAGTCCGTCTGAGATTGTTTCAAAATTAACTTCCATAGTGGAGTTTGACGCCCCGGGCACTACATCTTGAGCCTGTAACATGCGCTCACGCTTTTCTTCAGTCGTCACAAACGTGACCATGATTTGTTTAGAGGCGAGCCTCTTGGCAAATAGCAACAATGGATTGATGTGGCCCTGTGCTGGATAAGGCATCACGAGAACATGAGGCTTGCTGTACTCTACTTCTCCTAAGGAGCCCATCTTACCAGTCCCCGGAAAGGAATAGTTGCAGGCAACTTTCGATACTAGTATATCGTTCTCACAGATTGTCGGCCTTCTCAAATAATCTGCCCTATCTTTTCGCTCTCCGATTGAACGATCGAACACAGTTCTATTTAATACCCGTGGATGGGAAACCGGATAGCATCTGGAATGCATCAGCGCAATGGACGCACGAAACCAGTATCACTGGTGTCATGATCAGTCCCGACGCAACAGTAGTTTCTAGAAGTTCCGTCACTGCTAATGATCGAACGAATATTCGAAAAAGGCTAACGTAATTGTATGAATCACGTAGCGATACAACAAGCCAGCGAACCGTGAACTGCGTCATGTGTTCGATTGAGGCATCTTTCCTGAAAAGCAATTCCCAAATCATCCTAGCCTCTAGGGAGTATCCAGAAAATAATAATGCAGGAGTAGCGTCTGTATCTCGTACACCTAGCCACGACAAGACGCGTTGAATGTCACCAAATTCACTTTATGTCCAAAGAGTTCTGCTTCACCTACCATTCCAATATACCACAAATAAAATAAAAGATAAGTCTAATTTGTATGGTTGGTCCAAACGGTCCTGGTTCACCTTCCGTTCCAGATACCATCACAAATAAAATGAAAGATAATCCGAAGATCCATAATTGGTACACTATATGTATCCAGGTTTTAGCTATTATTGGCCATCTTGATTTTGATTGCTTAAAATATATTCTGGAATTTCATAGACCAGCGTAACTACGTCCATTTTTTAGCTTCACTTTTGTCCATGGAATTTCAGATATTTAAAAAACTGGCAATGGAACAGCTATTAGCCATTTAATTTAATTTGTTTTTAATAATTACTATAAATTATCTTTTGTCTATGTAATTTCATGATATTTAGAAAACTGCCAATGGAATAGCCATTAGCCATTTAATTTGATTTATTTTTAATAATTAATTAAATTTATTTTAGGCGCAATAAGTGTGGAATAAAATTCAATTCAAAATTATTAAATGAGCTATTATTATTTAAGGTGCATAAGGTATGCCGTCGAAAAGTTTGGGTGATGTCGAGAGTCAAAGTTGAGTAGCAACAAAACTAACATTAGTGCAAAATTGTTGCTATGTAATAAACACTGTTTTCGAGATTGTTCTGTGTTTTGATACTGTAGATTTTGTTGAAATACGAGGAAGCTAAATTTTGGTACAATTAGAATGTAAAAATATGGAAGTCACTATATTGTAGAGATGTGCTTTAGTTTTTTGGTCTAACGTTCAACATTTTAGTACTCGAAACATTTGAAAAACATTTTGTATAATTAGAATGTAAAAATATGGAAGTCATTATATCATAGATCATAGAGATGTGTTTTATTTTTTTTATTTTTTTTTGTCAAAGGTGAAGAAGAGCATTACAAAATATATTTCTGTGAACCATAGTTATCAAATTTGAATTTGATTCGATACGAAAAAAATGGGCTATTAAAATTTAATACTTAAAAAATTTGGAAATATACATCTTAATATGATTAAGATATTTTTTTTTTCAAAATTTTAACGAGACTGGAATGATAATTATATTAAAAATTTCAAAAAATATATCATTAAATATTTTTCTTATACTTGCTCCCAACATTCACTTTGCATGAAGGACAAAATCCATCAAATTTATTAAAGTAAAAAGAATGTAAGTAAAATATAATAACATAAATAACAAACCTGAAATATGATGTTCAACACATAGAATTACACCTTGGATATTAAAAATAGATTTAAAGTGATCTCTACATACCAAAAAAATTACCTCTTAATCACTATTCCTATGGGATCCAAATTTATTTAATAATAAGTGTGCACGCATCACTATTCCTATGGGATCCAAATTTATTTAATAATAAGTGTGCACGCATATTATCATTTATGCAGATAACAAAAAAATGAAACTCTAATGAAATGCCACACAACTAATAACTATGGTAATTGCTATCATCTAAATAATGAGTTTTAAATTTTTCTATTTTTTAAAATATAAATACTTATCCTTCTCTACAATATTTTAATAAAAAAACTTATATTTTTTTTAATAAGTAACCTACCATTAGTTAACTACAATATCTTAATATATAATTTCTGTAATCTTTTAATATAGAAACTATTGTTTTTCATTCTAATTTTTTAATAAAAAAATTCTCCAAATTTTTAGTACAAAATTTCAAAAAAATTATTATTTTCCATTCCTATTTTTTTAATAAAAAACTTCTCCAAAATTTTGATATAAAATTTCTTAAAAAAATTACTACTGCTTTTCTATTTTATAATAGGAAATGGTTGGTTCATTTTAATATAAAACTCATCCTTCACCAAAAATCCCTATGGTATGGTATCAAGATCATAAAATTTTTAAAAAGTTATTGCTCTTAATTGATTTTAATATAAAACTCATGCTCAACCAAATAGTTCGAAAGAAACTGTTGTTCTTCATTCATTTTAATATAAAATTCATTCTCAACCGAAAAAAGTTCATTTTACTATAAAACTCATCCTCAACCAAAAAAATCCTTATCGTATCAAGAATAATGTATTTTTCAGCGAATCGAATCGTGTAAGGGAGAATTATCTAATTTTTTTTTCTCCAATACAGACGAAATTGGTAACTATGTTGTGAACTACTAGCTTGTCCATTGGGAAACCAACCTAGTAGCTCACATTGACCAGTTTTAAGATGATTCTCTACACTACTAGCTTGTCCATTGGGAAACCAACCTAGCAACTCACATTGACCAGTTTTAAGATGATTCTCTACACTACTAGCTTGTCCATTGGAAAACCAACTTAGTAGAACAAATTGAGTCGTTTAAGATTACATGTTTGAAATTACATATTTCTCACTTGATATGTTCAATAGAAAAAAAAAAAAAACTAATTGCCTGAACCCACATTAAACTTCAAGAGGATACATACATGTTAAGTTTGTTTTGCAAAGCCATCCAAACCAAGCTAAAGCAAAAATAGACTATCCATGATGAATTACAATACAATATCATACCATGGTGGAACCTACAAGAAATGCACTCGAGGAGCTTGAGTTGTCAAGCCCACGAACATGAGTTGTGCTTGATCTGGCACAAAGGAGCCAGAAGCCCCAAAGGAACCACGATCCATGAACCACAAAGTAGTGTATATAATCATACAGGAGCCATGAACCTCGAGCTACTAGAGGAAATTTCCCTCTGATCTGAGCTCAAGGATTTGACTGCCACCTTGAACTTACAAACACCATGAAGCCCACAACAAGTGAAGGACAAAGAAGACCCCGACTAGCCTTAATGACCCCAGGGACTTCAACCAGTGAGATGGTGCCAAGCTTAAAAATGTTGAAATTTTTGAGCATTCCAAAACACATAGAGGAATAAAAACAATTCCTCTTCTCAACACAAAGATTCAATTCAAAAGATGTGAACAAAGATGCATAAAAAATTCTATTTCATTAAATCAAAAATTGTTGCAAAACAAAATCTTGAGAACTGCATTTTCCTAGATTACAAGGCAAATTTTCTTCCAACTACTGCGTATGCAGTGTTGTTGCTTTTTTTGCTGTCTGTCTTTCCTTTTTATTCTTCACACAGTCAACTTCTTACATCGCTCTCTGTCGTTGTGTTTTGTTTTATAACAAACTATTGTTTTATATATATTATAAACTTTACAAGTTTATAATATATATATTAAAATATGTATATATATTAACCTAAGTCAAAAGACTTTACAATAAAACATGTTGTGACATTTAAACATAAAAACATAAAACTTATAACCTAAGATCAAAAACTTTACAAAGATGCATTTCACGGATTTCAAGTCCTTTTATACAAAACGGTTAAGCGATATTTATTGCATCCATTCAGCTGCCTGCTGACTGGACATGCGATCGGTGCTTTAGCCCTCCTATTGGTCGATAATGGACCCTGCGACACACTTAAAAAAAATTCAACCACATTATATGAATGCTTATCACATCCATTTCTGGTTGGTGTGACATCAACTTCATTCCATGCGATACGTTTTCTATTAGCTAGCGGGTTGGTGACATGGCGAAGGTGGGACCTCTTATTGCGCGGGTTGTGGTGAGTGATGATGAGGCTTTGGGAACGTGCGATTGACATAGGATTGGATGGTGCAGTTATGACGTGGTTGAGTGGGCTCTGTTTGAATGATGTGGAGTCATTCAAAATCAAATGAGAAACTCGGTAAATTCAAATGGTGGTTGGTGTGTGTTTTAAAGGCGCGAGGACATGGTTTTAAATACAAAGTTGCATGGTTCAAACTGCAGATTTACATAGTGCATAGGCTACGACCTTTGTAAAAAAAATGCGTTTGCAGGGTTTTAAAGACAGGCCTTCAATGCATGGTGGTGTGCAGACAAAACAAAATTTCCTACTCCTTGTGTCCTCCTGTACAATTTACAGTTGGAGTTAATATTTCCAACACTCCCCCTTAAGTTCAACTGCTGCTTTCTTCCATACCCAAACATTTTCTTAAATAATTAAAACTTTTCTGCCCCAATGGTTTTGTCAGTATATTAGCAAACTTCTCTTCAGTTTTGTAACGTTGCAAAAAAATTTCCCCATTGTTAACTAGATCTCTGATGTAGTGATACTTGGAATCAATGTGTTTCATACCCTTATAAAACACTTAATTCTTGGATAAAGCTATAGCTGAGTTGTTATCACAATAAACTGTTGTGCCTTTTACCTTTTCATGACACAAACTTCTCAACATTATTCTCATCCAAACTACTTGACATGATGCTAATGTAGCTGCCACATACTCTGCCTCTGTTGTTGATAAAGCCACAATTGGCTGTTTCTTAGAAGCCCATGAAATGGCTCCTCATCCCATATGAAAAACATATTCAGAGGTGTTTTTCTTGTCATCTGTAGTTCCAGCCCAATCACTGTGAGTATATCCAATTAATTAAAAAAAAATTGAAGTGGTGTATATAATACCACACCTTTTTGTTCCTTTCACATACCTCAGAATTGTTTTTGCTACTTGCCAATGTGCCTCCTTTGGCCTTTCCATAAATCTGGAAATTAAACTTACAACATGCATAATATCTGGCCTAGTTGCACTGAAATACATAAGGCTGCCAACTATGCTTTTGTACAAACTTGGATCAATATCATTGTTGCTGTCTTCTTTGCTTAAATTCAATCCCATCAATGTAGGAGTAATTGTTGCCTTGCAATCCTTCATGTTAAATCTTTCCAAAATTTCTTTTACATATTTAGCTTGAGAAATAAAAATCTTATTTTCATTTTTCTCTACTTCTATTCCTAAGAAGTATCTCAGCAATCCCATATCAGTCATTTCAAATTCATCCTTCATGACTGTTTTAAAATTCTCAATGAGGTAAGAATCTTTACCTGTGAATATAACACCATCAACATACAAAACAACAATCAACATCTTACCATCTTTCTCCTTGATGTATAATGTGGGTTCTCCTTCACATTTTTCAAACCCACTTTCCAATTGATAGGCATCTATCCTGCTGTACCATGCTCTTTGTGCTTGTTTCATCCCATACAGAGCTTTCTTCAATTTGCATACCTTGTGCTCTTGGCCTGCTTTCTCATAGCCCAGAGGTTGTTCAACATAAACCTCTTCCATCAATACTCCATTTAGGAATGTTGATTTCACATCCATTTGGTAAACTTTCCACTTATGTTGTGCTGCTATGGACAACATTGCTTTTACTGTTTCCATTCTTGCAACCAGTGCAAAAGTTTCCTCATAGTCTCTTTCTTGTTGTTGCTTGTAGCCTTTGACAACAAGTCTAGCGTTGTGCCTTTCAATCTTACCTTCAGCATTACTTTTGGTTTTATAAACCCATTTTACTCCAATTACTTCTTTGCCTTTTGGGAGATCAACTAATTCCCATGTCTTGTTTTTCTCTATTGCATTTATCTCTTCATCCATAGCATCTATGCATTTCTTATCTTTTACTACTTCTTCAAAATGAATAGGATCTTCTACATGACAATACAATGCAAATAAACAGTTCATACCTTCATTGATTGCCTCTTGCTCATAAATTTCATTCAGACTTCTGAATCCGGTTCCTCTTTCACTTGCTGAACTTGTGCTTGTAGAGGCACTCAAATCTGCTCCTTGTGATGTTCTTGGAGAAGCACTGCTATCACTTCCCAAGGGTGTTCTCATACCTGCTTGTGGCGTCCCTTGTTTTCCTTGTGTTGGTGGAGGCAGTGCTGCTAATGAGAGATGTCTCTCAGCCATTTCTTCCTCATCTTTATAATGAGAGAAACAAATTTTTACATTCATTGTTTTCTCAATGCTTCCATCCCAAGCTTCTTCCTCAATAAATTGTACATCTCTTCTTATCATAAATTTCTTGGTGGATGGGTTATACAATCTGTATGCTTTGGATTCTTCACTATATCCAACAAATATGCACTTCTACCCCTTACTATCCAACTTTTTCCTTAGCTGATCTAAAATGTGTGCATAAGCCACACAACCAAAAACCCTCATGTGGGTGACACACTGTTTTATGCCACTCCATGCTTCTTCGAGAACTCTATTCATAACACTCTTTGTTGGGCATCTATTTAGCACATATGCTGCAGAATTTACAGCTTCAGCCCAATATTCATTTGGCAAATTTTTTTCCTTCAGCATAATTCTTACCATATCCATAATGGTCCTATTTTTCCTTTCAGCAACTCCATTTTGCTGAGGTGTATACCTTGCTGTAAATTACTTGTGTATCCCATTTTCTCTACAAAAACGCAGAAATTATTTGGAGATATATTCTCCTCCTTTGTCTGTTCTTAAGACCTTAATATGCTGCCCACTTTGGTTCTCTACAATAGCTTTAAAGTGGCAAAATTTCTCAAACACTTCACCCTTCAACTTCAAGAAATAAACCCATGTTTTTCTTGTGTAATCATCGATAAAGGTTAGCATATAGTGGCTGCCTACTAATGATGGTGTTTTCATTGGTCCGCACAAATCTGAATGGACTATTTCTAAGGGTGCCTTTGCCCTTATTCTCTTTCCTGATGGAAAGCTTTCTAGTGTTGTTTGCCCAAGATGCAGCATTGACATAGACTGTCCAGATTTTCAATCAATGGTAATCCCTTTACCATTCCTTTCCTATGTAGCAAATTCAGACCTCCAAAGTTGAGATGTCCAAATCTCAAGTTCCATAATTAGTTTTCATCTTTTTCTTCTCTTTGGAATGTCTCTTGTGTCACTGCTGCCATTGCGTCAGCTTTCTTCAAATCTGCTCTCATATTGAGAGGAAACATTCTGTTTCTTGTCATCTTCACTTGTGCAATGCATTGCTTGCTTGGTGGTTTATCCATGATGGTGCATACATCATCTTGAAAGAAAAAATTGTAGCCTTTCTGAATGAGTTGTCCAATGCTCAAGAGGTTACACCTCATACCACCCACATAGTAAACATCTGATATGGATTTCCTTTCTCCTTTTTTTGTTAACACACTTACTCTATCTTTTCCCATGACAGAGGCCTTAATGTCTGTCCCCAATGTGACTTGAGACTTTACATTTTCATCAATCATGGAAAACATAGAAATGTTTCTAGTCATATGGTTGCTACATCCTAAGTCTAGAAACCATATATCTTCATTTTTCTCTTTAGCCATATTACATGCTAAAAACAATTTTTCTTGACTCGTATTTTCCTTAGTAAAATTAGCACTGGGTCTATTACCCATGTCACTCTGTTTATTCCTACATTCATTGGGATAATGGCCATACTTCTTACAGTAATGACATTGAACTTGGGATTTATCATATTTTGTAAATGTGATTGATTTTGTCCACCTTGTTGCTTGTTGCCTTGGCTTTGATTCTGACTTTTGTTTCTGCCCCTTCCACTTGTATTTGTTAGGCTGCTTCTTCCTCCTCTTTTTTGGCTTATGCCTATTCCTTTTCCTCTGTAGTTTCCTCTGCCTGACCTCTTCCTCTTCCAAAGGACTTTTGGGTTTTGGAGGGATGTTCCAAAGATGATTTTTCTGTTCTACCCAATCTTTGTTCATGTGTCATCAAAGATGCATGTAGCTCATCAAAAGTAAACAACGAGAGATCCTTTGTCTCTTCAATGGTTTTTACTATCACATAAAACCTTGAGGGTAAGCTCCTCAACACTTTTTCCACTATTCTTCTTTCTTCTATGGTCTCTCCATGAGATCTCATTTATGTAACCAACCCAATCAACAATGCGAAGAATGAGTCTATTGTATCACACTCTTTCATGCAAATGACTTCAAAATCCCTTCTCATTGCTTGAATATTTGTTTTCTTTACCTTATCCATACTTTGGTAGGTTTTCTGGAGGGTATCCCATGCATCCTTAGACCTCTTTGCTCCTGCAATCCTTGGAAATATACTTTCATGCACTGCCTGATAGACATAGAAGAGGGCTTTTGAGTCCTTCTTCCTATTACTCTTCAGAAAATTCTTCTCTGCCTATGTTAAGGAATTATATGCTTGTTCATCTGCTGGTTCTTCTAAACCATATTCAACTAGATCCCATAAATTTTGAGAGGCAAATAGGGCTCTCATTGTGATTGCCCAATAGTCATAGTTCTTCCCATTGAACTGTGGGAGTTGAGTATTTCCTATACTCATGCTTATGCTTGCTCCTGCCATGGCTAGCTTTCTGAACTATGCAATAAAAACTTGAATGTGTTTCCAAACAAATTGTCTCTCTGCTGAGAAAAAAACTCTATCTCTCAAACACTTCTCTGGACTGCACTTTTAAACAAACACAAAAATTTTCTTTGTAAATACCTTGTTTTTCTGAGCCTTCACACTGCTGGTCAAAAGCTTCAACAAAACCCTTCTTCCTCCTTTAGCTTCTTTGGAAAATGTAAATAGCTTGGACTAGCTCTAATACCATGTTGAAATTTCCAAGTATTCCAAAACACACAGAGGAATAAAAACAATTCCTTTTCTCAAGACAGAGATTCAATTCAAAAGATGTGAATAGAGATGCATAAAAACTTCGATCTCATTAAATAAAAACCTGATGCAAAACAAAATCTTCAAAACTGCATTGTTCTGGATTACAAGGAAAATTTTCTTCCAACTGCTACACACGAAGTGTTATTTTTTTTTTTCTCTGTGTCGATCCTTTTTTTTCTTCACACAATCAACTTCTTACGTCGCTCTCTGTCGCTGTGTTTTATTTTATAACAAACTATTGTTTTATATATATTTTAAAATTTACAAGTTTATAATATATATATATTAAAATGTATATATATATATATATATATATATATATATATATATATATATATATATATTAACCTAAGTCAAAAGGCTTTCAAGTCCTTTCATACAAAATGGTTAACTGATATTTATCGCATCCATTCAGCTGCCTGCTGACTGGACATGCGATCGGTGCGATAGCCCTCCTATTGGTCAATGGTGGACCCCATGGCAGAATTCAAAAAAATTCAACCGCATTACATAAATTCTTATCGCATTCATTTCTGGTTGGTGTAACGTCAGGTTCATTTCATGCGATACATTTTCTAGTGGTTGGTGGGCTGGTGACATGGCGAAGGTGGGACCTCTTATCACGTGAGCTGCGGTGAGTGATGACGAGGCTTCGGGAACGTGCGATTGGCACGGGATTGGATGTTGCGGTTATGATGTGGTTGAGTGGGCTCCATTTTAATGGCGTGGAGTCATTCAAAATCAAATGAGAAACGTAGTAAATGCAAATGGTGGTTGGTGTGTGTTTTAAAGGTGCGAGGACAAGGTCTTAAATACAAATTTGTGTGGTTCAAACCACAGATTTACACAGTGAAGAGGTTACGACATTTGTAAAAAAAATGTGTTTACAAGGTTTTAAAGACGAGCCTTCAATGCATGGTGGCGTTCAAACAAAAAAAAAATTCCTGCTCCTTCTGTCCTCCTATATAGTTTATAGTTGGAGTTAATATTTCCAACAAAAAACTAAGAAATGGAACCATTAACGACCAACCAACGAATTGCAATAAGCCTGAAACTGTTTTAATATAGACTGTGATTTGTGGAGAAGTAGAGAACCCTTTGAGAAATTCGAAGCATGATGGTGAACCTAGAAGGCTAACTGAGATTCCAAACCCACCATGCGAACATGGGAGGTTGAATGTGTGAAAATGAATATAGGTAGATATAGGCCAAGAAATGGTTCAACCATAGAATGCGATGAAATAATTAATGTGACAGGCATGATGACCCTGCAAAGAAGGGATGACTGAAGGATGCATTGCCAACTCTGACGAATACCTTGTAGGTTGACATCCTAAAACTGAAAATTGATCTAAGGAAGGATGCAGGTTGACGATGATGCAAATTTCTTCTGAATCTGAGCCTATTAATTGTTCTGTCTAATTATGCAACGAAATGATGATCCAGTGAGTCGAGAAGGTTATTGTGTACGACGAACAACATCAAATTAATGCATACATCTCAGGGAATTTAACAGATCGTGCTAGAAATTTTGAATGATGAGCCAATTGGCCTTCTCTTCCACTTAGTGTTTCCATGGAGGCTACAGACATCACACTCAAAACACTTGTCGCAGGGAGTAGAGATGTGTTTCATAAATGTAATTCTAAGTTCATTTTAAAACCACAATAATGATTATAAGAAAATGTATTTGCTTTTAGTTTTTTAAAAGAGAGGGTGGCACTTGGAATAATCATGCTTGGAATGCTTGGAATAATGTTTATATTAGAATGTAGGAAGATTTTTTTTGTTAGTGGTTAGAGTTTGTTGAGAGATTTTCTCAACACTATTTTATTGTCTTAGAAATTGTTGGATTTCATGACACACGACTTGCAATTTGGCTTTGTAGTGACTAATACTAATTTATTTGTCAGTAATTTATGCACCATGTTTATTCCTCTATTTTTCTTGTTAGTACTCATGGGAGGGCCCAAGGAGATGATAGAAATCTAAGGTTTTATTCTTTGTAAGTAAATAGGATTGCATGTGAGGTTTTCATGTTTTTTTATGTCTAAAATTTGAGTGTTCGTATAAGGTCTATTTCTCCATGTGCTAGTGTTTGGTTTGAATTCTTGATCAGCTTTCCAACAAAGGAAATTTGCAACCCCATTTTCTCTTTCCTGTTGTCTAAGATGGAATCGATAGTCATCCCTTTTTCAATACTGGATTAGACACAATCAACTTCAGATAATTTTTACGGTGACGGGCACATCAATTTGGGTACATTGATCTGGTAGAGTTCATTGCTGTGAACAAAGAGATGTAGGAAAAGTCTCTTAAAGACTTTTAAAATGTTCGACAGGGATGGGGACGGATACATCTATTCTTATGACTTGATTATTGGTTCATATACAGATTCTTCAACTGATACCAATGGCTTAGCTGCTTATCATTTTTCTCTCTTTTCTATGTGTGCTTCAATCTATGAATCAATACCTAGAATGTCTGTTTGCTGGCTGGTTGCGATATTTAGTTAGCGACATGTTAGCTCCGGTCATGTTAGGAGCTGATACAGGTTACTAGAGTTGAAGTGCTACAACCTCCTTTCAAATCCATTGCTATTAATGTCGGAATATGTAATTCCTACTTGTCTGCGATTGTGACTCTCTATGTAGGGAGTTCGTTCCTATATCATAAGAGTTCACTAAATCTATATATTCCTAGTTTGGTGCATGGTTGAGATATTCTCTCAACCACGTTATTGTGCGTCCAATATAGTTTCCTTATCTTGAGACTATACTTCATGTATATATATGTAATCCTTTTGATTAATATAATATAGTGTGCGTATTCAGATAATCCGAGCTCTAGTGTTCAGGCAAGTGTGAATTAGCCTATGACCTTTGTGGAGCTGCAGACATGTTGGTGAATCTGGCCTCTGTGATATGAAGTTGACTTGTAAAACGAATCCATGAAGAATCCATTTAGGAATATTTTCATGAAAATCAGATCCAGGTTTACCTTCAATCATGTTTCAGAGATTTTATGCTGTAAACGAATTGGCGTAGACTTATATGGTGGTGAAAATGATTTCCTGGGAAATCCCAAGGTCGTTTTTGTCATTGGTAATTGTGTTTCTATGTCAGGAATTAGCAGTGGGACTATCTAATAGCGATGGCTGCAAGACATTCATTGTTCGAGTTGACAGTAAGGAAAAACCCACAGTTCTCCCACGTCGGACCACTGGTACATATCAACCGTTTCGTTTGCACTCAAGGATACCCTCAAACCAGAATCATGCACTGAGATGTATGAATAATGATACCATGCATTGTTGCATGTTTATAACTCGGTGTTGCATGGCTTCTCGAGATGACTAATGGAGGAGGAAGCCACTAATATGAAAATGCTTCTGTCTATTTGTCTCTCATTTCTAGAGTTGTTTGAAGCTGAGAGCAATGTTGATTTGGAGCTCGTGGTCGCCCATGGTGGAGTGCGTACTACGAGGTCTGAGTTCCGAGTAGGTGAAGTCGATGCAACTATAGTGGCTAAATCCATCAGGTGCTCGATCTGCAAATATTTTCAGGAAAGGAGTCAATGACACTAGGAACCTGGTACTGGAGGTGAATTTGATGGCAATAATGCCATTTCGAGGAAGGTATTTTTTACTCTGTGGTGCTAGTGAGCACAGATTCTAACCCCAGTTGAATGATTGTGCATTCAGTGGTGAGTAAGACCCATGATATATGCACATACTTTTGCCCAGATGGAGTGGACTTGCAAACATGGTGAGTTGTGTGTTGTTGTGTTAGTGAGGACAGACTTGGGCCCTTGTTGAATAACATGGTGTGGGCAGTGAATTTTCCCAAGAGTTTCTCTTATTTGTGCTCAGGTTGGAAAAGCCGACTGGTGGAAGGGCGACTGGTTTGAGAGTCACTTGTGCTGTTGGAGAAGCACATACCTTGACATCACTTTTGGTAGATTTGATGCCGAAGAGCTACGGGTCAGTGCGGGATGAATGAAGTCTTGGAAAACCAATGTGAAGACCTGTTTTTGAATACATTATACAGCGAGCCGATAAAGGAAGCTCATGTGTCTTGTTTATGCCCATGTGTGAGGGCGACAACGTTGGTGATGGTGTAGATGGAAAAGCATTGATATGCACAACAGATGTTTCCTGTGTTTTTTTGCTGCAGATCAGATCATTGATATTTTCCTCAAATTTTGGGTTTAATGTGCTGTCAACAGAGATGCTCGAGCACTAGTAGTGTGATGCAGTGGCAGCGTGGCCATAGTCATTTTCTTTGTGCCAGTTGAACCTTTCTGCTTCATGTTTCTTTGAAGGTGCAGTAAGGCATGTGTGCTTCTGTTGGCATTTTATTTTTGTTTCAATTTTTTTTAATTTCTCTTTGGAATGAATCGGTGGTGGCTTCACCTCCATGCTCGAGTTCAACAAGGTAGCTTCAGGTTGGAAGATTTTATGTTTTGTGGTGTGATCCAACTGTGGGAAGTTGAAAGAGTCGAGTGCCAAGATGGTGCTTTATATGAGATAAAAGCCCCGTGACTTATATGTCATGATAAAATCCATTTATGTTGCAAAGGTCACCTAGTGCCAGTGTTGGTTACTAGTGTTGTGAGTGTGGCGTAGTGTAGAGAAGAGGACGAAAAATTGTTGGGTCTTCTACAGGTGTTAGAGGAGGTGTGGGAGCACACGGTGTTGCTGGGAGGCTTCAAGCTTCCTGTGCTTGGGATCGGCCTGATTGAAGGTTGTGCGCTTTTTCCTCACTAGTGCAATCGCAACGTGTAGCATGTGAAGTACTTTGAGGGTGCTATTTCGAGTGAAAGAGTTAATGGTCTGGTTGGATTATATGATGCTCTTCCTTATATTTGTATTTATAACTAGCCAATATAAATTCTGTTGTTTGTTTTAAATCATGGTTGTTTGTACACACTTGGGTAAAAGATATTTTTATGGTGAAAGTATTTTGGAATTAAAATCAATATACATATTGAGATTAGCCATCTCAATATGAAGTTATTTTATTAGAATTGGCTACTCTAACAAATGGCCAGTGAAACATGAAGTTCCAAGTCTTAATTTACAAAGACAAATATGCCTAAGATGTGAACAAAAAAAAGATAAGGTAAAGAAGCAACAACAATTATTATGATGGACATTAATCGATTTTGTGTGAGTTTTTTGTGAGTTTTTTGGAATAGACTCTTGATGATCAGTCACACGGTTTAATGGTAAGAAAGTCTATGATGGTTTTGTATGTATCTGGTAACTCCAAGAGTTGGAGTGTGTAATGTAAGCCTTGTAAAGGCATATGCATCCCCATGAAGTTCTTGGTTATCTAAAAACCACTTTCTAATTTCCACTTTGTAATTATAGTTTTTGTGGTCAGCCGAAAGCCACTTTTATCACTTTGAACTGATGGTTTGTGGTGAGCCACAAACCACATGTGGTCCCTAGTGGCTATAGAGCCTTCACGAATACAGAGCCTTCATGGCTACAGTGCCCTGGGTGAACATAGGAGCCTTAATGATCATAGAGGAGCCTTCATGCTCACATCAGAGTAGGTGGTCTGCAGAAACATTTTACTCACAACAGAAACATAGTTTCTCAAAAGTCTCAGTTTACTGAGCATAAAGCGGTCAACACTTATTTGGGGGGGGATTTATAGATACAGGTACATGTATGCAGTGAAAATGGTTGACATAACCATGTATGCAAAAGACATCCTACGAGACTAGCGGTTGCAGCAGATCGTACCCATGCATTTCGGTGAATGGGTGCTACTTTATATGGACATCGACATATCATTTTGTGATGTTTGAACACAACTAGATTTTGTGAATCGATATCAAGACAAGTAGTCATTAAGGGGGTGTGTTGGAATATGTAATTCCTACTTGTCTACGGTTGTGACTCTCTATGTAAGGAGTTTTTTTCTATATCATAGGAGTTAGCTAAATCTATATATTCCTAGTTTGGTTTGTGGTTGAGATATTCTCTCAACCACCTTATTATGCATCAAAGATAGCTTCCCTATCTACAGACTATACTTCATGTATATATATGTAATATTTTTTATTAATATAATATAATGTGTACATTCAACTTTTATCTATTATGTTCTACATGGTCAGGCTCTTATATTTCTACATGAAATTTTGCATGTGGCCATATTTATATTGATATGTAGAAACCAAATTCACTAGTGTGAATATTATACATGTTGACACCATGTTACAACATGTGGTACAAGCTTAGGCTGTAGGTTTTGATAAAATTCGCTAGTCGAGCTGATTCGATCACAAAAATTCACGTGGCTTAACACTGGATAGACAGAAAGCAGGTGAAATTTATTTATTTTTCATCAAACATACACTATCGACCCATATTTGATTATCTTGTATTTTCTGCTCAAGTTTTGTAAGTGTAAAATCACCACTACATAAGAAAAAACCATTGACTTATGCTAAGGATGGAAGTACTATGCATGGGTGATAGCTGATAAATTATTGATTTTGTTGTTGTGATATTTTTTTAGTTTTCCATTATGTTTGTAAAAGTGTGAACCAATCGATGAACAAAAAAATAAGAATATAATTAAACTAGTGGTTTTCAATGTTAGTAGATGCATAGAGAACAATATTGCTAATTTAATTGTGTGAATTTTTTATTTGCTAATGAATCTTGTTATGCTTTGGAGTTCAAGAGAATTAGTTATACCCTATGTTATGATATCCTTATATGTATAAAGGTCAGTTGCATAATTGATTGTTGAATATCAAAATACTCACCTATGCCACTATAAAAAGTCTAGTTTGTTGAATTTTAATAGATGGGATTTTTTCCATAGGGTGGTCCAGTTTCGAGGTTTTCCTTCCCAATATTGATATTTCTCAATTATACAAAGTTTATCAAATATGGTTTGAGGCAATTATGTCTTAAATGAGTTGAATGGGAAGTTCCAAGATTGTGGTGGTGAAAAGAGCATTTTCTGAGAGACCTCAGAGTGGGGATGAGTGTCGAGGAAGGCTAGTGAGATAGATGTGATATGTGAACTGTAATTTGTCATTTTTGTATTAATATTTATAATGATGTAAATGTAAGCATTAAAGGGGAAATTTGGAATAATGATTACATTAGAATGTAGACAGATTTTGTTTGTTAGTGATTAGAGTCTCTTGAGATATTTTCTCAACATAGATACTGTTGGATCTCATGCCCCACTATATAGGTGGCTTGTAATTTGGATTTGTGGTGAATAATACGAATTGATTTGTGAGTAATTTATGCAACATGTTTGCTTCTCCATTTTTATTGCATGTCATTTTTTTTAACATAAATGAATATTGTGCATGTAGAATTTAGTTTTTTTAGTTGGAATGATATGTTTACTTATATAGCAAAAAAAACAAAAAACATCTCATAATACCATAAAAAAAGAATAGTAATAAAGCTGCAAATTATAAACCACGGTAGCAAAAATATTCCATAATAAGAAGAATACAGCTATAAATATTCCAAAACTCCTAATAGATACCTTAGGAAATTTGTGTAAACAATATAGTGTTATTTTTCGAAAAAAAAACACACAAGCTAAAACAAGAGTCAATTTTACTCTATAATGCAAGAAGCATAGAATATACTAAATTGTGAAATTCTTTTGACTAAAATTGTAATATGTATTTATGTTAAAAAAAACTCCTCTTTGTGGAAAGATTGGAAAAAAAAGGCCCAATTAAATTTGAGGAAAGCTATTCAATTCCATGATAGATTTAAAAAAAAATTGTTGGTACAGATTCATATAGATTCTCTAATGGTTAATTGTATAATGGATTTTACTTATAAGAAAGGTCGATGTAGTTTCATTTCTTAATTCTATAAAAAAAAAAAGAGTCAATTTTACTCTATAATGTAAGAAGCATAAAATATAATGAATTGTGAAATTCTTTTGACTAAAATTGTAATATGTATTAAAAATTCTTAATTCTATCCAAAAAGAAGAGTCAATTTTACTCTATAATGTAAGAAGCATAGAATATAATGAATTATGAAATTATTTTGACTAAAATTGTAATATGTATTTATGGTTAAGTAGAAAGATTGGAAATAAAAAGGCCAAATAAATTTTAGGAAAACTATTCAATTCCATGATCTTTAGTAGATTTTAAAAAAACTATTGAGTTTGAGGAAAACAATTAAATTCCATAATATTTAGTAGATTTAAAAAAAACTATTGATTTCACATTATCCTCTAATGTTTAATTGTATAATTGATTTTACTTGTAGGAAAGGATTATGTAGTTTCATTTCTTAATTCTATCCAAAAACTAATGTATAGATTTATAATTTTTTTATTTAATAAAAAAAGAAACAATTTTGATTTTGAATTAAAAGCTTTAGAGATATGCTAAAAGCAAACAAAATAATGCTTAATCTTATACTGATAAACAACATTAAGAACAAAATCAATTCAAACAAGTAATTTTGATTGCATACACATTTACAAAATTATGAACAAAATCAATTCAAACAAGCAATTTTGATTGCATACATATTTCTGAACTAGAAGAGTACAAATTGTTTATTCAATATAATGAGAAAATTTTGGTTTAAATTGAGGAATTGTATAAATATGCTAGAAACAGACAAAATAGTGTTAATGAATAAAAAAAATATGTAAAAATAGATAAAATGTTATTTATATTAATAAATTATTTGCAAATCTACTTCCATTGAAAGCAAGTTATATGGAGATCTAGATGAAAGTCATGAGAAACATTGTTTCCTTCCACATGTGAAATTGTTTATGTTTATACAATGTTTTATTTTCTTTTATAAAGCATGAACTCTATTGAATGGATAGAAATTGTATTGTTATAACGCAACATATGAAGTTAATTTAGAACTCTAAACTAGGTTAGTTTCTAGTCCAAGTTGGTTAACCAGTAGCTCAAAAATATTCATGAGTTCAAGATAAGATGATAAGATGAGTCGAATAGAGAGAGAATTTAGAACTTTAAACTAGGTCAGTTTCTAGCCCAAGTTAGTTAACCAATAGCTCAAAAATAGTCGTGATTTCAAGATAAGATGACTGGAATAGAGAGAGAAGGTCCCAGGGTTAGGTATCGTTCAGAAATTCCAGACAAAGTAAAGGAGTCAAGAAAATATATAATAAAAACTAGATTTAAAAATTGAGTATAAACAAACAAAGTTAAATATTTATTCTTCTTAACATCTTTGCATAAAAGGGAATTTATGCAACATCAAATATATAAACCTTGAGGTATAACACTCATAATAAATTATGTACATTCTGAATGTTACAATGAAGAAAAAAGAAAGAAGTTATAAAACCCTAACATCCTCGATTTCTACAGACATTACAAAAATTTATATAAACAATATTGTGGAAATACTTCTAATAGTGAATTGAGAGAATGACTATTAACATTTGAATGGAAAAATGAAATTTACTAAACAATTCACATCATGGACTAAAGCTACAAAGAAATTAATAAAATTGGCATACGAAAGAAATCTTAATGTCATAAGAACCTTCAATAATTAGCACTAACCAGTACATTTTTTCTTTGAAAAATTGTTTATGGCTCAAAAGCCATAACAAAATTAACGATGGCTTAAGGTTATGCAGCCACAGTCAATTAACAAAGTAGACCCTAGCCATAATGAAATAAATGCATGTAGCATATATTCCAAGAGAATCCCGAGGGTGGAGGACAAATTATTGCCTCCCAATTGCTTCGAACAAAAAAACAAAAGGTTAATTATAACCTAGAAGATCACTTAAGCATATCGAAGTTTCGTCCGGAAGCTAGACGGGGTCTCACCTGTAAGGCAAAAAAAAACTAAAAAACTATTAGAAAAAATGTAAGCGAATAACAAACAGGGTAAAAGGAATTTTGAGCATATGAAAAATAGGGTTTTTTCTTGAGTAATGTTACAATTTGACTGCTACTGCAGTAACCCTATTTAAAAAAGGAAATCTAGAACATTACTGGAAAATACTTCCAAAAATATCTTCGATAAAATAACCTAACCTAAAGTCGATCGCACTGTTCAATACATATAGAAGTATCACATCCTAAAATAACATCAAAACTTGGATCTTCCTGTTCGAATGATATCAATGTTTGGAGAAAATGCCTTGACCGCAAACGTTAAGGAGGATCCATGTAAAGGAAATGAGAAAACAAGAACGAGTGGAATATTAGTACCAATCACTATAGTTACAATGAGAGAGATACGATAAAACCTTAAAAGGTATTGTTATAATCCCCACCTGCAAAAGTAATGTCAAAAGGCGACCATAACACCAATACCTCTGTCAAATCAAACAACAAATAATGAAAGGTAGTAAGACATAAGATGAATGCGAATATTAAGTACCCAATTATCTTGTAAATTGTAATGCCAAAAGAAGTCATTACATCCACATCCTTAAATAGCTTTAAGGGGACACTTTTCCAGGTTGGACTATAAGAACAAGAAACCAAACTAATCAAACGTAGCACTGGTGAATAATGTATTACAGGTTGAAACAAACATAAAAATTTGATATACCTTGAGGATGAGGTTGCATGTTTTTAGAAAATCCAAAAAGTTCACAAAACATAATAGCATCCCGTAAATGTGACTCATAACCCTGCTAAAGAAATTAATAAACAATGAGAGTAGAGAAATAAGTTAACATATTTTAAAAATAACACATTCATTATGCAAGCTCTCAAAACATAAAAGAAATTTACCTTTAGATATTTCCTCCAAATGAACACAAGAAGATGACAAGGAAAGCCTTAATCGAGGTGTAATGAAGGAAAAACTACACTCTAACTCCAACATTAAGCAATACCCATAGTGATGTGCTTTGGTCGCTAGAGAAAAATGAATGAACCAAAGGAGGATAGAAGGAGGGCGTGTTGAGTCCTCTTGTTGGAGAAAGGTTCTACACTGTTCCTGTCTGTAGCTGAGCATGAGTGGACTAGAACTTGGCATTCTTGTAGCTCCAAATACCTCCAGCTAAACCAGGTTGATTTGCTAAAAATGTCTCTAATTGGTGAAGTATTAAATTCACTCACCAGCCTAATACAATATACTATTGATGACACAATCTGAATCAGCAAAGGCTCTCTCTTAGAAATTCAGACTTATCTGCAAAACCCACATGAGAAAATTGATTTTTTGTAGCTTGAATCTCAACTACAACAAGAAGAATTACAACAAGGGAGTCATCATTCTGAAAATGTTTTTTTTTTCCATAACATTGAAAGAGACTCCCATAAGTATCAAGTCAATAATGTTGTGGTTGATTCACCTTCAATGCCCATTTCGAGAGTAGATTTGTATGCAGACGCAGAAGCTCGGGTTCCACCTCCCAATCCCATCATCAAACCTTGGGAAGAACTTGTCCACAACAAGAACAGAACTGGTCTTGGATATGAAAAGGATGTGTCCTTTCATATTCCATATTACTCAAATTCCATTTAGTTTCAGAGTGTGGGATTTATTTATGACAATTCACCTTTGACAATTTTAGTTTCTGCTCCTCCTCCATAAAAATGGATTGTGAAATGGAAACACTGTGATCGATTTGGTCATATGAAATATCACTGTTTTGATCTTCATCCATGTGAGAACTATCATAAAACCACTCATTCTTCACACATATTCTTTAGAAACAAGCCTCCTGCAAGAACAAATATTCATCTTGGATGGATAACTTCTTGGCAAAGGGCATCAATAGAAAAGAAGATGTTTCAGTCATATGCTAGAACTTGTTCTAGAGTATTCAACAATCATGCAGTTGATTTCTCACGATCATATCAGCTTATATCTGACAGGGAGGAAAATGATGGTCATCAACAAGCTTCAAAGAAACATCAAGCGAGCCTGAGCCACTACCTTCCACTCCAAATTTAGATTTGTAGCCAGAGACACAAATGCCCATGAGCATGCCTTTGGTTGGTGGTCAACCTTAAACCATCTATGTGAGGTTGAGTGTCTTCCTCTTCAAAGAATTAGGGACACTTCCTCTAGTAGAAGACTTCATCTTCTTGCTAGTTTTGGAGGAGTTCTAGGAAATGCATTAAGCATTCCCGAGTTGGTGGTCATCCTTAAGCCACCACAGGTTGTAGACCTCCCTCTTTCTAGGTTGAAGGTCTCCCTCTTCAAAACATTAGGAGCACTTCCTCTAGCCGAAGACCTTAGGTTCTTGCGAGATTTGGAAGAGTTATGGTAACTGCACTAAGCGTTCCAGTGTTGGTGGTCATCCTTAAACCACCTCCTCATTCCAACGTTTTAGGGAGCACATTCAGCCTAGCGTTACCATTTTGTATTATAGCTCTCTTCTTGGACTCATACATACCCCTTTGTATGAAGGGGGGAAATGTTGGACACCTAATCCCTCTAGGGTTGGAGTGGAAGGTGAACAGTCAAAAGGAGTCAAAGAGACGTTGGAGTATGAATCCAACGGTCACCCCCATTGTATGATAAATATGTATCATTGTGAATAATATTTCATTCACTATTATCTTTATCTTTTGTCCATTATGTTTATGTGAGTGGGTTTAAAAAATAACAAGTTCGAAGAGTTAGGATAGTAATTTGTCAACCCTACCCATTCTCCACTGTGAGATTTCCTTGTTAATCGAGACCGTCAAAAGTACATCGACTAACACTTCAAGTGAAAGCCACCTGATAGTCATGAGGTGGCCCTTATACCAGTCTCCACTTATAAAGAAAAGTTCATGATGTTTATAGTGTAGACAATCATTTAATGCTTAGGACTATGGCGTGTAAACATGTGCTATGGTTGCTGGAGAAAAATCAATGAACCAAAAAATAACAAGCTCGAAGAGTAGGGATAGTAATTTGAAAACCTTATTCATTCTCCATTGTTAGATTTCCTTGCTAATCCAAACCATCAAAATTATATCAACTAACACTTTAATTGAAGGTCACGTGATAGTCATGAGGTGGCCCTTATACCAATTTCCACTTGTAAAGAAAATTTCATGATGTTTATAGTGTAGACAATCATTTAATGCTTAAGACATATGGCATGTGGACCTGCGTCATTCCTTGGGCATTGAAGGCTGGGATGCGGCGAGGGGGTGAGGTAAGAAAAAAAATTATACACAAACCTAATGTTAAACAATTAGTACGGGCATAAACTAATGCAAATAAGGTGATCTTATATGTCACTATAAATTGAAGAGTATATACAATAAAGAATACATATTTTCTTGTATAATAAAATAGTACTTTAAAAATATATTATCAACAATAATTAATGGGTGAATGATATGGAATTAACCTCTTTTATATATCCCAATAATATTTTTAATAGAAGTTACAGTAAAAGTTTAAAATTTATCTTAAACATAGTAATGTTAATTTTAATTTTTAATTTAATTAGAAAAAGTTATATTTTTTTCTTTTTAACAACAATGAGTATAGTCCACCTTGTAGAATCAGTGACTTGGTACATACTACTACCATTGTTTCATGAAAGGTGTGTCATACAACTCAAGCTAAGTTCCTTTGATAAAATATGTTACCAAATTAAATTATTAAAAGATATAAAAATGTATTTGAATACTTATGTTTTTTTGGCATGTTTTATTGATAACCCATGTTGGTCAATGATATTGTATAAGTACCCATTTATAGGTTAAGAATCTCTATGTTAAAGTCGGCTAGAATCCCATATCTAAGAATCTTGTTACATTTTTTTTAATATATATATATATATATATATATATATATATATATATATATATATATATATATATATATATATGCTCATATGCCCAACTAGTTGTGTTGGGGTTCCCATGTTTTGGCAGATTTGGCAATACCAAAAGATGAGACAACATCAAACCACTTTGGGGCCCTAGGATCTAGCCCTCCTGGACCCGGAGAGGGATCTCTCCAATAAACAAAGAATGATTTATCTTTGAAGCTCAGAATGAGATGTTAGGCTAGTTATAAAGCACAGAGGGGGGTTTTAAATGGTTTGGTTGGAGGGTTGCTGGGTTGGTTAGGAGATCATGGACTGGGAAAGAAATGGGAGAAAAGGAACAAAGCAGCAGGATGTTTCAGCAAGGAGAATGGGCCAAGATAGTGCCATCCATTGGGCTATGGAGTCATGAAAGGGAATTACTTGCAACAACTAGCCAAGGCTTCCAAAGGGCAAGTCATCTACACTAAAGGATCTTTTAGATAGATGATGGGATGGACCATTAAGGAGGAAAGTGAAAGAAGGAAAGCAACCGAATTTCTGTCTATAGATCAGGTCAGAGGTCATTTAACTCCAGACCTGCTTGGACATACTCAAAGGCAGCTCTCAGAGAGACAAAGGGGCTGCTTATAGATCAGACCAGAGGTCATTTAACTCCAGGTCTGCTTTAGCAACTCCAAGGGAAAAACAGAGATAAGATTACAAAGAAACATCTAAGAGGAAAACCCCCAAGTTCATACATCAGCCAGCAGGCAATAACATCCGCTGCGCTGGTTAAACCCCTGAATTAACTCTTAGACAGCACATGGAGCAGAAAACATAAAGGTAGGGAGAGCAGATAGCATAGGGAACCTAACAAGGGTGAATCCTATACCATTATTCTGATGCCTACCAGCAGAACATGAAACAGTATGAAAATGTAATGACAGAGTAAGAAACACATCACCTATAGTAATAGACCAGGATCCTGTGAAATGTGCTTTGATTAATAGATGCAAAACCAGTCATGTAAAATAAGCTCAATGGCTATTACAGTCCAGACTTCTCTTCCCAGCCTATTACATACAACTACTCTGCTACTCCCTCCCAAGACTGTTCTAACAGTCGAATGAATCCCTCTAACAGCGAACTACGCAGCAACTGAACAACAACCTTTACATAATGTTCTCGGGGATATTTTATAGGAGAAGAGGAAGAAGCAGAGGTGGATGAACAATTAAATGAATCTCATCAAGATAGAATCAGCGGACGTGTCCACGCCCATACTGCTTAATGGCTTTCTGCAGCTCTGTATGTACTCAGAGACTGGTTTGGAGATCTCTGTCGGGTCGAGATTGACCTCTGATACATTCTTTACATCCTTACGAAGTCTGGAGCTCTGTGCTGCCATTCTGAAATAAATGACATGGATGGAAGTCCGCGAATTCTCCATACCTCCATTACTGCTGCTCAGACAGTCTTTAATGAAGCTCCTGTCTGTGTATTTAATTTCCCTGGGCTCGAGAGGCATGGAGAACGCTGTAGGAACGACGTACGTTTGGAGAGAACGTACCCTGCTGATATTTGACACAGATAAGACTTTACAGTGTGTTATTGGTCTTCAAGCTGTGCCTTGATCCTTTGACTTGCGGGGTTAACATTAATTATGCCGACAGAAACCACTAACCCCTTTGAAACCATCTGCTGATCTGCTGGCAGTGCTGAACTGGCCATCTCTGTACTATCTGCATAATGAATAAACCTGTTACAAATACGAGCAGCGGTGGCGGAGAAATGCTGCAGAGGCGGAGGAATGGTGGCGGAAGAGCGAAGAAATGATAGAAAGTGGTGGCGAGATGGTCACATAGTGTAAAGACTCAAATGTTACCACCAGAGCGATTTACAAAGGAAAACATGGAAAAACAATGGAGCGGAGAAATGGATGTGGGACCCAGCGGAGGCGGAGGGAGCTTAGAACTTGACCGTCGGATCCAGGGGAGGATCAACGATCATGATATAATCGGAACAACCCGCGATCGCAACGCACAACACAAAAGTTCCGATTGCGATTGAGATTGGAGACGCGATTGAGCGAGGACCGTCGATCTGGGGAAGGAATGGGCGGCGGAGATGAAATCGGAAGGGCAGTAGAGAGGGATGATGAGAGAGGAGCGGGACGGATGGCTCAGATTGGATCGGGGAATCGCAATCGTATTGCGCGGAAACGGGGTGCGATTGAATGCTGACCGTTGATCTCGGGTCCAGATCAACGACTCACAATCCATCGGAGGGAGAAACAGGAGGTGCGAAGGGAATGAAGCGATTAGCGCTAAACCGTAAGATCAGCAGGGAGATGAACGGTCGGGATGTAATCGGAGCATCGGGAGAAGGTCTTGCGATTGACAGTCGGGAGGGGAAAAGCGATTGAGTGCTGACCGTCAGATCGCGGGAAGGATGGACGGCTGCGATGCAATCGGGAGGAAAACAGAAGGACTTGCGATTGTGATCAGGCGGGGCAATGTGATTAAGCGCTGGCCGTCGGATCGCGGGGCAGATCAACGGTCCGGATCAAATCAGAAGATTTCAATCGGGGCGGCGCCAATGTGACTTGCGACTGCGATCGGAGAGACGGGTGCGATTAAGCGCTGGCCGTTCGATCGTGGGAGGAATGGACGGTTGTGATTGAATCGGAGCATCGCAATCGGGAGTCGGAGGAAAAGGCTTGCGATTGACCGGAGGCTGTTGCGATTAAGCGCTGACCGTTGGATCGGCTGGGAGATGGACAGCCAGGATAAGATCGGAGGATCGCAATCGGAGCGCGATGCGATCAATCGGGGGGTGTCACTTGAGTGTTCTGATTGCGATTGACGGGGGGTTTGCGATTGGCGCTCCGCCATCAGATCTCGTGATAGATCGACGGCCCAAAACGCGTCGCGGGACTTATTATAATAAAACACTCGCATCGGCTATTTTTCAATATTACACAGGGTTTTCGCACCCGCCCAGCTTCCGATTGCGATTAGCGCTTGGGACTTAAGCGCTTGGTCCCAGCCCGGGGTCATATGTGGGGAAGTGGTTAGAAGGGGCTGGCAGAAAGGGGCTAGGCCTTATAATAAGGTCGGAAGTGGGTTTTTTGCCCATTTTAATGGATTTTAGGGTTGGGGAAGGGGAACGATAGAGAGATAAAGGGGGAAGAAGGGAAAATAAAGGGTAGGGAAAGAAATTAAAGGGGGATTTTGGGAGGATTTGAGGGGTAAATGGGGAAATAGAAGGGGAGAAAAAAAAGGGGAATAAAAAGAGGTTAAATGAGGGAAAAATAAAGGGGAGAGGAGGCCTTTGGGAATTTCTTCACATAACAGAGAGGCTTTAAAAGGGGGACCGAAAGAGGGGATTTGATCAAAGGATAAAAGACACAAAGAGGCTTCAAGGAGACTGTGTTTTCAGAGGAAATGCATTCCTTGAAGACTCAAAAATAATTTAGCCCCCTATTTGCTTGTCAAAAAATTTATAGGGGGGCTAACAGTGACTCCACATGGGGATGGCTTCTTCTTGAAGGAGTCAAGAATTCAGGAATTGATCTCTTGGTGTAGGCCAGATGCCTGCTGCTTGAACCATCCTTTTCTTTCTTTGATCTGCTGCCACAAGCTATGAAGAAAACATATCAGTAGAAACAATTCTCCCAAACAACTACCTACCCACACTATAGTCCTAACTTTTTTTCTTCTTGGGTGCATTTGGACTTGCAGACCCTTTACATCATTAATTTTTACAAATAGGAAAAATAAACCTATTCTACTTCTACCCTTATTGCTCCATGAGACCAGATTAGACTGTTGGTCTCATATGCTTCTCTACCTACACTACTACCTGCTAGGATTAGACTGTCTAGCAGGTTTCTTCTCTACATTCTAAGACAAAAAATGAAACAACTAACCTACTTGCTCATAGGCTGAGCTTTATTGAGCTTCCTACCTACCCTACTCTAACTGGAATATTTACAATCTAGCTTACAAACATGGTCTTCCAATGTAACCAGTCCATCAAGTGATCACATGGCTGGTCCTTCTTGCTCAACTCCTTGAGCATGCTGGATAGGCAGGGCAGCTCCCACTCTCTTTGTTCAAAAACAGCAGCTTTGAAATTTTTTCTTTCTGTCTACATCATGCTTCTCAAAAATACCTTTAATCCTTCTTCAAATGTATGCAGGAAATGTGCATAAGGATCATGATAAGATACCTGGTTGTGAATGTCTGGCAGCTTGGATTCGACCAGGATCTCTTCTTCTTCCACTGGATCAAGAAGAAGACTTTCTTGGAGTAGAGTGTCTCCTTCATCTTCTGAACTGGAGGACTCATCGTATATGGCAGTGCTGTCGTCTTGGAGCTCTGATGTATTCTGCTCTGGTGTGCTGAGCTCTGTGAAGAGATCCATGTATTCTCGAGCAGGGGTGTATTCCGTTGCTTCCTCTTTTTCAAGAGGAGGCTCTTTGCTTTCATCCTGCTCGAGAATCTCTTCCTCTTCTTCTGAAATGAAACGCTGCTGACCTCCATCCATGTGAAAACCCTTACTGATGAGTTGTAATGGAGTGAAGCAAAGATCTAGAGATCCTTCACCCTCTTCTGCACTCTCAAATCTTTCTTCATCGGTATCATAAATAGCCTGCATTGGCTCATTACTCTCTGGAAGTGAAAAGGATTGACTCTCCTCCCATAAATCTGCTAATGATGACCCTACCAGATCTTCTTCTGTTTGGGGAACATCATCATCAGATAGGTCAAAAATAGGAGAGTCATGAATGTAAGTAATGCTGCCAACCAGACATACTGGGTCATCAGCAGATTTCTCTTCACTCTGATTCACATTTGAACTTTCCAACTCTGTGCAATAAAGCTCATCAGATGAATGGGCAAGGACGTCTTATTTGTAAAAAATTTCAGAGGCTGGTTGTCTATTGATGATCTGGTCTATTTCCTCTTCTGTCAAAGGGGAGGATGATCTTGTGTCCCTTTGTGCAGAAGTGCAGCAGCTCTCTGTTCCCTTCGAAGACTGGCTTTGAGGCTGGATGTCATCTTGAGCCTCAACTACAAGGAATGATGAATCAGCAACCGAGTTTTCAGGAATATCTTGGAAAAAATCCACAGCCTCTTGGTTGTTTTCTTCCTCAGTCGATTCATCCATGTTCTTGTGGTAGCTAGGATGCATATGAAATTCTTGAATGGCTATCAACAGATCTTCTGATTGCATATTAACCAAATCCTCATCAATATCTAACAGGTACTGTATGATATTCTGAGATTGATCACAACAGTCCCATGATAAGGATGGAGAGTTTCCTTTATAATTCGTGTAGAATACTTGGTGCATGTCCTTTAAAGAAAACAAACTTCGAGGTTCTAACCATTCGTACCAGACCCTAGCCTTTCCTTCTAATGTTGCCATGAACATTTTCATTAGGCAGTCTTCATGCCATTCAACTTTAAATTTCCACACATGTATATGAAACTTGATGAGATGTAGCAAGGGGTCCTCAGAGTCTTCACCCTGAAAGGTAGGAAGGTTTTTCAACCAGTCCACTTTAGGCATTTTGTGTGGAAATCCAGGGATATGCTCCCTGCTCATTGGGGCATATCTTCTCTGTATGCGTGGAAGCATGTTTGTAAATCAGAAAGAGGTCACTGTATCTTCTCAACCAGTTCAGAGTCCTCCACCAGTGGAGTCATCAGGTCTTTGGATCGTAGGGAGTGTGGAGTCGCCAGGTGGATGAATATGACTATTTGAGGCCGGATGCTGTCCACCATCAGCAATGAAAAGCCAATCTAGAGACAAAGCAGTTCTATCTCCCCAGCGGAGTCGCCATTATGTTGGTGACGACAATGGGAAATAGACCAACTATCAGCGGTTCTTGACTCTCAGATTCCTCCCCAGCTGAGTCGCCATTATGTTGGGGTTCCCATGTTTTGGCCAGATTGGCAAGACCAAAAGATGAGACAACATCAGAACCACTTTGGGGCCCTAGGATCTAGCCCTCCTGGACCCGGAGAGGGATCTCTCCAAATAGAGAAAAGAATGATATATCTTTGAGGCTCAAGATGAAATATTAGGCTAGTTATGAAGCACAAAGGGGGGTTTTAAAAATGATTTGGTTGAAGGGTTGCTGGGTTGGTTAGGAGATCATGGACTGGGAAAGCAATGGGAGAAAAGGAACAAAGCAGCAGGATGTTTCAGCAAGGAGAATGGGCCAAGACCGTGCCATCCATTGGGCTATGGAGTCATGAGAGGGAAATTACTTGCATCCACTAGCCAAGGCTTCCAAAGGGCAAGTCATCTACACTAAAGGATCTTTTAGGCAGATGGTGAGATGAAACATCAAGGAGAGAAAGTGAAAGAAGGAAAGACAGCCAATTTTCTGTCTATAGATCAGGTCAGAGGTCATTTAACTCCAGACCTGCTTGGACATACTCAAAGGCAACTCTCAAAGGTGGAGAAAGGGGCAGCTTATAGATCAGACCAGAGGTCATTTAACTCCAGGTCTGCTTTAGCAACTCCAAGGAAAAAACAGAGATAAGATTACAAAGAAACATCTAAGAGGCAAACCCCCAAGTTCATACATCAGCCAGCAGGCAATAACATCCGCTGCACTGGTTAAACCCATGAATTTACTCTTAGATAACACATTTAAGCAGAAAACATAAAGGTAGGGAGAGCAGACAGCATAGGGCACCTAACAAGGGTGAATCCTATACCATTATTCTGATGCCTACCAGAAGAACATGAAACAATATGGAAATGTAATACATAGAGTAAGAAAACATCACCTATAGTAATAGACCAGGATCCTGTGAAATGTGCTTTGATTAATAGATGCAAAACCAGTCATGTACAATAAGCTCAATGGCTATTACAGTCCAAACTTCTCCTCCCGGCCTATTACATACAACTACTCTGCTACTCCCTCCCAAGACTGTTCTAACAGTCGAATGAATCCCTCTAACAGCGAACTACGCAACAACTGAACAACAACATTTACATAATGTTCTCAGGGATCTTTTATAGGAGAAGAGGAAGAAGCAGAGGTGGATGAACAATTAAATGAATCTCATCAAGACATAATCGGCGGAAGTGTCCATGCCCATACTGCTTAATGGCTTTCTGCAGCTCTGTATGTACTCAGAGACTGGTTTGGAGATCTCTGTCGGGTCGAGATTGACCTCTGATACATTTTTTACATCCTTACGAAGTCTGGAGCTTTGTGCTGCCATTCTGAAATAAATGACATGGATGGAAGTCCGCGACTTCTCCATACCTCCATTACTGCTGCTCAGACAGTCTTTAATGAAGCTCCTGTCTGTGTATTTAATTTCCCTGGGCTCGAGAGGCATGGAGAACGCTGTAGGAACGACGTACGTTTGGAGAGAACGTACTCTACTGATATTTAACACAGATAAGACTTTACAGTGTGTTATTGGTCTTCAAGTTGTGCCTTGATCCTTTGACTTGCGGGGTTAACATTAATTATGCCGACAGAAACCACTAACCCCTTTGAAACCATCTGCTGATCTGCTGGCAGTGTTGAACTGGCCATCTCTGTACTATCTGCATAATGAATAAACCTGTTACAAATACGACCAGCGGTGGCGGAGAAATGCTGCAGAGGCGGAGGAATGGTGGCGGAAGAGCGAAGAAACGATAGAAAGTGGTGGCGAGATGGTCACATAGTGTAAAGACTCAAATGTTACCACCAGAGCGATTTACAAAGGAAAACATGGAAAAACAATGGAGCGGAGCAATGGATGTGGGACCCAGTGGAGGCGGAGGGAGCTTAGAACTTGACCGTCGGATCCAGGGGAGGATCAACGATCACGATATAATCGGAACAACCCGCGATCGCAATGCACAACACAAAATTTCTGATTGCGATTGAGATTGGAGACACGATTGAGCGAGGACTGTCGATCTGGGGAAGGAATGGGCGGCGGAGATGAAATCGGAAGGGCAGTAGAGAGGGATGATGAGAGAGGAGCGGGACGAATCTGTGCCGTTGGATCTGGCGGGACGGACGGCTCAGATTGGATCGGGGAATCGCAATCGTATTGCGCGGAAACGGGGTGTGATTGAATGCTGACCGTTGATCTCGGGTCCAGATCAACGGCTCACAATCCATCGGAGGGAGAAACAGGAGGTGCGTAGGGAATGAAGCGATTAGCACTGAACCGTAATATTAGCAGGGAGATGAACGATCGGGATGTAATCGGAGCATCGGGAGAAGGTCTTGCGATTGACAGTTGGGAGGGGAAAAGCGATTGAGCGCTGACTGTCAGATCACGGGAAGGATGGACGGCTGCGATGCAATCGGGAGGCAAACAGAAGGACTTGCGATTGCGATCGGGCGGGGTAATGCGATTAAGCGCTGGCCGTCGGATCGCGGGGCAGATCAACGGTCCGGATCAAATCGGAATATTTCAATCGGGGCGGCACCAATGTGACTTGCGATTGCGATCAGAGAGATGGGTGCGATTGAGCGATGGCCGTTCGATCGTGGGAGGAACGGACGGTTGTGATTGAATCGGAGCATCGCAATTGGGAGTCAGAGGAAAAGGCTTGCGATTGACCAGAGGCTGTTGCGATTAAGCGCTGACCGTTGGATCGGCTGGGAGATGGACGACCAGGATAAGATCGGAGGATCGCAATCAGAGCGCGATGCGATCAATTGGGGGTGTCACTTGAGTGTTCCGATTGCGATTGACGGGGGTTTTGCGATTGGCGCTTTGCCGTCAGATCTCGTGATAGATCGACGACCCAAAACGCATCGCGGGACTTATTATAATAAAACACTCGCATCGGCTATTTTCAATATTACACAGGGTTTTCGCACCCACCCGGCTTCCGATTGCGATTAGCGCCTGGGACTTAAGCGCTTGGTCCCAGCGCGGGGTCATATGTGGGGAAGTGGTTAGAAGGGGCTGGCAGAAAGGGGCTAGGCCTTATAATAAGGTCGGAAGTGGGTTTTTTGCCCATTTTAATGGATTTTAGGGCTGGAGAAGGGGAACGATAGAGAGATAAAGGGGGAAGAAGGGAAAACAAAGGGTAGGGGAAGAAATTAAAGGGGATTTTGGGAGGATTTGAAGGGTAAATGGGGAAATAGAAGGGGAGAAAAAAAAGGGGAATAAAAAGAGGTTAAATGAGGGAAAAATAAAGGGGAGAGGAGGCCTTTGGGCATTTCTTCACATAACAGAGAGGCTTTAAAAGGGGGACCGGCAGAGGGGATTTGATCAAAGGATAAAAGACACAAAGAGGCTTCAAGGAGACTGTGTTTTTAGAGGAAATGCATTCCTTGAAGACTAAAAAATAATTTAGCCCCGTATTTGCTTGTCAAAAAATTTATAGGGGGGCTAACAAGTTGGACATCATATGTTATGATGTCTTTGTGAAATTTGAGGATCGTAGTTCAAATATTTGATTTATTGTGTCAGCCATGAGTGGGGACATTCCCATTTTCATACAGTAGATAAAAAAATAATAATTACTATTTAAAACTATCCTAGATCCATCTTAACCCCATATATATCAAGCGACGAGAGGGATCAAATCTATCGAGGTGCAAGCCTCTCTTTTTACTGCAAAACTTGAGGAAATGTTTGCATCTTGAGATATTTGATCCCTCTCGGCACTTGATAGATACATGGTTAAGATGTATCTATGTTGGTTATATAACACTATATAATATCTATATTTGTCTATTTTTTTCTCTTTCTGATTCCCTCTCTCTACCCTCTTCATATCTATGTCTATCTCCCTCCCTCTTTCCTCCTCCCTCTCTCCCCCACTCCCTCTCTCCCCCAACTCTCTCTCTCTCTCTCTCTTCACTTATCCCTCCCTCTCCATGTCTCTCTTTATCCCTCTATCTCTCTCTTCTTCCCTCTCTCCCCCCTCCAACTATCTCTCTATGTCCATATTTCTCTCCTTCTTTTTCTCTCTATCTCATCCCCCAAACATACACAAACTCTCTCTCTCTCTCTCTCTCTCTCTCTCTCTCTCTCTCTCTGTCTATATATATATATATATAATCCCATTCTATCCATCTCTCTCTTCTCTCCCTCTCTCTCTCTTCTTTTATCTCCCAGCCCACTCTAAATCCACCCCCCTCCAAATCGCTCTATCTCTCTCTGCCCTCCAACTTTGTCACTATCTCCCTCCCTATCTCCTTCCTTCTCTCCCCTCCATCATCGTGTCTCCCTCTCTCTCTCTCTCTCTCTCTCTCTCTCTCTTCCCCTTATCTCCCTATCTCTCTCCTCTCCTTCTTTCTATCTTCGTTCCTCTCTCATCTCCCTCACTCTTTCTCCATCTCTCCCCTGTCACTCCCTCTCTCTCTCCACCTATATCTTTGTATTACTTTTTTATTTCCTACCTTTCTCTTCCTCTTTAAATCCATTTCTCTCTCTCTCTCCCCCTCTATACTCATCTCTGTCCTATCCTCTCTCTCTCACCTCCATATCTCTCCCCCACATCACTTTATCTCTCTCTGCTCCATCCAACTCTATCACCATATCCCCAAGTCTCTCTTCCCCCCCTCCTCCCTCTCTCTCTCTCTCTTAATTTTGATCTAATTGTATTGTATTTAATAATACAATAATGAAAAGCTTAAAAGAATCATCTCCTATCTTTGCTCTATCCTTGCTTGCCACTTTTCTTGCTAACATCCCTTGGCTCCTTAGTTAAAATGGATCTATGTTAGTTATTAATAATATTATTTAAACTATATAAATTTTACTTCTCTATATATAAAAGTATTCTCATTTTTAATTTTATAAAAAAATTGATTTAATTTCTATGAGAATATTTTTAGTAGTTGTGAGGATAGAGTGTTTGGATATATCTCAAAAGTAATTATGGGTGGTCCTAATGGTTAAGAGCATGTGTTTTCTCCTAAGAGGTCAGAGGTTCCAAACTAGTTCAAACTTAGAGGGGGGTACAATATCTATGCCTTCGTAGACTTAGAAATAAAAATGTTATGCAGAGGTGGGCCCCTTGTACCACAAGCAAGGGGGTCTCATATGTCAATTTGGTGTCTAGGTTGGTAATGACCTTCAAATTGGATAATAATAATAATATAACCTTTATTCTTTTATATTTAGTTAAAAAATGTTATAAAATAAAGTTAAAATAAAATATTTTGATTGTGAAGTAATTTAGGATTTTTGGGCATGTGGTATTGACTAGCCATTGTATTGTCCCATAGTATTGTAACAAAACCTATTTCAAGTTGATAATATCCATGATAAAGTGGGGGTGAATATACATGGTTAAGAATCTTGTCATATTGTTATAAAATATTTGGATTGTGATATAAGTTATGGCTTTTGGGCATGTGGTATTGAGAACCCATGGTATTGGCTTATGATATTGTAACAAAGTCTATTTACAAGCTAATAATATCCAATGTAAAGTGGGGTAAATATCCATGGTTAAGAATATTGTCATATTGTAATTTTATCTTAAGTATTAAGTTTTTATGTGCTTATTAATTAAATTTTAAATATGGTAATGAATCATTACCTTAATTTATAAGGTGAAATAGATTTTAATTTATATCTCACTGCTTATATGTTATATTTTTAAATGATATATGTATATTGTGATTTTCTTTTATCTAAAAAAATTGGTCGTAAATTTATTAATAAAAACAAAAATATTTACATTGATCCCTATACTCCACTTTATATTACTTTTAACTTTTTATTTATTGCTTTTAACTTTTTATTATTTTTTAATTGAACCAACATTTAAAAATGATTTTTTAAGTCTTAGCAATGTAAAATGAGTTTTTATTAAATCTTTACACTCATCCCTATACTCCACTTTACATTACTTCTAATTTTTAGTTTAATACTTTTAGCTTTTTATTTATTTATTTTACCATTTTATTATTCTTTAATTGAACTAACATTTGACACCTACATACCTCAGTTAATTTTATAAAATGAGTTCTTTTGTTTTTTTATTATGTCTATCACGAAAATATACATGCATTTATTAATCATTTATCACAATGTTAGACATGGTAATTTAATTTGGAAATGGAAATGGGCTAGGTAAGACTCAATTGATATGTTAGGTAGAATTCAGTTGATACATATTACTAACGAATTTGATCATTTATATATTAATATCAAAAAATACAATATACATATTTTAAATATTTTTTTTTTAAATATAATTTTAAAATATAAATGTTAATATAATAAAGACAATTTAAAACTTACAAATATTGTAATTTATTTAAATAAATAATTTTTAAATAGTCTTGAGGGTTACTATAATTGGTTCGCATGTTGCTCAATACATTTTGAAATCAATTCTTCTCCCTTTGTGGTCAATTCTGAGCTCTAGTAATAAATTCATGTTCCTTTTAGATAAATCTACCCAAAAAAATTTTAAGAAAAAAAACAACTTTTAATTATATTAAATAAATTTATATTTTATTTATTTAAAACTTTTGAAACTACATACATATATTAGAAATATTTATATTATATATATAATATTAAGCATGTTTATATTATATTTGAGACTGTATACCATTATAATAAAGAACTTACAATAATATATATACATATAAATAATATGCGTCGTAGTTCATTAATATTATATTTTTTAAATTAGTGTAAGTCTTTATTACAATGGTAGAGAGTCTCAAATATGCTTTTGAAATATAATATAAACGTGCCTAATACTATATATATAGTATTATATTGTATTTCAAAAGTATATTGGAGACTCTCTACCATTATAATAAAGAGCTTACCATGATTTAAAAAATATAATATTAAGTAATTTTATGATTAGGATTTATATTAGTTTTTAAGGGATTTAAATAAGAGGAAATATTTTAATCTTGAATGCATAAATTTTATTTATTAATTTGTAATTGTCACATAAATTTATAATAATTATGTTTATGAACAAGTGTAGATTGTTTAGCAACATTTAAGATAGGAAAAGTATAAATTATTTAGCAATATTTAAGACTAGAAAAGTATAAATTATTTAGCAACATCTAAGTTATTTTTTTTTTCAATTGAAGAAAATGCACTTAGAAAAAATCTCGGGTACATAGTCCTTTTTAGAATTGGATCATGAAATTTATGGGAAAACCTCCTCACCTAACCATAGGATCACATCTACGAGAATTATGTAATCAATAAATTAGACAATAAAAATAATTATATGATATACCATAATAATAAGATAATCATGAATAGTTAAAAGTCACAACATCATTAATTCACATCACCTATCCTCAATCTCAGGGAATACACACGATTCCAATAAATACATGAATTGCAATTATAAAGTAATACCTAATTACACCTATCATTTTTATGGAACAAAAATACCTATGAAAGTACATTATATCTGAAGACCACAACCCTACGTAATTGATACATGAACATCACCCAAGGAGGACACCATTTTGTTTAAGATCCAAAGGGTCATGTAAATCATATTTCTGGCTCTTTTATTTTGTATAAATTATAAATTTGGGGAATTTGATGTGAGGCTACCTAGTTAATTTCTAAAATATTTGGTTGTTAGGATATTTTGGCCAAATGGACTTATCTAAAGATAACGGATGTTAGTTTAACCATCACTAACAGTTAAATTAACCATAATAAAGTTCCAGAATGTTTGATGGTTTTCAAAAAAAAAATCCTGTAGAGATATTTCTCAGTAGTGTAATTCTACATAAAAACATACATGAAAGATAGAATTGGTAGCTCCCAATGGAATTTTTCCCAAGAAATAATTTGAACAAGAGATTTTAAGACTCACTATATATTCCCCCGATCGGGGTGCCAAGTGGCACTGCATGGGAATAGGATGCAAGGGAAATAGATGAAGCTGATCTCGTCGAGGAAGATATGGAGCCGATTTTAACTGATCCAGGTAATACCTATAGAAGATTGTCTCTCTTCCAACACTCCATTCGCACCTACTAGACCCTCAAACGTATATTGGTGAAGGAAATGGTTATAGTCCAAGAGATCGGGAGAGATCCGCATGCAGCCTCAATTCTGGCGGAAATCCACAGAGATATCCAGGATATCAATCTACAGCAGCACCACCAAAACTTCTGACTTATTCGTATTGATAAGCAGTTGCAAAATATGAATCAGGTTGACATGCCACGATTGAGTGTTAAAGATTCAACTCCTATAGAGTGTTCCGAAGACTGACTTCTCTAAATTATGTTTCTTTTGTAATGAAAATGGATAGAATTTATGTTTCATATGTGCTTATGGATGTAAAGATATATATTATACATTTAAAGAAAGTAAGAGACCTCTTTAAATTGTTTAAGTTTTGGATGGCCTATTACTCTCCAAGATGGCCAATAGACCTAATTTCCTACGGGCAAGTTGAGGTCAGAAGTTGTATATTTATATAACCTATATTTTGTTTTTATGAATAGAAAATAGAAAGGCACTACTATGTTTACAAAGAAAAAAAGACTCACTGTACATTTTTTTTTTAAGGAATGAATATGGTCTTTCTTACTCTATGTATTTTTTCTCTGTCTAGTTTTGGATTCCATTAATGAGAATATTCCATGAATTTTCTTGACACATATGCCCGGTGTAAGGAATGAAATGAAGGACATAAGTCAATCTTGAATTTTCACCATTCAAGTGAGAAAGTCGAATTCGGCGCAAAGTTCTAGCATTATTCTCGTGGATTTAAGGTCATCTGCAGAGAGAGGATGGAATGTAGCAATGTACATGAGTTACACATTGAATTATGACATGACCGATAAGAGTTAGAAAGCCTTCCAAAAATTATTCATTACTTCCACCATTTAGGAAGTTAAGCTCTATTGAAAAGAGTCGAGAAAGGAGACGAGAGGGCGTGTATTTTTTTATTGACTCAAAAATCTTCCAAGTCCATAGTTTAACGTAGAACCTAATAACATAGGAAATTGGGTCATGTTTAAAATATTTGGTTATGCCCTTAATAGGAGATTGGCCCTGACCTCATAACAGTTGGGTGTTGGGCGATTTCAACCAAAAAAATAGAATAGATCGATTAGTCAACCCTGTCATGCTCCTTGGTTTTATCTCAAAATGCATGGACAAAGACTAACTCCGACTTCCCGACCAATGGACGAAAGCTATGAAATTTGGGTAGTGTTTTTTGAGTAGAATCAGTGGGTTAGATTTGTAAATTATGTTAGGAGTTGTCTACCGACACAATAGAATAGACTAGACGACAGATTTTTGCAGGAATCTGATAAACAAAATTTCAAAAAACCAGGGATTTGGAGTGTTTGAATTTCAATTTTTATTGTGGAGATGGATTCAACACCATCAGAAACCATGAGGGCACCCAAAATACTAAATTTTAACAACTATAACCCATATTTTCAAAAATATTTGCTTGAATGTTTCATATTGCTACTGCAATTTCTGAGTTATTCTATGGGTTTTTCGGACTACATAATTATGTTATAGAAAAAAGAAAAACAAAAATGTAAAAGGAGAATATCTGACCATTTAGATATGTAGTTATATGATATCAAAAATAATTTGGAAATTTATAATAATAAAAAGAAAAGGAGGTCATGGTGTTTTAGGTTAAAATGTGGAGCTTTCACCATTATTAATGGTGTGATGTGAGAGGAATTGATACTTCAGATTTTTATTGTTAGAAGAATGTGAGTAAAGCATTTATGCATATTGTAAGGTGTTTGAGTAACAAGTGAGGTGAGGCTTGTTATAGGGCTAGGTTGCAGCTCATGGTGAACATGGAAGAGTATATTAAAATAAGGAATAAGGTGACCATTGTTGGCCCCGATGAAGGTTTGAGTAAAGGGTAGAACAAAGAGGAGAAATGTGCCATGAAAAATGGCATGAGGAAGCTAAGCCAATAAGAATTTTAAAATAAGATGACTAAGTTGAAAGGAAAACTTGATGTGCTAATGCAACTACTACAAGTAAGGAAAAATTCAAGAAGCAAAGCCTTATGAGGAGTTTCAAATTATGTGTCAGACATAAGGGTTTTAAGAGAAAATCCCCAAAATCCAGAGAATTAGGGAAGTAGAGGATGATGAAATTTATGAAAGCATGTATGGAGGAAGAATAGTTTAGAGCGGTTGAGCATGTGGAAGGATAAATTTATTTCTACAAACCACTTCTTGAAGACAAGGAGAGGAGATCAATAGAAAGTCTCATTGGTTGTGAAAAGAGTCTCACACAATAGGGCTAAATACCCTTTTGTTTTTAAAACTAACAAATTATGTGTGAATGTAGGTTTTGTAAGCCAGGAAGATGAGTAACCATTAATGGCTCTAGCAAATCAAAAGCATGGATAGACTTTATAATGGGAGAACAAGAAGATAAATGGTTGGTTACTGAAAAGGAAGAAGGATATGAAGTGTCCTCTATTGCAAGTGAGGTTGAAGCACGAAATGAATGCTTCCTTAATGAGAGAAGAAATAAAGCTTTCTAAGTATGGAGGATTGGAAGTTCAATTTTGTGAACCAGAAGAAGGAAAAGTCCTAGAGAGGATGATACAAATGATGAAATGATGATGTGCTTAGTTCAAGACAAGGAAAAAATTCCATCAACATTGGATGAGGAGGAAGAAATTAATGGTATTCTATCTAATTGTTTGAGTGATATTGAAATTGTAGGTACAGAGTACCATGAATTTCAACAGGTGCCTAAGATTATGGATGAAGTTGAAACTCCATAAGGGTTGAGTTGTGTTGATGAACTATAGAAGGAACTTGATCCAGAAGGTGGAAAAACACTAGGAACTGTCATAGGGGAAGGAGATGGAGCGTTATCTCATGAAGATAGTATAGATGAATATGATAAATAAGCTTGGGCTAACAATATTCAAGTGTATGAGAGGAAGAGTAACCTTGAAGGTATAATTAATTGGTTATGTCTTCTCTTATTGAGTATTTATTGGATCATTTTTGAAATTTTTTTCTCTTGGGTTGAAGACAAATGGAAATTGGGAAAAGAGAAGAAAATCCATGTTTTGCAGGGTTGTGGATTGATTCAGTATGAAGATGATCGAGGGAGAGTTAGTGAAAATCCCTTAGTACAGTGAACTTTATCTAATCCATAGGAGATCAAAAGAGCCCAATGACAACAAGACAACCAAGAATTTTTTATTGATGAAGAGGAGACACCAGTGTCTCATGCAATTAAGGAGAGAAAAATACTGTATTATAAGGACAATTACGAAGAAGGGTACATAGAATTAACTCAAGGAGAAGCACGTCTATACATAGATGAGAAGGCTTATGCAGAGCAATCCATGGTTCTATGGAACAATGATAAGAGTGTCATCCAGGAAGTTGCAAGAGATGGTGAAAGGATTCAATAAGAAACTCATTTTCCTGATGAGATAAGGAACCATACATTTGCAGTAGAAAGTAAAGAGATAGAAAATGTTTTCCATAATATGTTTATTGTATGTGTAAATAGCAGTATGTGGACTTTTGTAAAGCTGGGAAAGAATCTGACATGGAAACTATATAGTGTGGAGATGAATGAAGAAAGATGGAATAATACTCATGCAATTCTTATCATTAGAGAACATTTGAGGTCTAAAATGTGTCTCATAATAAAAATGTACAACCGAAATAAATTTATAAGAACCAATAGGATTGAATATGTTGATGTCAACCATGGGGTATGATTCACCATTTTTTGGGTAAAAAGGTAAAAATATTAAAAAATAATAAAATAATAAAACTACTTTTTCATCTTGTATTTTAAACTTATCTCCCGAAGGTTTTACTAAAATTTCAAGTGGGAGTACTCGTTGGATGAAAAATTTAATTCCTCATATAATGAGTACCCATGTTCCATACTTTCGATGGACCCTTCTACACAAACAATGAGAAATACATGAAAAGATGTGATTGTAACGACACTTTTTCATGTATTTATCATTTTTTGTGTAACTGGGTCAATCGAAATATGAAACATAGGTACTACTTGGATGAGGAATCAAATTTTGCATCCAACGAGTGTTCATGCTCAAAATTTGATTAAACCCATAGGGCGATAAGGTTAAAATACGAGTTTAAAATGTATTTTTTTTCCTTTTTTCTCTAAAATTTGATTATGTAATCTAATATTATTTTATTATTTCCACTATTACTTTATAATTTCCTTAGGAGGCCCATTTTAGAACTCAAAATTCCTGTAATGAAAAAACATTGTTGAGGGAGAGAAGGGCGATATAAAATATTAAGTTGTAGTATGCAAACAAATTTTGTCACCAAGAGTCAAAATTGAGCGGACCATTCATAAAAGTAAGAACCAAACTGCTGAAAGCAAAATTGAAGATGCAAAGTAGGGACAAAAATGTTGTCAAGAGAAGAAAACGGGAAGGAGCATGAGACAAGTTTGTCTCATGACGGTTTATTTCATTTGAAAATAAGAAAATATGGGGCATAATTTTATTTTGGAAAGGAACCAAAAATTTTCCATGGTGTATTTTGTTTCAGGAAAGAATAAGGTTAAATTTTCTTGTCATAGGTACATTAATTATGTAGGAGGTTTATCCTACGGTGAAGAATCCATTGAAATCCTATAGCATTGGGAAATTTTCAAGAGGATAGCTGGTCATGATAATTTAAGCTAGCAAGGGAGAAGAAACATATACTAGCATGAATTAAGATTGGATATGAAGGTGGAGGAAATTGATGCTCATAAAAGAAGAAAATAAAGTATGGTACAATGTCAAGGAAAGAGTGACCAGTTCTAGTATTTGGTTGACTAGAAAAGACTACATCAACCAAGTAGAGGGGAAGAAACTATAAAACAAAATTTGGATCATGGAAGGAAAAGTACAACCAACAGAAAGTTGACTACACATGATTGTCTCAACAAAGCAAATGGCACATTAGAGGATCAAGTGTGGGATCTTGGAAATCTGAAGTCGGAGTTGGCAGAGCAACGTGACCAGATGTGCAAGTAGAAAAAACACTTTGTTTGGGATTCTATAGGTTTTTGTAGACATTTGACGAAGAGGTAAAAATGTTTTCACATGGGGAGTGAAGATCCTAAGGCTAGTGTAATTTCTTAAGGAAATCCTATTTCCTACTCGTTTAAATTGTATAAATTAGAAATTAGGATAATTTGATGTGATTCGAGGTGTCTAATTTCTATAATATCTGGTTGTTAGAATATTTTTCCCAAATGGGCTTATGTAATGATAACAAGTGCTATATTATTTGTTAAGAAGTTCTAGAATGTTGGACGATTGTCGAGATTTTCTTTGTTCGTAGATATATTTATGGGAAATGTAATTGTACATAAAAACATGTGTGTAAGGTATAATAGGTAGATACCTGGGGATTTTTTCTAGAGAAATGATTTGAATACGAGTTTTTAAGACTCACTCTACATATTTTTTTGTTGAAAAATGCAACAAGAAAATCTCAATTTCACTTTGACTTGGTCAAGTTGAAAACATTTGAATCTCCACATCAACAAACAAATTAGATGTAGTTAATTAAGGTGAAATGGCTCTTCTCACTCAGTTATCTCAGTAAATTTGAGTTAGAGGAGTTAGAGTTGTGTTAAGCATGTGTGATTGCTAATTTGTAGCAATCAAGGTCAGTTATTTCAAGTTGTTTTTCATTAAAATAGTTGTAACTCTTGCAGGAACTACTAGAAGGTCAGCTATGCAGTGGGAAAATAATGTAACTCAATGATCATCCAGGTAACTCATCCATTAGCCTAAAATAGCTAGTTCATATAGTGAATTCAAGATCCCCAGCTATGGTGGATATTCCAAGGTAGTGTAACATGAGTTGTAGAGTATTCTTAAGTGTATAGGTGTTGCATGTAGCCATATGATCAACCTTGGGAATTGCACAATCATTTTGGAGGAAATTCATAAATAATAGGGGCCTAACTTCCTGAAGAATTATGCAAGGAAATATGGGCTCAAGTAGAGGAATAACTTGACTAATTTTGGGTTAGATATTCTTAGTGACTAGAGAGATAGGTTATTCACTTGCAGGTTGAGCTCAGATTGATATAGCAATTGTAATACATCTCTATTCATCAAATTAATGCAAGAAGGAAAAGGTATTTTTAGCATATTTATTTCCCCTAGAAAAATAATGTGTGCATGTGTGTTATTTATCATTGCATGTTTGTGATTAATATTCTAAATTGTGAATTGAATTATGTTGAGAAATAGAGTAGGATTGTGTCTTTAGATTTAGTTTAAAATTTCAGGAGAAGTTGAAATTCTACACCATAAAATCTCTAAATGGTATTAGAGTAGGATTCACATTAGAATAGGAATTTTGAAATCGTTTCTCAAGATGTTTGAATTTTTAGTTCAATGTAGCAGGATCTCTTCAAAGTTGGGAGGATGACTTTCAATAGTCTAAGATAGAGCATGCCTTAGAAGGTAGCTGAAACTTCATTGCATAGAAGGATTGCATGGAGGAATTTTTGGGTGATAATGGATTTCTAGAATATTTCAAGACAGATATTGTAAAACCACAGACCTTTGATGCACAAAACCTATCTTGATCCAAGAAATATGTAGCCAAGGCGACGAGAATAATATTAGAGGGAGTACATGACCACATTATACAAAATATCTATGGGAAAGAAAGTACTTTCACAATGTGGAAAGGACCTACATAGTTGTTCTAGAATAATAGTTACCATAGGAAGATGGCATTCCACGATAAACTTTCAAATATCAAGTTGCAAAAGAATGACACTATTCTGTATTATCTAACTAGTTTTATAAATTATTTTGATGAACTTGGTGGGGTTGGTGTAAATGTTGCAGAAGATGACTTGGTAATATTGGCTCCTCTAGGCCTTCCAAAAATCTGGTATAGCTACTAAGACTCGGTGAACGAGCGGGAGAAAGTACTAATTTGGTAATGATTATGGTATGATATGGTGCAAGAGGAGATAAGGTGGAACACCATATATGGTTTGGAAAAAAAATTGCATTGGTTTGAAAATAAGGTAAAATGGAAGAATTATCTAACCAAAATAGAATCCATCCAAGGGGGCAAGAATAAATACTTTTCCAAAATTAAATGATTCATTTGTCATGAACTTGGGCACCATGCCACGAAGTATCCACACAAAAATTCGAGCACGAAGAACTTCATAGGAGAAATAAGTGAAGTCTTGGCTTCACAGTATGAGTTTTACTTTATCCTTATAGCATCCATGACAAACATAGTGATGGGTAGCATCTAGTACTTGGAATCAGGTGCATCATTCCACATGACAGGGTGTATAGATTTTTTCAGTGACCTAGAGGACAAAGATTTCCATATGCACATCAAGTTGGGGGACAAAAGAACATATAGTGCAACCAATATTTGTACATTAACCTTTCAGAGGGATTCAGGATCCCATCTCAGACTCAACGATGTCATATTCATTCCAGGTGTAAAGAAAAATATCGTCTATATTGCATTTTTGGAAGACCGTGGTTATTATGTGATCTTCAAAAAAGAAAAATCATTCATGAGACACATAGCCACGAGATAGGTTAAGTATATCCGGGTTCATGTGAAGAACTTGTATAACCTAGATGTGTAAGATTATGTTTCATTTAGCACTAAGGTAGAGAAACTGCATAGCCATGGTGTCGGTGAACATTGGCACATAATACTTGGCCATTTGCATCATGGCGCCTTAAATATTATGAATAAAATAACCAATTCCATCCCCATTAATATTTTTTCAAAGGATGTACCTTGGGGAATTATGAAAAATCCAAATTCCATGATTGGGACACTAAAGCACATGTAGTCTTGGAAAGAATCCACTTTGATTTTTGTCTACCTTTATCCATATCCTCCACTTCCAAACAAAACTGTTTTTTTATTTTTATTGATTAATTTTCAAGGAAGTGTTGGACTTTCTTCATGCAGAAAAAATATGAGAGATTCTCCAAGTTTTTATAATTAAAGGCACTAGTTGAGAAAGAGACCAAAAATAAGGTGAAGTCTCTTAGGAGCAATAATGGAGGTGAGTATGTTTCAAATTAATTCAAGAATTTCTACGTGAAAGAAGGCATTTGAAGATATATGAAAACACCCCACAACCCACAAAAAAATGGGGTGGTTGAGAGAAAAAACCATGGCATTGTGCGAGTAATGAGAGTTATGTTTCATGACCAAGTCCTACCACTGCATTTATGGGCATAGGCATGTAACAAAATATTCTACTTGCAAAATTGGAGTCCTCATGATATTCTTGGTATAATTACACCAGAGGAGGATTCTCAGGGAGAAAGCTAGATGTGTAACACTTCAGGATTTTTGGAGCCTTTGTTTAATTCCATGTCTCCAAAAAATCAAGGAATAATCTTGAGCCAATGACAGAGTTGAGGGTATTTTTTGGTTACACATAAAATCCACACAACTACAGTGTATACCTACCTTCCTTGAAAATGACAGTTGTGTGGAGGGATGTAAATTTTGATGAGGACAAAGCCATGCGGTGCTCTCTTGATAGGGAGCTTAAGATCCCACCATATGAGGAGATTTTAGCTCCAAATCAAGAGCCTTAAGAATTTGTGGAGTAGCCAAAAATTGAGGTTCAAAGAGGAGTAATAGTGGAGACATCCACTAAAGTAGAACCATCCACAAAAGGCAGAAAAGGAACCAAGGAAGTTGATAGACTTGTGAAAGATGCAAGGGAGAATGTCAGAGCTCCTTTAAATTTGTGTAGGAAGAAGAGCTCACCTAAAGGGTACACTGGATACATGACTCTAGTGACTGAGCTTGTAGATAGTGAATCATCCTCTTTCTAGGAAGAAATATAGAAACCTATGTGGGTTGTTGCAATGGTGGAAGAATATGAATCCATTGTAAAGAAAAATGTTTCAGAAGTGGTCTCAGGACCAACAGATAAATAATTTGTGGGATTGAGATGGATCTTCAAGGTTATTCATGTAGTAGATGAAAGCATAAAGAAGTATAAGGCCAATTTTTTTTCCAAATGATTCTCTCAAGTTGAGGGAATTGACTATGATGAAACTTTTTCTTCTGTAGCAAGGTATTGATCCACTAGATCTATTCTTGCATTGGTTGTGTAGATGGGGTGGAAGATCCACTAGATGGATATAAAAGTAACATTTCTTAATGGGGTTATTGGGTAGGAGGTGTACATTGACACGCCAGAAGGTTTTAAGACATTTTATCGGGAGTCTCATGTGTGCAGACTCAACTAAGCATTGTACAGTCTCAAACAAGCACCTCATTCTTGGTACACCACGATCGATAAGTATCTCACTGGTTTCGTCTTCACCAAACTTTGAAGAAAATGAAAACCTCTATCACGTCTTGGTAGAAGGTAAATTGCTTATTATTGTCTTATATGTTGATGATTTTATTTTAATTGGTGATGTGTAGCTAATCAGATCTTGTAAGGAGGACCTTGCAAGGTAATTTAAATTGAAGGACATGGGTCTCATGCACTACTTCCTTGGGTTGGAATTATGGAAAGGCGATGGGTAACGGTTTTTGTCTCAAGTAAAATATATGGATGTTTGTAAACCCATGGAGACACCTCTACCAATCAATTGGACGAAGGAGGATGCCACTTCAGATGAAGAAGTGGATGCTACCATTTATCGACAACTAGTGGGTTCACTGATGTATCTTGTGAACAAAAAACCATATATGTGCTATGAACTCAACCAGTTGAGCCAAGATATGGTTAGAAAAAACAAATTATATTAGAATTAATAAGCATGTTTTACGGTACCTTAGAGGCACTAACTAATATCGATTATGGTACAAACAGATAGAAGGAGTAAATATATGTAGATTCACAGATGCAGATTGGGCAGGAAGTCCATTAGACCAAAAGAGTACATCATGTGGAATTTTCAATGTTGGGTCTGAAGTTGTTTCTTGGTACAGAAGGAAGAAATATATCTGGTGCTTAGTTCAACAGAAATAGAATACATGGCTGCAAGTAAAGCAATGTATGAGGCGATGTGGATGATAAATATACTTATGGGACTGTTTTGTGAGATGATGGATCCAATTGTGATAATTATATTTTCATCAATCTCTCTGAGAATCCTAAATATCATGATCGATCTAAGCATATATATATCCAGTATCACCATTTAAGGGATTGTATGCAGAGGCATATAATGTTTCTACAATACATTTCGACAAGGGAACAAAATGCTGACATCTTGACAAAGGATTTATCAAGAGGGAAGTTAATTAGATAAGTGTAGGATATGGATGGTTGATAATCCATTTATTTCTGAGAGGGAGTGTTGAAAAATGTAGCAAGAAAGTCTCAATTTGACTTTGCCTTAGTCAAATTGAGAAAATTTGAATTTCCACTTTAGTGGACAACTTGGATGGAATTAACTAAGGTGACATGGCTCTTGTCACTGAGTTAGCTCAATAAATTAAAATTATAGGAGTTAGAGTTAAGCTAAGCATGTGTGATTTCTAATTTGTAGTGATCAAGGTCAGTTACTTCAAGTTCTTTTCAATTAAACTAGTTTTAACTATTCGAGGAACTAGTGGAAGGTCAGTTGTGCAGTGGAACAGTAGTATAACTCAATGATCATCTAGTTAACTGATCAATCAACCCAAACTAGCTAGTACATGCAGTGAATTCAAGTTCCCGAGCTCTGGTGGAGATTCCAAGGCAGTGTAATGTCAGTTGTATACTAGTATTGAGTGAAAACATGTTGCATGTAGTCAGATGATCAACCTTGGGAATTGCACAATCATTTTGGAGAAAATTCCTAAATAATAGGGGCCTAATTTCCTCCTAAATTACGCAAGGAAATAAGAGCTCAAGAAAAGGCATAATTTGACTAAGTCTAGGTTAGATATTCTTAGTAAGAAGAGAGATAGGTTATTCACTTATATTTTTAGCTCAAATTGAGCTAGCAATTGTAATACATCTCTATTCATAAGATTAATACAAGCATGCAAAGGGTTTTTTAGAAGATTCATTGCATGTTTGTGATTGATGTTGTAAATTGTGAATTCAATTTCGCAGAGCAGTAGAGTAGGATTGTGTCTTGTGATTTAGATTAAAATTTCATGAGCTATTGCAATTATACACCATAATTTCTACATTTTTTAATGAATGAATATGGTCTGCCTTGATATCTATATTTTTTTTCTGTGTGTAGTTCTCGATTCCATCAATGACAGAATTCCTTGATTTTTCTTGACACGTGCACTTGGTGTAAAAAATGAAATGGGAAATTGACATAAGTGAATCTTCCATTTTCACCATTCAACTAAGAAAGTCGAATCTGATACAAAGTTCCAACATTATCATCATGGATTTATGGTTAGATACGGAGAGAATCAAATGTAGTAATTCATGTGAGTTTTGCATTGAATTGTGAAGGGGCCAATAAAAGTTGGAAAGTCTCTCAAAAAATTTTCATGAATTCCACCATTTAGGAAGTTAATCTTTGTTCAAAAGAGTCGACAAAGGAGAAAAGAGGGTTTGTATTTTTCCTTTGTTGACATAGAAATATTACAAGCCCATAAACTAATGAAGAACCCAATAATGGATGAAATTGGGTTGTGGTTAAGACATTGGGATGTGCACCTAATAAGAGATCAAACTTGACCTCACATATTCCGCAACCTTAGAGAAGTTAGTTGTTGGGCGAGTTCATCCAATAGAAAATTAGAATACACCGACTGTCGGAAGTTAGTTCCTGGTTGCATCTGACAATGCATGGAGGCAGGCTACCTCCAACTTAACGACCAATGGATCTAACATGTGAAACTCAGGTAGCATGTTTCGAGTAGAATGAGTGGGTTGGATTTTTTTTATGATATAAAAAAAAAAAAACAAAAAAGAGAAAAGAGAATACGTGACTATTTAAATGTTTAGTTATATGATATCAAAATTAAGTTGGAAATTTATAATAATCAAAATAAAAGGATTTCATAGTGTTTTAGGTTAAAATGTGGAGCTCACACCATTATTAACCATGCAGTGTGAGAAGAATTAATACTTTGGAGTTTTATTGTTCGAAGAATGTGAAAAGGCTTGTCCGCCTATTACAAGGGAAAAGTTGTTAGTGCACAAGGGAAATCCTCGGCAAAGGGAGAGAAATCCACGAGAGGAGCATGCTATCACTAATCAAGTACATTTCTAATTTTTTTTAGTACCCACAAAATTCATAAATTCCACAATAATAATAATATCCAAAGATGTATATTCTAACAAGAAAGTCCACATTCTCATAAATTAAATAGAAAACACGCAAAGGGGGGTGTTACACCCTAAAGTTCACTGAGGGAAAGGTATTTAAATAATTGAAATATGGAATCGTATGAGAATAATAACTCTTGGACTCCTATTTTGTCACCTTTCTTAAATCCTCTTTTTACCTTTTACCACTCATATCCTATGCATATAACTGCATACTACCCGTTTTATTATACATTTTCACCTCTTTGAACAAAAATCCATTTGACATGCATATAGAGGTAAAATTTTCCTATTTTTCATTAATTCCTAAGTCTCTAATGAAGTAAATGAATTTTACGTTGATTTTCGTAATGATGAATTGTTTAGCCTAATCCATGTACCAACAATTTACTTCTAATATCTTATCATGATTCGTGTATTTGTGCCCTTCCAAGATAAATTTTTCCACATTGGTTTTCAAGAATGAGGTGTTAAAATAATTCTAGACTAACCAAATCATATTCAAGTCACACATGTAAAGTTTGAGGTCTAAAACACCATTACATGTCAATGTTTTTAGAAAATCAACTTTGAGCATGAATTCCAAGATGATGATGGAAATCATGTAAATTTTGAAACATGGGTTTTGTTCTCATTATGGAGAATTTATTACAACACAAGTTTTTTCCCAAAATACTAAACATTTTGAGAAATATCCTTGGTTCTTTAACACCAATTTTTAAAAAATGCACAAAGAAAACACTAGATGAGCTGTCTAATTAGTAAGAGGAATGAATCTCAATTATTTTTAAATAATATAAAGGATTTTTTGAGATGTATTTGTATTTTGGGGAGAAAATGACCCAATTTCTCTTGAGTGTTATAATTTATTGATTTGTTTTTATGTCATGGTTAGAAAAATTTGAGATTGGGGGCCCAGTTTTGATCCACCCCAATACCCCTCTTCGACACATATTCAGATGTAGAACATAACTATGGATATTGATCATTCATTATGTAATAGGTTGGGGATTAGTAGCTAATCATTATCTCATAGATTCATTGTGGTAGCAAACATGTGTGTCGCCTTTTTGTAAATAGACTTCAATGTTCTATTAATGAATTATTTTTTCGAAGTTTTGTTTCATCATCTCAACTAATCTTATTTATCACAGAAGTGTTATTTAGGTCAATAAGGGCTCATGATTCCTCAGTAACGATCCACCCTTTTAATTTTTTAGCTTAGGTTGTAATGTTTTTCATTTTCAATGTTTTCATTATTTGTTATAAGTGTATTAGTTTGCTAAATTTTAAATTTCATTTTCATATTACTCATATTGTTTCTTATGTCTTTACATTTATTGTTTGATGTCTCACCTTTAATTTTCAAAATTGAGTGTGAGAAACTAACCACAAGAACTAGAATCCTTCATTTCCTTAAATCCAACCCATTGTTGAGTGCATGCACACTCTCTCACAAGATTTAAATGTTTCAATCTAGGTTTGTACCATGACATTGAAGAGATGGACTAGTAGATGGTTTTTTGTTTCAACATCTTCTTATTCACATTCATTGTTTTCTCTTATAAAAATGTTATTTAAGTGTTAAGTTCTAGGAGTGTTTGCAAACATTAGATTAGGCTAGATTAGGGATTTAATCCTACATTTATTATGCTTTCATATCTAAGTTTATGATCTAGGTTTCATAATTTAATGTTGGAAATACAAAACATATATTGTTCCCAACATTTGTAGCATCATTGTAAGGGAGGTTTTAAAAGTGATTAGATCATTGGTAGCATAATTGTTTCTTTTTTCTTTTTGGAAGCAATACTGACTTAGGTAAGAATAAATGTTAAGACAAAAACACACCCTTCAAAAAGGGTTCTAGCTTAAAACATCCACTTTAGTAGGGTTTTTTCCAAAGCCCCATCGTGTCAGTTTATTTTTATTTTATACAAGTTTGTTTTCATTTAATTTTGATTCATGGAAAGGAATAAGCTAATGATGAATATATAACTACTGACAATAGGTCTTAGTAGTGTGGGACCATCCAAGTACATGAAAAATCAAGTTTTTATTTTTTTTTGCTTCCAACGCACTTCATTATGGTGATTTAAGAAACCCACCCCACATATTACTCCATTTTCTAGATAGGTATTATCAACTAGAAAGACGAATTCAAAAGTAATAAGGAGTTAGAATAATGGTCCTTTAGGAAATGTTTCAAATTCTAGCGACAACTGGGAAGCTCTCTACATCTCATGAAGATAAAATATTAGTAGCATTCAAGAACATAGCTTCACTCTAGGGAGAAATAGAAGGGAAAAGGATTCATGAGCCACCCCCACAAAAGATACATAAGCCTACTCTAATCAACCTTACCAATCTACCAAGGAGATCAAAGAATCATGGATTGAATTTGATGGAGAGAAACTGTATAATAAATAAATATCAATGAGTTCTTTACATGCCTATGATAAGGTCCACCATGCACCAAAGATTCCACACATTTAACAACAATAGATTTTTAAATGACATGGTAGAGGAGGACATACAGAGTGGACTAGATGAACAAGAGGGCCAATAATATCATGATTATATGGAGTATTGTTTCCAGATGAGTATCAAACCTAAGAACCACTCTTTCCTTCAAGAACTCTTCTCGTCATATCATTTGAAACAACGAACCTCTCATGCTTTTTTATACATTAAATCCTATTTCTCAAATCTGACTATGTGCACATTCTTGCGGTTTCACAAATATGATCTTGGTGTTTGTATCCTTTTCCTTTCTTTATTAAAAACCTAAGTCAACATTATTGACCTTTGGTTTAACTTAATGGGTTTAGGATTCCTTGGGTTCTCTTGCATAGAAATTATCCTATGTATCCCATTTGAATTAATAATTTCAAGAAAATTTCCTTTCGTATTCATTTTAAAATTACCAAAATTCTCTTGATAAAATTTTGAAGGTGGACTTAACATGTTTGTCTTCGTCATGGTGTTGGAGTTTTTAATGGGAATAGAAAGAGCTTTCTTAATTTATTGGAAAAATACTTACAAGGTAACTAATTCTTGATCGTTTTCTATGAAATATGATTACATCTAATCCATCATTTGAGTATACTTATCCTCCTACTAGTTATCCAATTGAATAACTTTCTCTTCCAATTAAATATACTAAAATTGTCTGCTTTTTCCTAATTAACCATACTAGTTGTGAGAGAGTATTTAATTCAATTAAACAATCCTTCACTAAGGATAATAACTTTATAGATGTCTCAAATTTCTTCTCCATAGATTTCATCATCTAGTCAAACACCTATATCATCTCCCGCAATTCCCTAATCTCGTTATTGAAGTTGCACATGAATGGCTTGTAGGATTTCCAACCTTTCTCTCTTGCCTTAACGATTTGGTGAGTTTTCTTTCTCTTGAATGGTATAGTTATTGCATAATGGTCAATGACTTAAACATTATTAATATTTTTAAATTAAAATCCCCACATATTCATATTTTAAAATTACTATAAATATTTTAAAATTAAAATTTAATATAATTTTTTTTTATGAAATTAAAAATAAAAATCATTTTCTTAACTTACAAAATACCCATTCCAAAAATACAAATAGGAAAACAATTACATATTATAATATGACGTCACTATAAAAGTAATAAAAAAATGGAAATTTTAAATTTTAAAGACGATAATTCATTATGTGATGACACATAACTAAATATAAAATTAATTATCAGCCAAATTAGTTATATAAATTAATTAGAGGGTAGACGACTACATTCACTCGGAACTATAGATGAGAATAATTGTGTTTTTAAATTTATTACATTGGCTGAAGAGATTTGAAATAGAGACTCTCTTCGCAAATAAACTTTGTGGCTTCCTCCTCTCGAGCCACTATAGATATTAACCCTACTTTATTTATTTTTTCTAAATAATTATAATTCTATTTATAAACATATCAATAAAAAACTACCACATCTTCAGTTGTGAAAGCTTGAAAGCTGGGTTTGTAGCTCAAAAATTCATGTATTCGGACTGCCCCAGAAGGGGAAACCAGTCCCTTAGAGTCATATTTTGCCGCCCTCGCAGGGGAAACTGGCCTGAAGTGCAGCTTATAAAACCATATAAACAAAATATGCCTAAGAGCATTTAACACAGGAGAATTAATCTCCTTCAGCATACAAGATTTAAACAAAAACACAGAGAATAACCCATTGAGCCTGGGCTGTAGCGCCATGTTCCAGTTGTAGAGCTCATGGTCACTTGTCATTGTCCTGAGGTGGGGGTTCTTCCACGATACGACATCGGTACCCCGCTTTGCTGTCGTCCTCCTCATCGGTGGTGTCATTAGAGGTTGTAGCTGCATCCTTCCCTTTGTCCTGATCTTTGGCCTCTTTGTCCTGAGCTTGGCCATCTTTATCCATACCCTGCATGGCCTGTTTGTCTATGGCCTTAGCTGGTTCCTAAGGAGGATGATGGGCGAGGATTTGAGTGGGAGTGGAACCAGCAGCTTCCTCCCGGAGAGTAACTGTGATGAACGCAGTGACTGTAGGGTGGTCCATAGTGCATTCGAGCTGAAACTCAGCCCTCTGCGAGGTTTGGTGAAGAGTGATAGGGGAAATACGGTGCTGAGGGCTAGCGTGCAAGGGGGACATGGCATGGAGAGGCTACGAGGGTGACACGACGTGGGAAGGGTGCACCGGCCCAGAGCAGCTAGCTCCTCCTCAACCACTACACTTTCTGGATAATGCCCTAGAGAGAATTATTTAGATGAGGGTTCAGGGCTGGAGGAAGAGCGAGAGCGGATTGCCCTACCTCTCCATGCAGTGGCAATCCCTATTTTAAAAAATAAAGTGGTCAACATTTATCCACATAATTTAACCAATTATGAATTCGAGGTGTTCAATAATGGCTCAGGATTCATTATTTCCCCAAGGAGAATACCCTTTGAAAGCATCATATATAGTGTGGAGGATGGTATTCAAGGTTTAAATGATATATATAAGTAATGGATTCGTTAGGATTGCGCTCTCATAATGAGAAATGCTAAACCTCCAAAACCTTATCTAAATCCCATACTTTTAATGGCTCTTAATAAATTAAGGAATAATGATAATATTGTTATTTTAAAAGTAGATAAAGGTGGAGCCATGGTCGTTATGGACAGAATGGATTATAACTTCAAGATGAAAGACCACCTTTATAACAGTGGTAGTTACAAGGAGCTGAAACATAATCATATTTCAAAGATTATTAAGGATGTCGAGAAAGCCATCAAAGAATCGATTTTTGATGACTATTAAAAAAGATATTATCTCCATGTAATGAGATCACCCCGAGGATTTATGGCCTCTGAAATATTCATAAGGAAATGATCCACATAAGACCTATTGTGAATACCATTGTCTCTCCCACGTATATGTTATCCATGTATGTAGCTGGTATTCTTAGCTCTCTTGTTAGTAACAATGATTCTTTCATTAAATATTCCAAGCATTTTTTTATCTAATTAAGGATGAAAAATGTGACCCTGAGGATTTAATTATGAGCTTTTACGGTGTTTCATTATTTACCAAAATTCCTCTTAATGAAGGAATTGAATTTGTCAAAAGTGTTACTGCCCCCAAATGTCTAAAGTCGCTGACATATGCTTTAGATAAATTTTTGTTTAGTTTTCAAGGGGAATTATTTGAAAAAACCACTGGCCTTGCAATGGGCTCTCCCTTATCACCATTGTCACCAATATTCTCATGGAAAGATGTGTGAAAAAATCCATCAGCTCTTACTCCTTAAAACCAAATAGATGGAAGAGATATGTGGATGAAACTAATGTAAAATGGTCCCATCGTAAGATGGAACTTGATAAGTTTATGGAACATAATGAAATTTCTAATGATATCATGTTTACCATGGAGCTTGAAGATAATACCATTCTCCTAGATGTTATCCTCAACAAAAATGATGACAAAATCATAAGATACCAGGTATATAGGAATAAAACTAACACATACAACTATCCACATGCTTATTCTCACCATCATCAGCAAAGAATATGGGGATCCTCAATCTATTGATCACAATAGCTTCAAGATTATCTCACAAAGGGAATTTCTCACAAGAATTTAATTTTCTTACTAAATTTTTTCTTGATATTGGCTATGATTATAGAGACATTTGAAGATCTATCAAAAGAGCCACTAAGAACTCCCCTCCCCCTAATGGAAAAGATTTCCTCCCATACATCTGCTGGACCATTGAAAAAATTGCTAAGGTCCTTAAAAGAATGGAATTATTACATCATCCAAACCCCTTGAGACCATCTGACACAAAATGAGATCTGTTAAATACAAGGTTGACCATTTTCAGTTTAAAGGGGTTTACATGATTAAATACTTTTGTAGAATGTGCTACATTTGTGAAATTGATCAATAATTCAGAATTATACTCAAGGAACATGGGATAAACATTAAGAAAGAAAAAATCTACTCCTTTTCCCTTGTTGAACATTAATCTAAGACTAAGCACCACTTGTGCCTTGAGGACACCAAAATTATCGCTAAAGAATATCATTATTTTAAGCGTACGTTTAGAGAAACATTGATGATCATTAAACATATCAGTCTTATTAAAGATGGAGGCACTAACATTAGTAATAATTAGAACACTTTACTCTTTAACATCTAATCCCCTTCCCCATTTTTTCCTTCTTTTTCTCCTTCTCTTCCTTATATTTTTTATTCTTTTCCTTATTTGCCTCTGTCCTCTTTTTCCATCTTTTTCATCTTCTTTATTATATTATTAGTTTATTTTATTTCTTTATTTTATTTAATTGTTTCATGTTTTATTCGTTTGTTTATATTGTCACTTCTTAATTTATTCCATTATCCTTCTTAATTTCTTCCATTATTTGATTATTATTAATATTTTCCATTATTTTATGTTAGTTTTATGTTTGATTAATTAATTAACTTTATTTTATTGTTTCATGTCTTTATTCAATTCTCTTTTTCATTTTATGTCTCTACTATTTTATTATTTTAGCATTATTTAGGTGTTATATTATTGCCTTCCGTTATGTTATTGATTTATTAATTAATTAATTTTATTTTATTGTTTCATGTTTTTATTATTTTTTCTTTTTCATTTTCTCGTTTTTACTATTTTATTATTTTACCATTATTTAGATGTTGTATTATTTTTTCCATTAAGTTATTGATTTATTTATTTTCATTTTAATTTTATTTTTATGGTGTTTTTTCTTATTATTTTATTATATTTCCTCTTTATTATTTTCTTTTTATTGATTCTTATTTTTTTATGTTTATTCTTGTTCTTTAGTTTATTATTATTTTTATTTGTTTAGTTGATTTTTTTAATCAATTTCTCTCTCTTTCTTATTGTTCTTTATATTTATACTTATTGATTTACTTTCATTTCTCTTCTCTCGAGAATGTCGTTTTTATGATGAGTCTTGTTTGTGACTTGAAACATTAACCCTAAAATGATAATTGTGGATATAACTCTAGAGCATCATTCTTCAAAACTTCACCGTGGAAAGCTCCAAACATTAATATGTTACACATTATCAAAATTTTAAAAATATCATAAAAATTAATTAAATTATTATTTTTATTATTATTATTATTTTTTGTTTATCAAGTTGTCTCGATTCATTAGTAATGAACTCGGGATTAATCTGTGTCTTGAGAAACTGCGACCTAGGGGCATATAAGCCATCAAAGTCACTTAGGGATTGCATCCAGCTTCGGTCACACCAGCACTAAGCTAACTGGGTTTAACTTGTCTCCTCCCGTTAGCATGGGCGCAACAACCTCCTTGAGGTTTGATCTTGGTCGTCCTTCTTACGAAGCGCATCCTCAATTAGATTTTCTAGTGGGACTTGACATTATTATTTATATTATTATTATACAAGTGAATGTAACAAAATTAAAAGAGGTAGATTGACCCTAGGAGGTTTCAATTTTTCTTGGAAAATAATAGAAATATAGGCAAGATTTTGATAAGGTCTCACAGAAACCTTTGGAAATCCTAGTTACAACACTCAATCTTCAAGATTTTGGGTGAGGATTTTGATGGCACTGAATCCATTTCCACCATAAAAAACACAAGCACATTCAAACACTCTTATTGTCATATTTCTTTAAAAAAAAAATACTAAATTCTAGTGATTTTTAACCATCTTATCAAAATATCAAAATTAACAAATCGTCGAACAAAGTCAAATTAAAATTCTTCAAAACTTATTTCAAAATAAACACCTATAATCATCAAAACTAATTAATTTAATTAAAATTATTATGTTTTATATTAATATAGTGGAGCTAACAGTTAAGAGCATGTGTTTCCTTTTAAAAGATCACGGGTTCAAAACCAGAGAGGGTAAAATATGTATGTCTTTGTAGACTTAGTAGTTAAATCATTACGTGGAAGTGAGTCTTTTACCCAACAAACAAAATATTTTTATACACCAATTTTATATCTAACTTAACAACAACCTTAAAATTAAATAATAATAATAATGTATTCTTATCATAATCGTTTGCATACACCAACACTTTGAAGCGCTGCCGCTCAAATATGTGCCATGAACACCACAAGCATAGCTTTCAGTCACAGCTTTGTTCCCCCGGTATAATGGTCTTAGGTAAGCGCTTTCGTAATATTGTTTGTCGTTTTTGTCAGATCGGATTACCTCACGTGACACTTTCATGCGTTGTACTAAAAGCAATCGAGAATTCTCCCCCAATGCACTTCCCAAGTTGGTTAGTGTTTGTCCTCTGCAAGAGAAGTATTTGATCATCTGTTACGAAAGTGTTCCTAAAGAGACTCATGAGAGCCCTCGCACCTCATGGTGGTGACACCCTCACTAAATAAACAATCCATGTACAATGGTGGGTGGGCCTCTGCCGGTTATTATTAATTTACTATTATTTAGCTATCAATTTATTATTTTTTTGTGCGGGTTGGTAAATAATAATTACTATCCTATCATAATAAGTTAATATAATAAGTTAATGATTGAATTAGTATCTTTCTATTCTATTTATTGAATATCATAATATTCTAACAAGTTGAAAATGGAAGTCAGTCATTAATATTAATATAATTCACGATGTTTAATATTTATCCAAATAAATAGCTACTATACCATAATAAAAATTATATGATCATGATTTGAACATCATTTGTGTACTTTTGTTAACAACTCAAAACTTATGAGAAAAAAGTGTTATATAATATTAATTTTTTTCAATATAAATAAAATTGTCTAGCGTACAATAATTTTAATTTTTTGGTAACTTAATTTGGTTCGAAAGTTTACATAGGTTGAAATCTTAAGTTTAAGTTATATAATCTTAATGATCATATAGTACTAAATATATTAATATATTTAAAAATATAATTTCACTAAAATTGTATCTAAATAAAAAAATTAAATAGAAGAGTTAAACTAAAAATAAATATTTGTTTATTTGTTTGAAAAAAACATATATGATTAATTATCAAATGTTTTTATATTAAAAATAATAAAAGAGTTAAACTAGAAATTAATAATTTTATATTTGTTTGAAAAAAATATATATGATTAATTATCAAATTTATTTATATTATAAATATAATTATTTATAAGAGTAATTTTAAATGTGACTCTTTGAAAACTTTTTCAGCTGATTTTAATTTGTCTAGAATATGGAAAAGATTGAAATCACAAATTTAACAGGTTAATTCTTCACAATTAAAGTGTCTTAGAAGTTTTTGAGGATGCTAAATCTATATATGCAATCAAAAAATCCAATTTATACAACACATCAAAATTTTGACCTCAATTTTTTTTTCGAGATTCTTACCAAAAATCTGCGAAAAAATTCAAAAATCGCTCTTAAAAAATACTCAATTGGAAATTATTTTTAATATGTTATTTAAATAAATAAAGCCATGATTATACAAATAAAAAATATTATGTGTGTCTATCAATTTTGATAGGAATATTGTTTTAAATAGATTTACAGGAAATGAAAAATATTATTCTTTTCGAGCCCCTTTGCTACTATTAGATAACTTAAAAAGACACTTCATGAATGGTTACATTACCTAATTTAAAGTATTATTTCCTGATGATGATGACGATGATGATGATGATGGTTAACATCCACTAAGACCTAATTATATTATGAGAGGTAATTTATTTATTAGTATAAATAAATAATTATAATTATATTATGAAAAAAAGTATAAATAAATAATTATGTTTTTTTATTTTAAATAAAATAATAAATATTTAAAATATTTTTTTTTTAAATTATAATGAAATATTATTAAATAGTTGAAATAAGAAAATAGATATTTTTTTTAAATTATAAAATGACAAGTATTTGATATTTTTATGAATTTTGTAATCAGACATAATTATTAATGAACACATGAATTTTATAATTTTACGAAGGTGACTGTCAAAATCAAAGAGGAATATTGCAATTTAATGTAACTATTGAGGAATATGACAATGTGATGTATCGGTTGACAAACATCAATATCTAACATAACCCTTTAGGAATTTTGCAATGCAACATAACTATTCACACACATAGAAATCCAACATAACACTTTAGGAATGTTGTAATGTGACAAAACTCAACTAGAACGATGCAACACAACATTAACATTGAGGAATGTTACAATCTAGCTTAACCCTTAGCTAATGTCATTATCCAACATGCCAATACAATATGCCCATTGAATAATGTAGTAATACATGTCAACCATGGAGAACATTATAAAGTGAAATAAGGTCCATTGAGGCATAAGAAACATTGATAAAACAAAAGTACCAAAGAAGTACTAGATTAGAGAAGGACTACCTTTGTCTCGTGTAAGCATAATGTGGAAACACTATAATAGGTAACAGGTCCAAGTTCAATTGTTAAAAGGAAGCATGTTAAGTTCCTATGTATGACAGAGATTAGCCTTCATATTCTCTACCTTGTTTATATCCCCAACATTACTTGAGTGAGTCTTCTACTTGAGTTATAAAATCAGGATTGGGAGTGGCCACCGAAAGAAAACTATGTCACATTTGACCCTATAGTAGGATGGAGAGTAGTTATCCCTTAGTTTAGATTGATCTTCAGTGAAATAGATAAGTGTTTCTATTTTCTCTATGAATAAAATGAAATTACTAGTCAATCTTTCATGACCATTGCTACTATGTGTTTTTTAGTGTGTTTTTTATGATGAATAGAAAATCATGGTGAATGGTGTTTGGTTGATAGCTTCCAATTCATTTACTAATAGCAATTGTAAGTATAATAATTCTTGTACGTATGTTCCTTGTGATCGTTATGAAATGTATAGTATGGTAGAGTGTAATGCGCATGTTAAGATAAGAATATGACGATCATTGTAATTATATTAGTGTATGTCTATTGGTGCACTAATAGTGGGATTGAACAAATATGTTATACTCATCAATTAAAGGATGAATTGGAAGGTTTCCCTTGATTCGAGACCTTGGAGAGGGGTTGTTAAGTGTCTTATTGTAATATTTTTGAGTGAGATCTATATATATATTGTTTACGAGTTATAGGGACCTTATTTCCTCATATTTTAAGCCAAAATACTAGTTGTATTTGTAATATTTTGGAGTTAATGTTTTTAGTTGGTAGACCCTAATAGTGTGAAAATTTATCATCTCAGTTTTCATTCAAGATGTGGATTAGGTCACTAGTCATATTATATCTTTCTGTTGTGAAAATGTCATATCAAATATAGTGTTTTGGAGGCCTTCGTATGATGGAGAAGACATTTTCATTTTCAAAAGGCTTTGGGTTAGGTATCTATCTTGTTAATAGTGAGTTTAAATATTCTGAAATAGGATTAGAAGATTAGCAAGAGTTTGAAGTTTGGGTATTCATATCCATGGTGTCGAGTTTATTTGAAAATTTGGGAATTGGATACTTTAGCCCCAGACCTTAGTCATATGGTCCAATAAAGGGTCACAATTTTGCAATATCCACAAGAGGGATAAAGTGAAAAGGAACTAATTTGATCTTTATTTATCCTGATTTGTTCCCTAATGGCCCAACGATCTACCTCATTAGACAAACCTAATGCCATAATTAATTCTCATACATCAGATGGGTCAATGACCGAAATTTAGTTACTGAATTCATCAATTAGAAAAGATAGATAGTGAAGAAATTATTTTCGATTGACATTTGTCAACTAGATGAAGTGAGTATCATTATCAGAATTGTTATTCTCCTATTAGCCTAGTGGCTTGATTGATAACAATACCAATTTATGGAAAAGTGAGTTCTATTAAATAATGATCCATTAACTATATAAAACATTTTATATGTGATATGATTTAAGTTTGCTAATAGTTAGTTTCCTTGTAAAAATAAGCATTAATTAATGGAGATAGAAAATATAAATTTTATCCAAAGACGTAGATGGAGATAGAAAGTCTCTCAATTACTGAATATTGAGATCTAGAGTCTATTAAGATACATATACTAAATAGGATAGATGGCAGAACTATTATGGATAAAATTTGTACTAAAAGAAATTGAGAATTCTCTCGCAATGGCACTTCCCGAGTTGCTTAGTGTTTGTCCTCTGCAAGAAAAGTATTCGATCATCTGTTAAGAAAGTGTTTCCAAAGATGCTCATGAGAGCCCTCTGACCTCGTGGTGGTGACACACTTACTTGAAAATAATAAGAATAAAGTGTTATATAATATTAAAAAAGGTTTTCAATATAATATAAATAAAACTGTCTAGCGTACAGTAATTTGGATTTTTTCCTCGTTAATTTGGTTTGAAATTTGACACGGTAGGTTCAAATCTTAAGTTTGAGTTATATAATTTGAATGATTATATAGCACTAATTAATATATTTACAAATATAGTCTTAATAACAAAACATTATAATGAAATTATAATGGTATCTAAATAAAATAAATAAATAAAAATAAAATAATTAAACTAAAAATTAATAATTTTTTATTTGTTTGAAACAACATATATGATTACTTATTAAATTTATTTATATTATAAATATAATTATTTATACGAATAGTTTTCAAATGTGATTTTTTGAAAAGTTTTTTAGCTTATTTTTCGATTTAATTTGTTTAGAATATGAAAAATTCATTAAAATAAAAAATTTGATAAGTTAAGTATTCACAATCAAAGTGTCTTAGAGATTTTTGAGAATGCTAAATCTAAATATACAATTAAAAAAATCAATTTAAAAAACACATCAAAATTTGACCTCAATTATTTTCCAAATTCTCACCAAAAATCTAAGAAATACTTCAAAAATCACATTTAAAAACTATTCAATTGGAAATGATTTTTAATATATTATTTCAATAAATAAATAAATAAAAATCATAATTATATAAATAAAAAATATTATATTTTTCTATCTATTTTTATAAGAATATTGTTTTAAATAGATTTGTAGGAAATAAAAAATATTATTCTTTTCGTGCCCCTTTGCTACTCTTAGATAACTTAAAAGGATACTTCATGAATGGTTACATTACCTAATTTAAAGTATTATTTTTTAATTATATTAATAAAGATACTTTATTTATTAGTATAAATAAATAATTATATATTTTTTATTTTAATGTAAAATAATAAATATTTAAAACATTAATTTTTTTAAGTTATAATGATATATTATTAAATAGTTGAAATAAGAAAATATGTATTTTTTTAATTATAAAATGATAAGTATTTGATATATTTTTGAATTTTGTAATGAGACATAATTATTAATGAACATATGCATTTTATATTTTTACGAAGGTGAATGTCAGAATCAAACATAATTGTTAAGGAATATTGCAATTTAATGTAACTATTGAGGAATATCACAATGTGATGTATTTGTTGACAAATGTCAATATCTAACATAACCCTTGAGGAATGCTGCAAACATAGCTATTCACAAACATCGAAATCCAACATATCACTTTAGGAATGTTGTAATGTGACAAAAGTCAACTACAATGTTGCAACAACATTAACATTGAGGAATGTTACAATCTTGCATAGAACTTAATTAATGTCATTATCCAACATGCCAATACAACATGACCATTGAAGAATTTAGTAATATATGTCAGCCATGGTGAACATTAGAAAGTGACATAAGGTCCATTAAGGCACATGGAAATCCAACATCACCTTAGAGGAATATTGTAATGTCACATATCCTTTATTGAACATCATAATGCATCATTAGCATTAAGAGGCACAAAATCCAACATAGTCATTTATGAACGTCATAATATGACATAAGACATCTTCAATATTGCATTTCCACATAACCAATTTTAATATATCAGTTCAACATAAGTCAATTGAGATGAAAATTACAATGATACTAAAATACCCATTTTTAAACTACAAGCTTTGTATTTGTAATTAAGATTGATAATGCTTGAATGGAAATCATAAATATTTTGTCATAATTTATTTGATGCCAATCAATTTATTTTTATCTAATATATTTCTGAAAATTAAAGAGGAGATAGTCAACAAGGGTCTTAATGCCTAATGGAAGCTTTAATGGGGTTTGGAAAGATTCCTATCTTACTTGAATTAAATTCTTCAATTTATTATTTGATAATTAATCAACATAACTACCAACAATTATGAAAAAAGAATGGGGAGTGGTACAAAAATATCCGATGTTTATAGTCTACGCACACATTTTGGAGACTTATGATTGGCCATGCACCAAAAGGATGGACATGAATTCTCATGTTGGATGTGCATGTGCCAGTGACAAAGGCTCTCAATAGTGAGGAGATTGAGGTAGTGAGAAAATATTATGGTGGTATCAAACTTCTATAGTACTATCCATATGACCTAAGTAACTTGTGGAATTATTCATAAGCACAATTAGATTCTAAGACTATAAATATAAGCAGAAGAAGCCAAAAGATTCCTTATAAGATGTAGCATCCCATGTGGAGTCGTGGACTACCTAATTAGTAATGGAACCCAATTTTGAATCCATCACTTTGAGCTAGAGAGTCAAACTAAATTATTTAGAAATTGTGTTGTATTTGTGCATTAGAAACACTGATAAAACACATGTACCAAACAAGTACTATATTAGAGAAGGACTATCTTTGTCTCGTGTAACACAATATGGAAAAACTATAAAAGGTAATAGGTCCAAGTTCAATTGTTAAAAGGAAGCATGTTAAGTTCCTATGTATGACAGAGATTAGCCTTCATATTCTCTAACTTGTTTAGATCCGCGACAATACTTGGGTGAGTATTCTAATTAAGTTATCAAAGCAGGATTGGGAGTGGAAACTGAAAGAAAACTATGTCACATTTGACCCTATAGTAGAATGGAGAGTGGTTATCCCTTAGTTTATATTGATCTTAAGTGAAATAGATAAGTGTGTCTATTTTCGCTATTAATAAATTTAAATTACTACTCAATACTTCATGATCATTGCTACTATGTGTTTTTTAGTGTGTTTGTGATGATGAATATAAATTCATGGTGAATGGTGTTTGTTTGATATCTTCCAGTTCATTTACTAATAGCAATTGTAAGTATAATAAATCTTGTACATATGTTCCTTGTGCTTGATATGAAATGTATAGTATGGTAGAGTGTAATGTGCAAGTTAAGATAAGAATATGGCTCTTATTGTAATTCTATTAGTGTATGTCTATTGATGCACTAATAGTGGAATTGAACAACTATGTTCTACCCTTGAATTAAAGTATGAATTGGGAGCTTTCCCTTGATTCAAGACCTTGGAGAGGGGTTGTTAAGTCTCTTCTTCTAATATTTTTGAGTGATATCTATAGATATATTGTTGACGACTTATAGGGACCTTATCTCCTCATATATTAAGCCAAACTACTATTTTTATTTGTAATATTTTAGAGTTAATGTTTTTAGTTGGTAGACCCTAATAGTGTGAAAATTTATCTTCTCAGTTGTCACTTAATATGTGGATTACGTCGCTAGTCATATTATGTCCCTCTGTTGTGAAAATGTCATATCAAATATGGTGTTTTGGATGCCTTCGTATGATGGAGAATACATTTTCATTTTCAAAACTCTTTGGTTTAGGTATCTATATTGTTAATAGTGAGTTTCAATGTTTTGAAATAGGATTAGAAGATTAGCAAGGGTTTGAAATTCGGGTATTGATATCCATGGTGTCGAGTTTATTTGAAAATTTGAGGATTGGATACTTTAGCCCCAGACCTTAGTTACATGGTCCAATAAATGGTCATGATTTTTCAATATCCACAAGAGGGATAAAGTGAAAATGGGATAATTTGATCTTTATTTATCATGATTTGTTCCGTAATGGACCAATGATCTACCTCATTGGACTAACCTAATTCCATAATTAATTCTCATACATAGGAGCGGTCAATGGCTGAAGTTTAGTTACTGAATTCGTCAATTAAAAAACATAAAAAATGAAGAAACTCTTTTCGGTTGGCGTTTGTAAACTAGATGAAGTGAGTATCATTATCAGAATTGTTATTCTCCTATTGGCCTAGTGGCTTGGTTAATGGAAATAACAGTTGATGGAAAGGTGAGTTCTATTAATTAATGATCCATTGACTATATAAAACCACATTATATGTGATAATATTTAAGTTTACTAGTGGTTGGTTTACTTGTAAAAATAAGCATTAATTAATCGAGATGGAAAATATAGATTTTATCAAGAGAAGTAGATGGAGCTAGAAAATATGTTAATTACTGAAGACTGGGATCTAGAGTCTATTAGGATACAGATGCTAGATATGATAAATGGCATAACTATTGTGGAAAAAAATTGTGGGCAGAAAGACTAATGTCTACGTTTGTTGAAACAGGTTGTCTAAGCAACATTTTTGTGCAGTTTTGTAATTTTTGTAATAATAGTCTAGCACAGGGGTTTTGGGGTAGGACAAAACCCCCAACAAACTGTAATGGGTCAAAAGGGTAGACCAAGGGTCTGCAAACCATGGTTTGTGGACCATAGGATAGCGTAGACTAAGATGATATAAGTTGATGGATAAATCGAGTCTAGAGTGAAGCTAAGTGTGATTGATGCTAGTTGCAGACTGCTGAGATCTGGTTTTTGGGCTGTAATTGGGTAAGGACTCCTGCTAACTATGTGCACGGAGATCCTCAGTCCTAATGTGTGCGGACCCCGCTCGTTGTGTGCACAGGTTGGGAACCAGGTTTGTAAGTGGATTTTGAATGTTAATGAATGAGAAATCTATTTGGAAGTATTGTTGTGGTATGAATATTGGCTATGTTTATGTTATTGTGGTGATTCTGTCTATTAATATTGATGTGCATGTGGATGCGGAAGTATTACTGAGATCTGATTAGTAATAATTTCTTTATTCATAGTTACATGCTATATGTGGGTTTATGAGCTTCGCTTTCTGCAAGTATATTGTTAAAGGTTCTACGATAAGACTTCTTCTGTGAAATCTGATAGATCTTAACATGGATGCATCAATTTACTCTCTTTCTCTGAAGGTGCGGAAACCTAGTTCCAACACCCTCCCATACTACTTCGGGTGAGACCTTGGCCTGCGCAAGTAGGTCATTGCTGAAAAGGCCAGTAGTATAGGGGTTTGTTGGAAAACCGTTAATCCGAACCTGGGTCGGGACCCTTCAAGACAAAAAATGGTTTCGTTTTCGGGACTGGGAGCATTTTGAGAGAAAGGGTAATGCCATGAGGTCATTGGTGGCAAGAGAAGTCTAATCTTGAAGATTTGTTTGAAAAAAAGATTAAGGAATTTTCCTTTAAAGAGAATTGAAGTACAAGACTGACTGTTGAGGAGTGGAAAAAAAAGTACATATTTACAGAAGTATATGAGATCTTCTTTGTAAACTTCGCACACTAACTACAGGAGTGGCTAGCAAGGTTAGCAGAGTTCCAAACCTGCAGTAAAAATAATCAGGTCAGACAATGGACTCCTGAATTGATCCAACAGTTGGAGAAGGCTGATAATAAGATCAACCGAATTGTAGATCACTAGGTGGATAGTGTTTTAGGAGGATTTGTAATAGAATTCGTAGTTGATCAATTCATATCTTATTCTGAAGCTGAGTGGAGGTTCTTCAGATGGTTCCGAGGTGATTTTCTGCAAACATTACCGCTACTAAATAAGATACTATTGTGCGAAAAAGGTGTTTTGTGCAGCCACACCAGGTGAATAACCTACGATTGGAATGTGAGTACAACACGAAGTGGTAAATATTACAAGGTTAATCAGGAAGGGTATAGATTGGTATATAGTCCCTTAAGAGAGTCGCCTACAAAGACTAGCCTTCAACTACCCCTCCATCGAATCTGTGAAAGGGAAAGAATTCTCCTACCCCATTGTCACTGCCAGAAGACGATATGGCCACACACATGAAGCTGCCCACCTTTAAGGGTGTAGGGGATGAGGACATGGAACGATTTTGGTTAGTAGCAGAATCAGTATGGACTATGCAAAATTTTGCTAGTGATGCTATAAAAATAGCACAACTATCCCTAGCCTTTAAGGGAAGAGCCTTGGATTGGTTCATGGGGTACATTCGGTAGCACACAGATCCATCAATACAGGAAATTAAGGATGCTTTAAAACATCAGTTTCAAAAGCCTAAGTCCTACACTCAACTGGTAATTGACTTGAAACATTTTAAACAAGGACCTATAGAGTTGGCATGGGAGGCTGATCAACGACTGAAGAAAGTTATCGAGGATGGAGGTTTTAAGTATGAAGATAGACAACAGAAGGAATGGTTCATTGCTATGCTATTATTGCACCTACGTGGGACTATGGGTCAGCAGGCGATTGATACACAAGAAAAATCCCTGGTTATTGCCATGAAGCTAGAAGCCATGCCAAGGGATGATGCCCAGTTTGGGTTGTAGTAGATCTAGGGCCAGTTAGAGGAAATGCACTTGGAAATATAGAATCTACGAAAAGAATAGGGAAAAGAAGCTAGCACAAACATTTGGTGCATACGGTGCAGGGTCTCGGGCCACACCAAGGATCAATGCCCTATGCTATTAGACTACATGTAGGCTAGGGTGCCCAACCTAGTACGCCCCAAGGAGGTTGCAGGACCAAGTACCTCCACATTATGGTGCATTAACTGTCTAGTAGTCAGATTACATGATACAAACCATTGCCCCCGACTTGGTGGCTATGTCCCAGAATTGAAGCAACAGTGGTGCAGATTTTGCTCATCTATAGGACATGATGAGCACAACTGTCGAACATATGATTTAATGATAGATAGAGGAAACCTTATTAGTGTGCAGGCTGACCCTTCAACACCATTATCTCCCTCTAGATGAGGAGGATCCCCTACAAGAGGCCGAGAGGGGGGGCGGAAGAGGTGGAAGCATAGGTCGACAAAGAGGACAACTGATCTGCTACAACTATGGATAGGTGGGAATCTTCGCAAGGGACTACCCAAACCCTGTATGAGAATCTTGCAGGTATTGCTGGCAGTTGGATCATGTGATCGAAGACTGCCCTGTACTGATAACAAGGATGCATGAAAAACAAAAAACATCGACGCAGAATGTGCAAACAGTTAAGGCGGAACCGCGAGATGAGGGGCCCAGGATTAACATAATTACGCATAGTGGCATGGCCATGGGAGGAGATGAGGAAAAATCCACAGCCAAACCACTTATCAGAAAAGCCACTGACAAAAAGGAAAGCCTGGACTTACAAAAGGAGAAAGCTACCTTCCTTGAAGCTAGAAAATAATTTTCCAAAAACGAGGCATCTACCTCAAGGGCCCCGACGGATCTGAAAGAAGAAAAAGAAGTGAAGCCATTTCTAAAAGCATATATGAAGTTACTACACAACTATAAGGTATTAGAGAACCTCCAAGCATTGATATACAGTTGTGTAGAAAATATTGCCCCACCAACAGAAGTTAGAGATATCAACAAACTTTATAAACATAAGAAGAGAATCAGTTGGGAAGTTTTGTTAACTACACGGATTGGAGATTATGAAATGGTCCAGGTCGTCCTTGATTTAGGATCTGACATGAATGTGCTCCCTAAACAGACTTGGCAGAGGATAGGACAGAGCAAGCTAGAATGGTCCACTATACAGCTACGAGTGGCTAACCAACAGAAGATCATACCTTTTTCAAATTTTGGCTTCTGTGATCCATCGTAAAATTTTATAGAATTATTTCGGTAATAATCACATTCAAAAGAAATTTTTCGATGCATTTCGAGCCAACTAGTGTGGTTCATCATCAGGACTAGGTGAGAGATCAGATCTGGACGTTGAGTTTAAAAATATGCACAAAAGGCTAAACTAACCATTAGAATAATGACTATTTTGAATCTAAGGCTCTTTCCTCAGCTATTTACTAGCCAATTATTTGGAAAAGGTTTGTTGATGATACTTGTTTCATTTGGCCTCATCATAAAGAAGAGTTAGATCGCTTCATCCTTCATATTAACAGTCAATCTTGCTCCATAAAATTCACCATGGATTATGAGGTGGAGGGTAGCCTTCCTTTCCTTGATGTTCTTATCTCTAGAAATGATGATGGTTCTTTCTCCCATCAAGCTTTTCGAAAGAAAACCCATACTGAGCAATATCTCCACACCAATTCTCATCATTTCCCTACTAAAAAATTAAGCGTCCTTAATACCTTAGCCACCAAGGCGTTGAGAATCTCTATTGAGTCTCACCTTGTGGGGGAAAAGACCCATCTCCTTAATGTATTTTGTAAAAATGGTTACAGTAAGTCGCAAGGCCTTAAGGATTTTCTTAAAGAAGAAATAGGTCGCTTAGTTAAAAATTAAAAAAATTAATGAACCCAATCAGTGGTCGTGGAGTGTACGACTTCCTTTCATTCAGGGAACCACTGATAGCATTGCTAGGATCCTTAAGAAACATAATTTTTCTTCTTCCTTCAGGCCCCTTAGCACAATTCACATCTCTCTTAAATCGGTTAAAGATCCGGTAAACCCTAGGGATTGGAAAGGTGTCTATATTATTCCTTGTTCTTGTGGGACACCTTACATTAGTGAAACTGGTCGGTCTATAAACCAAAGGATATATGAACATGATACTGACATTAAACATGGAATATCCCACTCCTCCGCCCTAGCTGAGCATGCAGAAAAGACTAAATATCATATCTGCATCAAAGAGGTAAGGGTCATAGCTAGGATTGACCATTTCCATCATCATAAGTTAAGAGAGGCCTTAGAAATTGAAAAAAGACCCATAAATCTCAATAGAGATGGTGGCTGAATATAAGCAGGTGTTGGATCCATGCTCTATATTCTTAGTGGTCTGATGGTTTCCTTTCCTTTTTTTTTAATTTTTTATTTATATACAAAAATAGTTATATATATATATATATATATATATATATATATATATATATATATATATATTATTTTATTTTATTTTATTTATTATTATTATTATTATTATAATTTAAAGGAAGGAAATTAATATTGATAATTAAATAAATATAATATAATAGAATAGGTAATAAAGAATAAAATAATAATAATAATAATAATAATTAATTAATTAATTATATTAGATTAAATAAAAATGATCTATATATTTTATTAAATAATTAAATAATTTACTAATTAAATAAAACTAGTCATTATTAATCTATTTGAAAAAAAAATTAAAGTCAAACTAGTCGTTATCGTAACGATTAGTTTAGCCTTTTCTGCATCTTTTTAAACTCAATGTTCAGATCTGATCTCTCACCTAGTCCTGATTATGAACCACACGGGTTGGTTCGAAATGCGTCGACAAAATTCTTTTGAATGTCATTATTACTGAAAGAATTCTATACAAGAAGATCATACCGCTAGGAAGGCTATCAAAGGTTACGATAGATATCGCGGGAGTTAAGGTATACACATATTTCAAGGTGATTCAAATTGTAGATGATGGGGATCCTTACCCTGCGCTTTTAGGACTTGATTGGGCTATAGATATGGGAGATATTATCAACTTAAAAAGGCGAAACATGGTTTTTGAGAATGAGGGTACACGAGTAATAGTCCCTCTAGATCTGGGAGAGGGCGAGAGGTATACTGAGCCGGTGTGCGAAGGGGATGATATTGATCATATTTACAAGCTGGCTGCCTAAAATGAGGATTAGATCAACCCTACAGTTGATGGTGTGGCCTTTTGGGAGAAGGAAAGTGAATGTCTCTTTGAATCAGATGGTGAGATAGAAAATTGGAAAAACTGGTTGTATGATGTATCGGCGTGACGATGCCTTAAGATCACAAAGAGATTTCGGTGTATCTCCTCAGAGGTAAGAGAGCTGCCCTATTGATGATTGAGGTAATGTTAGGGATTTTTTAGAGCATTCAAAGAAGAAGTCCCCAAAGAATGGAGAATGTGGGCGCTTAACTTAACTATGCGTGCGACCCCCGCGCGATGGTGGGAAACTCATAGGGGGACCTTTCAAGGTTGGGAGGAATGTCGATGAATGATGATCCTATGATTCGAACCTCTGGTCAAGCTACCCATGGAAATTTTCCCTGGTCATGGAGACCCACGTAAGAACTTATCTGTATGGATGGATGTATGGAGTGAAAGGACTTTGGGGGAATGGGTACACATGTTTATACACGCCTTGGGACAAATCCCCACCACATGGTATTTGGATGCAGAGCTACATGAGCGCACTCACCACGGGACACCATGAGAGAAGATTTTTTGGGGACACTTGGGTTGATAGGTGGAATAGAGAACTTAGCCAAATCCTTGTAGGACATAGATGCTCTAGTATTTGATGAATCACTCCCTTGCATAGAGTATGGCGAACCAGCTTGGGATGCGCAGGTGAATGATATCAACAATTTTTGGAATCTATCCATGGAAGGATGTGATGAAGACCCGCGAAGTATCACTATCCCAGAATCAGAGGGAGAACGCACAGTTTCCGAACCCCCATCATAGGCAGTAGACATAACTAAACCTCTAAAATTAAGGAAATTCAATATTGGAACATTAGAACAACCCAAGATGGCTAGAATTGGGGACCACTAGGATGATGATACCATTGGAAAAATCGTGGAACTTCTCACTGAGTATCAGGATCTATTCCCCACAAAGTTTTTAGAGCTCAAGGGCATTGTAGGAGATCTAGGCGTCATGAGAATCACATTAAAACCAGACGCACATCCTGTCAAGCAGTGGCCATACCGATTGAACCCAAAATAAAAGTAAAAAGTTAGAGAAGAAATCGATAAAATGATAGCCACAGGTATCATCAAACCGGTAGAACAGTGAGATTGGGTAAGCCCTATGGTGTTCCAAAAAAAGAAGACTAAAGGGGAAATAAGAATTTCTGTGGACTTGAGCAAATTGAATGATGCTTGCATGCATGATCCCTTCCCTACACTGTTCTCTGATGAAATTCTTGACAATGTGGGAGGTCAGGAAGCACACTCGTTCACTGATGGGTTTTCAGGCTACCCTCAGATCAAAATAGCGTCGGAATATTGGAGAAAAAATACCTTCGCAATGAAATGGGGATCCTTTCAGTACACCTTCATGGCCTTTGGGCTCAAGAATGCCCAGGCCATATTTTCACATGTGGGCGTAGCAGTATTCAAAGAATTCATTCATAAATTTATGGAAGTATATTTTGACAATTGGGTAGTTTTTGGATTGGTCAAGAAGCATGTGTCAAACCTGCCCATCATGCTGGAGGCCTGCAAAAAGCACCAGATTTCCTTAAACATTAAGAAGTGCATATTCTGTGTACCTTTCAAGATTTTGTTAGGACACATGTTATGTCAGCAAGGTTTGATGGTTGACCTAGCCAAGGTTGCATTTATCATAGATTTAGCAATCCCCACGACTGAGAAATAGCTGCGCTCCATCCTTGGACACACTGGCTACTATCAAAAGTTTATCCAAGGGTACGCACTGATCACAGCACCAATGGAGAAGTGGATCAAGAAGGACATCTATTTTTTCTGGGATGCGGAGTTTCAAAAGAGCTTTGAGCTACTCAAGGAGAAGATGATCATTGCGCCTATCCTCATATTTCCTAACCCAGCGAAATTCTTTCATGTTCATGTGGATGCCTTGGGATCTACCTATGTGCTATCCTCGCGCATCCCGGGGAAGGGGACATTGACCACCCGTTTGCATTTTATAACAGGAAAATGTCTTGTGCAAAGTGTAACTACTCCACTGCTGAACGCAAAGGACTAGAAATGGTGTACACCTTGTAGAAATACTAACACTATCTACTAGGGGGGCACTTCAAGGTGTTCATAGACCATTAAGCTTTAAATTACCTAGTCAATAAGCCTGTCTTGGGGGAGGAATATTTGTCGATGGTTAATGTTGTTCCAGGAATACGATTTTGAAATAATCATGAAACTGGGGAAACTAAATGCTGGACTGGACCACTTGTCCCGAATTGAGACCAGCGAAGAGCTAACTATCCTCGAAGAAGGGTTACCCAATGTGCAAATTTTTACTATTAAGGTGGTTGACGAGTACTTTGGGATATTATTCACTTCTTAACTATGGGGATGGCACCTGCCGACTACTTGGTGTGCCAAAAAAAGAGTTGGTAACCCACACAGCTGATTTTACTATCATTTCAGGCCAATTATACAAACTGGGAGTTGATGAGGTGCTACGAAGATATGTACTGGAGCATGAAAGACAAGCCATTTTAGCAGAATCCCACGGAGGAGTAGAAGGAGGTTACTATGCAGGGAAAGCAACTGTGCAAAAGGTATTAAGAGCTGGGTTGTGGTGGCCTACATTGCATAGCGACTCCCATGCATACTATAAAGCCTGCGACGCATGCCAATGGACAGGAAGACCTTCGCGCCATGATGAGATTCCCTTGCAACCAGAGATGGCTCTCTAGGAATTTTATAAGTACGCCATCGATTTCATAGGCCCCATTAACCCCCTCGAAAAGAAGATAGCTGCTCAATATATCATTACAACCACAAATTACGTTACTAGGTGGGCTAAAGCTGAAGTTGTCAAGGACTGCACTGTGGACATGGAGGCACACTTCCTTTTTGAGAATATCTTAGCCAAGTTTAGGTGCCCCAGGGTCCTGATGAGCGACAGAGGGATGCATTTCATTAAAGAAACAACTAAGTCTCTGACTAAGGAATTTCAAATCCACCATGCCAAAATCACCCCATATCATCCACAGGAGAATGGAACCATAGAGGCATTCAACAAAATTTTGGAAGAAGCGCTCACTAAGGTCTGTAACGCACAATGGAGTGATTGGGATGTGTGCATCTCCTCTATCCTCTAGGCCTATAGAACCACGTGTAAGAATCTCATGGGGAAAAACACCCTTCCGCATGGTCTACGGAAAGGAAGGTATTATGCCTATGGAATACATTGTTCCCAGCTTGTGCATCTTGTCCTTCACAAATATGGCCAACCCAGACATTATGGAGGAGTGCTTGGTGCAGCTGGTAGCATTGGAAGAAGACTGGTTCATCGCCCAATTCCACCAATAGTTTGACAAGGCGCGGGAGAAAGCATGGCATGATAGACATATTTGATAGAAGGACTTTTCAGAGGAGGCATTAGTCATACTATATGATAGCTAGTTCCCACGATAGTTGGGAAAGTTTTGACAACACTGGTTAGGACCATATGTGGTCAAATAAATTACCAATGGCAGAGCAGTCAGATTGGCTACACTATGCGGTGATTCCCTACCTGGATATGTTAATGGGAGTCGACTAAAGCCCTACTGAGACTCCTCAGTGCTGATCAAATGACTATATGGCTGGAGTAGTTGTATAGTGGACATTGCGCACAGGGATGGTGCACAGGAAGGGATGCACAGGACTAGCAGTACAGGTGGGTGGGAGATAGATGCAGGTGCTGCGCACAATGGACAAAACTAGTCGTTGGGACGAAGTGGGAGCATGCAAAAATGCACCTCTCATTTAATGAAGGTGGTAACTGGAAATTAATGTGGCGATTTACAAGGAATTTTTACCAGTTCTCGTAATGAAGAATGGAAGTTAAGGATCCATCGGCCAATTCTCCCTCGTAGAAGCTATAAGATCAAGACTGTTTGTTTTACGACATTAAATTGCTACTCACGATTGTTGCACCCTGATCTGTCAAGTATATACCATTGTTTCCATCTATTTGCTGCCCTCATGACCTGACAAGCTCTGTTGTCTGATAGTAACCACACTAAATTCATATTTAAAGAAAGGATGACCGCTACCAACCCAAATGCGCCTCCGCTTGAATCAACTTCTAAAGAAATATGATCTGATGAGGTTTGAGAGGTCACCCTTGCAGCAGAAGAAATTGGCTCGACTTCAGCACCTCGGAAGTGAAAGGGAAAGGAAAAATAGATAAAGTGTACTGGTGGCAAGCCTTGTACTTCCCCTCAAATCCGGCATTCCCCCCAAAAGGTGCCTAAGAAGCGATAGCCCACCGCACCCCCGAACCCGATGGCGCTCACAAGAGAAGGCCTATAAGCGACTCTGCTGACCTGGTTACCCCCTTATGTTCATACACGTAGAAAAATAGCTCATATGCCCAATGTGGATGTCATCCATTCCTATCTTTAGATGCCTCTGGTCCCTGAAGAAGTTCCCCAGTGGGGAGATATGTTCGGACAACTTCCCAACATAAAGTTCGATGACCGTGACCTGGGAAACCTGGACGCTTTCCCTTCATTAGCTCCACAACTTTACTTGGAACACGCAGTCGAAAATGGTGTGCTCAAGGTGAATCCAATGGTTTGGGTCAAGGGATTAGTCGGGGCAGGCATCCTGAACTTGCCACACCTCCCCCATTTTGGTCGCTACCACATAACCAGCCTCGTCATTCGCCAAATACTGGCACTTGTCCATGATGGATGCTTATGGCTCCAAGGCTGCATACTAATCGATGCTGACATCATTCACCACATTACATGCCTCCCTATGAACGGGCCCAACCCTAGGGCTGGAACATGCAAGGAATTTGAGCACCATACTGATGAAGTTGTCCCGAAGAGGTACAATGTCGAACGCAACAAGCGGGGCTTCTTGATGGATACCATCAATGATCTAGGGACGGGCATGGGCACTTTATTGCCTGCTTGCAAATTGATGCGGAAATATCAGGTCACAACTATCCCTACTCACGTAATTTAAATTTCCATCCAGCGCAAAAATGGAGTGTGCTATAATTTGTCCTAGTACCTAGTTGAAGAATTTCTTGACAATGTGCACGAGGCTCAGGAGTAGGGAAAATATTTCTACTACTCGTGGTTGATCCTGAAAATCATTTTAGTTGCCTGGGAGACCTTGAAAGAAGCGGTCTTCCCCCATATTGAGCCTAACATGTGCAAGGGGATGCGGTTTTCCAACTTGTGGGAATCAAAGGACCCCAAGCAGGTTGAGGAAAATACGTTATTATAGATATTATACGATGGGGAAATCTATGCAGTCATTGATTCCTAACTGCACCTATCCTTGGCCATCTATGACAAGTATAAGAGGATAGCGACACTTCAAATAACCATGTACAATGTGAAAATTCAGGCTCGAAAAGCTCACACTTGGCATGATCTTCAAAACATGACTACTTAGGTTGAAATTGAACAAGTAATCACCACTTCACCACAGGAGTGGAAGGTCGCAGCCGCGCCAGCTGACCTTGTTGCAACGGACACATCTGGCCCCAAAGCAGTATCCAAACCTACTATTCCACTCGGCCCAACAGCAGAGTCAGTGCTTCCAGCATCCACGCTGCATGAGACCCCTAGAAGCACCACCACGCAGCTAGAGCTAGACTCCCTGCCAGATCAACACATAACTGATGCTGACGATGCCAGTACGTTCACCTTGCATACCCTTAAGAAGCCCCGTGAATTGTCCCAAGGGCCTAGAAAAAAACATAAGGCCACAAAGAGCGGAACCAACGTAGAAGTTACCTTCATGGAGTATGACCTCGATCAGATCACCGAAGCTATCACTACTACGTCGGATGATCGATGGAGTACTTAGGAAGAATAGCACAAGGTTACTGTAGATGTTTTACAAGCCAAGCTGTAGGCCCTTCATCTCAAAGGAGACACACTTCAAGCGAGGGTGGTTCAATTGAGGTACAATCAGGCGAGCATGGATCGAACAAGGTAGACTCCTGTGGCCCTGCTGGCCCCCGTTACAGACCTGCCCATCATCACACATAGCCAAATCTACACACTCCTCGATGCTGGCTCTATCTTGGAACCCGCTGAATTTTGCACCCAAGTCCGGGCATGCTCCTCCATCAGCCTCGAGATTGGTCGACTGGCTGGTGCGCAGCTGTAGGAATTATTGACCACCCTCACCAAAAAAATCCAACTATGAGAAATTCGCGTACAATAGCACCTCAACATAGCTGAGCAGACCATTATGACCCAAGCTGCCATGGTCACTCAAATCCAGGCCACACATGTCGACACCATCGCACAACAAGATGCCCTAGAACAACTAATTAACATGTTATGTGAGGACATGCCAGAAGTCATCCCTACCTCTGTATAGCCCCAAGCCAAGGTCGAAAAGATTAGTTTCTTCCTTAAAGGCATCCCAGACTCTGTGCAGGTTGTTAAGGCTGAGCTTAAACTTCAACTTGCATCTTTACAGGCGAAGCTCCATCCTAATACCCCTCTAGAAGTTCATGCCCAGCGAGCCGCATTGGTTACAGAAGCCACGACCATTTTCACAAGAAAGATCAACCAAGGCGTCACTCTTCTTGAGAAGGCTATGGAATTATGGTCTTAGGTGGAGCACTACCCTTTCCTCCATGAGATTTTTCAGGATTTAACTCAGAAGGGGAAAAAATTCGAGCAGCTGGAAGCTACGATGTCCACTCTTGTTCCTGCCCAGCTCTTAGCCTGTCTTCGGATAAACCATACACTTCGCACTGAAATTATGGGGTTGTGGTGCAAGAAACAGGTACTCAGTGACCATCTCACACCATGGTTGGATGATGCCCTCAAGCTATCTATCAGACCAGGAGGTAACTCCACAAAACTCAATGTATATTGGATGGAGATTGTGTGTGTATTTATACATGGAGGTGAGGCTATTGTTATTCACTTCCCAATGGCTCTTGGCCTTCCTTATTTACTAAATTACAATAATATACAATCTCACCCAACCCCTTAGGATTAGGTGTCAACATTCCTCCCTCTAATCTGAAGGGATGTTGGTGCGTCCAAGCATCGTTCTGAACTTTTCAAACTTTTCTCTTCCAGGTGCTTTGATGTCTGCAGTCTGCTTATTTGTGAACAATGATGTAGATGGATGGTTTTTGCCTGAACATGATGTCGAATCAGATGGTATTTTATATTGATGTGATTTTTTTGATCATGGAACTTCGGTTTCTTGGCCAAATTTATTATAGAAGTGTTGTCGATCATGAGTGGTGTTGAATGCATTTTTTTCATCTGCAAATATTCAAGGATTTTATTGAGCCACATAATTTCCTTTGTTGCTTCAGATCCTGCCACATATTCTACCTCGGTGGTGGAATCTGTTGGAACTGACTGTTTCCATGATCTCCATGAGACAGTTCTTGATCCAAGACTCATGGTATAACCTGAAGTAGACACGCCAGTTTCTTTGTCCCCATCAAAGTCTGAATCAGAGTATCTGATCAAGCTGAAATCGCCTACCTGTGTATATTTGAGTCCAAAGTCTTGAGTCCCCTTCAAGTACTTTAGAACTCTTTTTTCATCAGACCAATGTCCTTCACACGGTTTTTGCACAAACCTGGAGAGCATTCCAACAGAAAATGAGATGTCTGGTCTAGTAGTAGTCAGGTAGATAAGACTTCCAACACGCTGTCTATACTTCGTTGCATCCTCGAATTCTTTCCCTTCAATGGATGTGAGCTTCAAATTTTGTTCCATTGGAGTGGTTAAGGGATTGCATTCATCCATGCCAAAATTGTTCAAAAGATCTCCAATGTATTTCTTTTGAGAAAGAAATATAAATTTAGGATGTTGAGTTATTTCAATACCCAAATAGTAATAAACATAACCCAAATTAGTCATTTCAAAACCTTTCTTCAATTCTTTCTTTATGGATGCAATATAACTTTCATTGTTCCTTATCATCAAAATATCATCTACATACACCATAAGATATACAAATTTTTTTCCAACTTTCTTAACAAACAAGGTTGCATCATCAAGATCAAAATGTTTGAAGTCAAGTTTCAGAAGATGCTTAGTTAATTTCACATACTAGGCTCGCGGTGCTTGCTTGAGGCCATACAAGGATTTTATAATATTTCATACTTTTTGTTCTTGTCCCTTCACAAGAAATCCTTCTTGCTGGGACATAAAAGCTTTCTCCTTTAGATCTCCATTCAAAAAGGCAGTTTTTACATCCATCTGATGGAATTTCCATCCCTTCTGTGCTGCTAGGGAAAAGAGAGTCCGGATGGTGGCCCATTTTGTTGTGGGAGAAAAATTTTCTTCATAATCGACCCCTTTTTTCTGTGCAAAACCTTTTTCCACAAGCCTGGATTTGTTCTTGTCAAGTGAGCCATCTACTTTGTACTTTTTCTTGTAGACCCACTTACAGCCAATTGGCTTCGTTCCCAAAGGCGGATCAACAAGCTTCAAAGTACCATTCTTTATCAAGGCATCATACTCCTTTTGCATCACTTCATTCCATTCATCATGAGAAGCGGCTTCTTTGAAGGAAGTTGTTTCATGATCTGTGAAAAACCCAATTCATAGTTATAAGCAATATCCACATCAATAGGTGAATTAGAATTATCTACATCACCTTCATTTTGTCTAGTGGAACTTCTTGTTCCTATCTTTCCAACGTCATCGGGATGAACGTTTTCTAGTGTCTTTGTCAGCCATTTGGGGGGACCTTTTGAGATGGCCCAGGCTGCTCATTTGACTGAGTTGGAATTGAATCAAGATTCAATCTCTCAATTCTGTCAATCACATCGTTCAAGGTGTCATTCATGGTTGGTTCTTCCGGTGGGGGAGAGAGTGCTTCGGGAAATGATTCCACAGATTGATTCAATATAGGAATCCCCCCTTCAAGATCTGGAATCTGATTATCAAATTATTGAAAATACTTTGCATGTGTGAATATATCTAGGCGGTCAAGTTGTCACTGAACAACATTTTTAGTCTTGAAAGATTCAAGGAATATGACATCTCTTGCTATTACAAACTTCTTATTGACTTCATCATAGAGATGATATCCTTTGGAGGTATTGGAATAACCCAAGAAGATACATTTTTGACTTCTAGGACCAATTTTATTCCTTTCTACCTTGGGTATCAAAGCATAACAGGTGGAACCAAAGACCCTAAAATGATTTACCGAAGGAATGTGGCCATACCACATTTCATATGGAGTTTTGTTTCTGATTGAATTTTAACGACACCTATTCTTTATGTATACAGCACATAGAACTGCATCAGCCCAAAACATCAATTTTACATTCTTAAAAAACATCATGGAGCGAACCATATTTAAAATTGTCCTATTCATTCTTTCAGCTGCACCATTTTGTTGGGGATTATAGGACATAGTTGTTTGATGTTTGATCCCATCTTGACGAAGATAATTTTCAAATTTGTTTGAAGCGTATTCTTTTCCATTATTAGTACGTAAAGAGCCAATATGAGTTTTTGCATCATTTTCAATCCATGCTTGAAAATTATTGAACGTTTGAAAAGCATCACACTTGTTCTTCAATAAGTAAACCCAACACATTCTGGTGTAATCATCAATAAATATCATCATATATTTATTTCCATTTGCAGAAGAAACATGCATAGGGCCACATAAATATGAATTAATAAGCTCAAGTTTTCTATGTGCTCTGGAATATGAATCATGAAATGGTTGTTTTCTATGCTTTCCTAGAATACAAACATCACATTGCTTAAGTTTCCTAGGAATTGTAGGCAGTCCATTAACACCATTTTTCTTCAACAATCGAAGGTTGTCATAATTTAAGTGTCCAAATCTAGCATGCCATAAAAGACTTGATGGGAATGTACCTTCATCATGATGTGAACTGAATGCAAAGTTTTATGTATGAGCAGAGGAGCCTTGCAACTTCAAGAGTCTTCCTTCTTCTATTCCCTCCATGACAAGTGAGTGATCTGATGCTTTTCTGAACTTAGCCTTGCCATCAAACATGTGAATGGAGTGTCCTTTCTGGAAAATGTGGACTAAGGACAACAAGTTTCTCCTCAACTCAGGGAGGTATAGAACCTCATGTAGAAGATGATCTAGAAGACCAGGCAACTTAAGCCTGATTGTGCCAAGCCCTGATGGCTTGAGTTTGGATTTATCTACAAAGTATACTTCTCCATCAACTTTGTCAGTAAATTCTTCAAAAAATATTTTCTAAATGTCATGTGACATGTTTCTCCTTAATCTAGCAACCAATCATTTCTCCAAGAAGTAAATGAAACATCAAACAAGTCTTCAGTTACTCCATTGTTACAATGTGCTATAACAAAGTGAGCGGATTCAGGTGCTTTACCTTTGTCTTTGTCATTAGTTTTACCTTTTTCTTGATTCATTTTCTGCTCAATTTTATCCCAAGGTATCTTGCATGTAGATGCATCATGCCAGTCTTTATTGCAGCGTATGCAATGAAGATCAGATTTTTCAGTTTGAGTTTGTCTGCCCCCCTTTCCTCTGAAATTTCTTCTTCCTCTTCCTCTTCGGCCACCTCTTCCTCCGGAAGAATCTTAAGCATGACTCTTCTCTTTATTTTCAAAGCATATAGCCTCTTCAGAAGTCGGAGTGGTGGTCATCTTTCCAAAATCTTTCTCTCTTTCTGCAAACTTTTTCTCAAGGGACTAAAAAGTGATTTTCACAAGGTTTCCACTTGCTTGCAATGACTCAAGATAAATTGAGTAAGTGGAATACAAAGCCTTAACATATGCTATGAGAGATATGTCAACAAATTCAACAGTGCTCTTAATAGCATGCATGATAGATCTTACTTCTAAAGCTAAAGCAAGAATATCGTCATTTTTCAATTCCAGACTGAACAACTTAATCATTAGTTGAACAACTTCAAGTTCTAAATGTGAGTCATAGATTTATTTTTAGCTTGCTCAAGGCTTGATAAGCATTTGAAAATGGTGTAATATGGCAACTCACCTCTTCATTTACGGAAGCTGCAATCAAGGCATAGGCCTTGCAGTTCTTGTTTTCCCAAATGGTGATCTCCTTGTCTAAAGTGGGCTTTGCTGGTGGAAGGTCATCTTCTCCTTCAGAAATTCCTTTCCACAACTCATTAAAAATGAGTGTGTGTTTGATTTTCCGACACCATTCACGATAGTTATCCTTGCCGGAGAGAACAACTCCTACAATAGATATTAGAGAATGCATTCTTTTGAAGAAAAGATACTCTGCTAGGTAAAAACTCAATTCTGCAATTTTTTTTTTTTTTGAGGGAAAAATAACAGAGGTTTTAACTCGGGGAGGATTTAGTTGGGGGAGGTTTTAACTAGGGGGGGGGGGGGGTTATGTGGGGGTGGTTTTAACTGGCGGGTGTTTATTTGGGGAAGGGGAAACTGTGTAAAACGAAAAAAAATACACAGGAAAATGCAGAGTCAAGAGGGGAGGATTAAGGGTGTTGGGCATGGGGAATAGTGTGAGGAGGGGTGTATTCTTGGCTGTGGGGAGGGCGGAAGGTGGTGAGGGGTTTAAGTGGCAAGAGTGTGAGGGGGAGGGTGGAGGGTGGTGGGGGGGTCGGGTCGAGAGAGCATGAGGGGGAAGGTGGAGGGTGGTGAGGGGACGGGTTGAGGGTGGTGACAGGTTCGGGTGGGGAAGGCGACGGGTGGGGAGAGCATGAGGGGGAGGGCGGAGTGATGTGAGGGGGAGGGAGGAGTGATGTGAGGGGGTGGGTTGAGTGAGGCTGAGGGGCTGTGAGAGCGTGAGAGGGTGGGGAGGCCGAGAGGCTATGAGCGAGTGAGGTGAGAGTGAATTTGCAGGAAATGCAGAAATTTTAGAAATTGTAGAAATTTTAGAAATTTTCCTATGCTCAGAGTTTGAACAGAAATTGTAGAAATTTGCAAAAAAAAAAAAATCTAGAAATATTTAGTAAAAAATGAAGAATTGGAGTACAAAAACTTAGAATTGCATCAATGGTAGAGGAGTAGTAAACATAAAATTGAATGCACAAATACTATCTGCAAAAAATCCAGATCATGATGGAGTTACACCAAAGGCAAGAATGCCAAAAATGGGACTGGCTCTGATACCATGTCAGACGAAGAGGTAACTCCGCAAAACTCAATGTATATTGGATGGAGATTGTGTGTGTATTTATACATGGAGGTGAGGCTATTGGGATTCACTTCCCAATGACTCTTGGCCTTCCTTATTTACTAAATTACAATAATATACAATCTCACCCAACCCCTTAGGACTAGGTGTCAACACTATCACAAGACTTAGATGGGGTGGTGAGACAACTAAACCAGACTCTCGACAGTGTCACTACTGCCATGAAAGGATCAACCTCACAGAAACTAGTGGACATTGAAGAGAATGTCGCCGCATAGAGCCTTCGTTTCTTACCTCCACTTACTACTGTGATGGAGTAGCTCAAGGACGAGATGAAGACATCACTAGCACTGTGACTCAAGACGAGTCACAAGATTGTGTTGGAGGATTGTTGGAATAGGGTTGCCTAAGAAACATTTTTGTCCAGTTTTGTAATATTTTGTAATAGTAGTCTAGCACAAGGGGTTTGGGGTGGGTCAAAACCCCCAACAAATTGTAATGCGTCAAAAGGGTAGACCAAGGCTTTGAAAACCACGGTTTGCGGACCATAGGATAGTGCAGGCTAAGATGCTATAAGTATATGGATATATCGAGTCTAGAGGGAAGCTAAGTGTGATTGATGCTAGTTGTGAACTATTGAGATTTGGTTTTTGGGTTGTAATTGGGTAAGGAATCCTATTGGCTATGTGCACGGAGATCCTTAGTCCTGTTGTGTGCGGACCCCAATGGCTATGTGCGTGGGTTCGGAATCGGGTCTGTAAGTGGATTTTGAATGTTAATGAATGAGAAATATATCTGGAAGTATCTCCGTGGTATGAATATTGGCTGTGTTTATGGTACTATGGTGATTCTGTCTATTAATATTGATGCACATGTGGATGCAGAAGTATTACTAAGATCAGATTAGTAATAATTGTTTTATTCATAGTTACATGCTATCTGTGGGTTTATGAGATTCACTTTCTGCAAGTATATTGTTAAAGGTTCTGTGATAAGACTTCTTCTGTGCAAATCTCATAGATCTTAATAGGGCTACCTCAATTTACTCTCTTTCTCTCAGGGTGCAGAAACCTGCTTCTAGCACCCTCCCATACTACTTCGGGTGAGACCTTGGCCTGCGCAATTAGCTCATTGTTGAAAGGGCCAGTAGAATAGGGGTTTCTTGGTAAACCCTAAATCCAAACCTAGGTCAGGATCCCTCAAGAGAATAATGTTGCCAAGGCTCCAACGATTTGGAAAAAATACAAAGCTAAACTTTTAGAAAAACTATATGTTATATATCAATGTAGTAGTCCATGAGGAAGATATATGGAGTCCATGTGAGGACATTGGGCTTTCCTAAAAGTGTGAGTTGAGATCTCCAAGTGATGTGGAACATAAGATAATTTTATATGATGTTTCATGATAGTATCACTAACATGGCATGCAAATGTAGAAAGGTGATGTGGACTAGTGGAACTTTAAAACTAGGGTGGGGGTTAGGTGGTACTCTCATGAAGGTGATTTTGAATTTGGAGGCACTAGCTAGTAGAGATCCCAAAATCAAAAATTCTATTTTAATGCCTCTTTTTAAAAATCCTATATTCAAATAAGTAGAAGGTCAACCTATTGACTATAGATGGGAGAATTAAGTCTTGGATCTAGAGGGGTTTGGATATTTTGATAATCCAAAACTAGAAATTATTTGGATGTTTTATAATTCATAAATGCATCTAGAAGTCTAAATATCTATAATTTATTATAACAAAGAGCAAGAAGATACTAAATCCAAATGCAGGGGGCTCTTAATGTGCCTAGTGAGTATATGGCCCTAAGTAATTAAGTCTTGTTGGTAGGTGATAGCATGTGTTAACCATGTATATATGACATGTAATTATATGGTGGGGACATGTGGGAAAAAGGAAAGATATGAGTTTTCCATGTGGCAATGATACATATACTTACTTGGTGGTTAGAAAGAGAAATATTTAGAAGGCCATAACTTTGCATCTATAGCTTAGGTATTAAGGAAATTTATATTAATGGAAATATTTTAATGAGAAGAAGATGATGGTTTTCTAAAATATGAAAACCAATTATTAAATTGTACAATTATATTATGTATCATCCATATTGATTTTTTTAGAATGGTAAAAGTTGAGGAATCAACTAGTAGGGGTAGTTCTATCGATGGGACCTAGTTTGGATAATTGGGGTCTAAAACCTTCTAGTGCCATTTTTAATCTTAAATGATGTTTTTTTGGGTGTTTAAATTTCTTTGATAATTATCAGACCTAGTGAAACTATTATACACTCTGTGACCTTTCTCATGGTGCTAGAAAGATGTAAACGGAAGTTCATATGCAAAATTTATGCCTCTTGAGAGTTTTATTATCATTATCAACCACCATAATTTGAGATGATGCCACATTAGATATGTTGTTCATTGAAAATGGTATAGTAATTTGAATACTATAAATAAAACTCTATAAGGGTCAAAGACGTTTCTCTAGTTAATAATTTGAGTCAAACCTGACCCCTAGGTGGCTATCAATCTATGTTATAACCACACCACTAGGAGAAAGACATATTCCATTAATTTTTTTATTTTATCATGCTCCAAAATAGAGAATATCAATAGATAGTGGGAGTGAGAGAGAATACCAGAGAGGATGTAACTCCTATAGTAGCCTAACAAGCCATATGACTTGGCTAACTCGATAGAGAGTACCTTCCCTATTGTACTTGCAATATTTCAATTATATGCATAAGAAAAAACAATAATTAATAAATTTAGAATCTAAGGAATACAACTTTATATCCATGATTTTTGAAACCCCATTATATTAGGCTTGTATGGGGAATTAGTTTACCTTTCCATACAAAAACTATTATAGAATATCTCAAATTCATTGTCACAAAATCTCCACTATTATCCATCATAAACGCATTAATTTTTTTCTCTATATAATTCTCCATAAGAGCCTTAAATTTTTTAAGAACCTTATTCCTTAAAAATGTTCCTCTTGGAAGGGAAAATATCTCTCTCTCTCTCTCTCTACAAGAGAAAAAGGGGGGTACAATTATAATAAAATGGGACCAAGAGGTGCTAGCCTATATAACAATATAACAATGGAAATGTAATCACTTAATATGTGGGTATTAATAGGTGAATTTAGGGTTAACATGGGGAATATATTGGGTCTAACATGCCCCTTCCCTTCAAAGATGTGTTATCCCAAATAGTTGACTATTTACATGAATTTTTGCACGAACAACTCACCTTCCATATTCCTTCTTCCATTTGATAAGTTACTCAATAATTGTTTGAGTTCTTAATTGCTTAGTCCTTGTTTCCAAGATATTTTCTAGTTATATTATTATTTTTTCCCCTTCATTAATATCTATTAAAATAGTTTTCAATGTGATATTATCACCAATTTCCTTCTTTCAGCAAGAAACATGGAAGATTGGATGTAGACATGAAGATGGAGGAAACAAAAATTTGTAGGCCATACTTCCAATCCTCTGCAACACCATATAGGGGCCATAATACCTCATTTCTAATTCATTAATCTTATTTTTTTCCTTTAGGAAAATTCGTTTATGTGGTTGTAGTCTCATCAATACCCAATCCCCCTCTTAAAATTCCCTTTCTCTATGATGTTGATTTAATTGTTTTTCAATCCTTTTTTTTGTCATTTAATCAAGTTGTCCTTCTATAGTTTGAGAAAATCTTGTTGGTGTCATATGTGGTCCTCTAATTCTTGATCCTTTATAGTCATTTTCAAGTGCACTTTAATCAATGGAGGATGATATCCAGAAATTGTTATAGCCGGTGACATGTTTTATGAAGTATGTAAGGATGTGTTGTACCACCATTCTACCAAGGTAAACCATTTGAATCATTGTGTCTATGTATTGGATGAAATTTAATGTATATATCCTTATAAATATTTATTCATAATCATATCTTTCGCATTATATTGAGGATGGTAAGGTGACGCATGAGCCAATTCAGTACCAAAATAAGAAAATAATTGAGTCAAAAAATTTCTAGTGAAATTAAATCTCTATCACCTAGAGTAATATTTGTTATTCCATGCAGCTTTTGTGCTATTTCCACAAATATAGTAATATTTTTTATTCCATGTAGCTTTCAAACTATTTCCATAAATTATTTTTCCACTATGATTTTTTTAAAAGGATATGAAAGTGATAAAAAATGGGTGTACTTTCTCATACAATCTACCACCACCATGACAAAATTCATTTCTTCTAATATCAGTAAGCTTGAAATAAAATCCATTGAAACCTCTTCCAAACATTGGCTTGGTATGGATAATGGATGAAGGAGCCCTTGGGTCTTGATTGTCTCTCCCTTAGTTTGATGACCTACCACACATTCTACCATCCTATTTTATGTATTTGAGAATCTTGAATAGCCTCCTACAAAACAGGTAGATAACTTCAAAAGAAAACTTATATTTGAGTTAATAATTATTATATAAGTATAAGAGACCTTGGCATACCAAAAAGTCACTTTTCCACATAATTTTTTCTACTACATCGAGGTAGTCTTGCATTTGTTGAATGATCTTACATACCTTCGCATATTTGTTCTATTCTATCCTTACTTCTCCCATCTAGTTAGATTGTAGAATGGAAATAGTGCATACTAATAAATTTGTGTCTTCCTCTTTCCTCAAGAGTGCATCTACCATAATATTTTATTTTCCCCTTTTGTATATACTTTTGAAGTCATAACCATAATTTCATATTTTTACTTCTCTTCTAAATATGTTATTTGCAATAATAATTACTTCAAACTATCATGATATATTTTTACTTTGAAGTGTCTTCCTATTAAGGATGTATTTGATTTCTCAAATGTGTGTAATATGGCCAATGTTTCTTTTTCATAGATGGGTCTGGGTAATTTAATATCACTACTTTAAAAGTCAATGAGCCTTCCTTAGTATATCAAAACTACACCAATGTCGTGGCTTGAGGAATTAAACTTTGTTTAATCTACAACAAATATTTGGAAGAGCATGTACAACATGTGGAAAAGGTTTTAAGACTATTGGAAGAGAAAAAAATATATGAAAAGCCTTCCAAGTGTGCCTTTGAGGTTGAAGAAGTGGAATATTTCGGACATATTATATCATGAGGGTGTAAAGGTGGATCCTAAGAAAATAAGAGTGTTCTTATGATCAATAGGATACTACTACAATTTTGCCAAGAATTATGGTCAAATAGAAACATCTGTAAAAACGTTATTGAAGAGTGAAGAATTTTATTGGAATAATGAGGAAACCAAATCTTTTGAATAAATTGAAGATTCTATGTGTAAAACTCCCATCTTGGTGACACCAAACTTCACAAAAACCTTCAATTCTATCAAATGAAATCAAGGTCAAGAAACAAACTCTTATACCAGATGCCCTTGAGTATCTCCATAGGCATGATGAAGAACAACAAAAAGTGGTTGCAATATCTATTGAGTACAAGGTTTGGTGCACCTACTTCATGGAGGAGTTGTAAATAGATGTTCGAGAATTGTCTGTTACCAAGTTATTATATTAGTGTCCAAATTTTGTTGCACAAAGTAACATATGATAGGATAGATTCAAGTAGGAAGATGAAAATTCATGAGGAAGTCCAGGAGTCAAAGGTAGAATAAAAGTCCCTAGTTTCTATAAATATACCCTCATGACACATTTTAAAGAGATTTTTAGCTTTGGACTTATTTTGGTGTATATTATTTTGAGAATGAGGGATCTTCTAGTGAATTTAAGGAGTAATTTTCTATTTCCACTTCTTAATTTGATGGAAACAATATTGTAAGATGGTGACATGGATATTATCAGCTAATGAATGGGAAGCTTCTATGAGCTTTGGTGTGCCATATTCTCATGTGTGTTCCTACATTGTGATATTTCTCTTGCAACATATGGATGGTATATGTTATGCATGTATTATGCTTTTGTAGGCGAACTATTTTATTGATGTTGAAATTATATTATTGTAGACTGTGTGTTTGTTTATGGTTTATGTGGTTATTGGTCATGAGATTATTCATCATTGGTGATTTACCTTAATATGTGTGTGAATAGCACTTAAGGTCTTTCTAACATTACTTTTCTTGAGGTTTATGCTCTCTAATTATGTTGTTGCTATTAATTGTATATGTTATATTAGACATTCATCGATTATTGACTTGCATTTTCTGAAATATATTTTGCTCTCCTTTCACTAAAGCTCCCTCTTTTGTCCAAGGAAAACCTAAACCAAGGTTATGACAGTTGGGCCTACATAACAAATGAGACTCGTAGACCAAACAATATATGTTTTGATTGCGATTCTGCACTAAGGAGATCTTCTAGCTATTGGTGATACATTCCATTCCATAAACATATTTTGGCACTTAAAATAGGGCCAATATGGCTAGCACTAACACCCATCCTCACCTTGATACTTCCTAAAAAGATAACAATCAACCTCGTCCTTCTTCTCGTGAGACACGCATTCACCCTGCCTTCGGGGCATCATTCGGTGATACTAATTTAGGTGACTCCAAACCTCGTTCACTTGAGGATGGTCCAATTGAAGAAGAATCTCCTCCCTAAGAAGTCACATATGAACAATTGAGAGATTTACACCCTATTGTTTGAAAATTTTCTAAGGGGCTTAATTGCATTCTTGCTACAAGATTCCTTCCAAACCCTTGCATTTCTAAGCCTCACCATACCCATAAGGGCGTTTTAGTAAACTCAGTTCCACATTTGATCAGTACGATTTTGGATGACTATATCAATGTCATTGAAATACTCTCCATAGAGGGTTTGGAGAGTCCCCGTGCATCGAAGAGAGAAGGAACTATGAGCACAGTAATGTAGGGTGACAACTAACCATGACAGAAGAATGCATGAGGTGACAACCAACCCTCGCCAGAAAATTCTAGGGGTGATGACCAAATACCTAGGGGAAACCCTAAGGTTTTTCAAAGGCTGAGGGGTGAAGAGAATATTGAGAATCAGGTTAAAATTTATGATGTAGACCCCTGTTGCAATGAGCGACAACTCAGATTCCCAAGGAACTGGGGAAACTTTAGGAATATCAGAAAATTTAGGGATTTAGGACATATGAGAGTCCTCGGGGTAATGATGGGGAACCCCCTCACACTTATGATAAATCTAGGTTAGGAACTGAAAGTGAGAGGGAAGGCGATGCAAACCCCCTTATATTCCCAATGCAACTAAGAGTTGTCTACCGCAATAATTTATCTTGGATGGATGAATCCCCTCTAGGTATTTTAGGTCCACTTCATGACATGCCTCGGCACCGAAAGAAGCATATTCCAAATTTTGATCCTGAAAATGGGATGACAACTGAAGACCATATCAAAATTTTTTATCTAGACTGACGGATGGTGAGGGTGCAATATCATGATGTTGCTGGTCAATTTTTCCTTTACACCATCGAAAATAAGGAAACCATATGGTATAATTCTTTGCCAGTGGCCTCCATACGAAATTGGGACAAGTACAGAAATACATTCCTTGAGAATTTCTCTAAAGATAAGATGCCTTTCATCTTCCTTACTGAATTAAGTACTTTGAATTGCATAAGAAGGAGAATGCCAAAGACATTAATTAACATTTCACTACCATTTTGAATAAATATCCAGCGAATGTAATCACTATGGATTATTATACCAATGCTCTACTACGCGATATCGTTGTGTTTGTCAAACAGGAAGATAAAGCTATGTTAGTTAAAAACTTCATGGAGGCTCTCGTCATAGAAAATGATGGGATCTCCATAGGAACGCTTGAGCCTGACCCTCGGGAAGAGTCTAAGTTGAGAAGAAGGAAGGCCCAAACCTCGAATAGCAAGTCTAGTGATAAAGATAAGGAATATTTTGAATTTGAGGGATTAGCCAAGTCCTTGAAGCAATTAACCAATGAGGTCTCTAAATTGAAAAGTAAAAGTAGTGACAAGTCATCGGGAAGTAAATTGGCAAAGCCTTTCTTTAGATGGAACACTAATCCCCCTGCAAAATCAGCTCACACCTCCAATGTGAATTTAAACGTGGAGGAGCTAGGTATGGAATATTATTGCACTATTCACCAAGCTGCTCATTAAGAAAAAATGTGCCCGAAATGGATAAAAAACATGACTCTAGTGATTACCAATGTACTTGAGGATCAGACTGTTGGGGATGATGAGTAAGACTCCAAGGACACTCAGTAATAAACTATTCTCCTTGATGAGAATACCGGTTTTGTTGTCCTAGCTTTTGAGGTCATCCATGGGGGAGAGGTCTAGTCCATCAAAGAAGCCAACGTGGGAGGAACTCCACCCCCTAGGCCACTGAAGACCTATAACCTTTGTTGTAAGGATCCAATACCATATCACACGTTGGAGGAGAAGAAGAGGGCATTTTTGAGAAGGATCCTTCCATCGAATAACTAAAATCAACTACTAGCCTCTACCCCCAATAATTCCTCTAGCCAAACTCCAAAAGATATTTTGGTAAGTAGTGGGGGCCAATCCTTGAGTCCCAAAAATTCATCCAAGTCCACATAATCTACATCCATTCCACAAGCATCCATAGAAGGCACTGTGATGTCAGATCTAGGCTACAACATCATCAAAGATATGAATAAGACATAGCCTAACATTTCACTATTTGCCAAGAGAGCTAGCTAACGTGAATTAATCATTAAATCCTTCACTACCTCTTCCTCTGAAAACAAGCCTACATATTGTTAGCTCCCTGTAATCAGCAAGATTGGAAAAAGTTCGACCACAAGGAGAAACACTGTTTCAACCTCTTTGGGATTCTAGGATCTAGCCCTCTTGAATCCGGACAGGGATCTCTCCAATAAGTGAAAAGATGGATTTATCTTTAAGGTTTGGGGTAATGATATTAGGCTAGTTATGAATTCCGACGGTTTTGTTTGTTTTTGGATGGTTGAGCATGATTATTATTTGAGTGGAAAGTTCTAAATGGAAAGAGTTTCAAAGGTGTGAAGTTGCAAGCAATCAGAACAAGCTTTGGCCAAAAAGGTAGATAATCATTGGTTTTAGTCCATTGGGCTATGGAGTCATAATAGGGTTTAATTGAAACAACAAGGGGCAAGAGTGGTCCATGGGGAAAGTCATCTATGTCTAAGGATCTCTTTAAAGTTTGATTTATGGAATGAAATGATACGACAAGAAGGGGAAATTAACAAATGAAGAACAAAAAACATCCCAGGATCTGGTAAGTGCTTTGAAACTAGCCAGCCTTTGACAAACACTTAATAATAACATAAAATAAATCTAGGATCTGGTAAGTACTTTGAAACTAGCCAGCCTTTGATATACTTTCAATAGAAAACATTTAAAACACAGAGGGGAACTTGAAGGCAACTTCTGGAGAAGAATCTAGTGGGCTAGTCTCACCACAAAACCTCTCCTAGCTCTACTTTACTTGGTAAATTTTCAAGACAAACAAAAAGATAACAAAGAATAGTCTAAGATCTGGTAAGTACTTTGAAACTAGCCAGCTTTCAACACATTCCAAGGGAAACTTTCAGATAGTCTTTGGGGATTAAACTAGGACCAGGGCTCACCATATCTTCCTTAGTTCATCTCTACTTAACATAAACTGAAAATAACATTTATGAACAATATTTAGCTAAGACAGTAGGATGAGGGAATGCCAGCATTCCTAATTGCTTGAACTGGATTGAATCATTCCCAAATAACACAAATTGGAAGAAAACATTAAGATAAGCTTATCAGTCAGAGAAGGGTACTGATATACAGTAAATCCTAACTCTATGCTTGCTATTCTTTATAAGAGAAGATGAAAAACGTGGAAACAGAAAATAAAATAAAAATTTACAATAAGAAATAACATCACTGTCGACATAGACCAGGATCCCATAAATCAGCTTGTATCGATGCTTCAAACCAGTTATAGCTTTAATTCCAATTTTTTAGTTCAACAATAATCTTCACTTCTCAGACTAACTTATCTATCACAAGCAAAGCTTCAAGAGCCAGTGAACACTATTTACAATCAGAAGTTTCAAGCTCAAGTATACTTCAAATTTCTGCAAAGAACATTTTCTCATCTTCTACAGAAGTATCTATAGAAGAATGAGGAGGTGGGAGAGGATAAAAGATCTCCCAGGGTTCAAATAATACAGATTAATGCTTCTCGGCCTTTTGAGGGGTTTTAATGGAGAAGAGTACAAATATGTGTTTGTATTAATTGATTTACATTTAAGAATTAAGCTCGGTGGGAGATTTTGTTCACTTTTAAGGCTCTGTCTCATGTAGAAATAACTTTGCTGATATTTTGCATTAAGTTCCTTAGGCAGAATTAATTCTTTGGATGTGCTGAGGCAAATATCTTCTTTCTGTTTAATAACTTCGGCCTCTTTTGAATGTTTTGAGGCTACAGGTGGCATTGGTAGCCGAGAGGAATCAATTTGCCTCTGATGTGGCTGTGGAGGCCTTTTTGTTTGATAAACACTTATGATTTTCTTTAACGGTGTTTTAATTTGGAGGATTAGGCTTCTGATAATCAATATTAGCCATAATCCCCCCGAATTTGTCTTCAATCTTTTGTTTCTGCTGTGTTTTGTCTTCGACACTGATACTCTTTTAATTTGATCAAATAACATTATGTCTTGTTGATGTGCAGGGTCGCACAAGGCTCATATGGAATCAATGCCCATGAAGCATTGATGAAACGTGGCGTAGAACCCTTTGGAATGACCTTCCCTTTAAATAAACAAAGCTCTAAGGATCGTCACCCTCAACTTTATCTTTTCTCTTTTAAAATATTTTGAAATTCATTTGAACCTACATAAATCACACAAATGTTATGAAATCCTACGTTTATTGGGTTTTACTACTTCAAAGGGTGTGGGGAGGTGTGTGGCCGTTGGATGGCATCATCCAACGGTGGGGATTCATTAGAGGTGGTCAAAAGGAGAGCAGAGGGAGAAAATAGGCCAGATCCGTCGATCGTACAGAGATCGATGGTCGGGATTGGTTTTGATTTAAATAGTGTGAAGGAGCCACATTGTTTGGAAAATATGAGAAATGTGAAGAAATAGAGTTAAAACCTTTATTTTGGAAGAAATGTGATCAAAATAAAGGTGGGGGGTTCGGGGTGATCGTGGGCCATCGGATGAGACCGGCCCACGATATGGACGGTGGAGATCACACATAAAAAACCTTCGGCGAAGGTGGAGGGTGATAATGTAAGGTGTGATCATATATGGGCCATTGATCTATAAATATCGACGACGGAGAGCACGTGCAATGAATTATAAAGGAAAGAGGGAAAGCGATTTCTGGCTTCAAAACAACTGTTTTCACGCGAAAAAAGGGTGGGTAGGCAGTTTTGCCTTTTGGAACACGATATGTGTGCCCGCTCAACACATGGCCTCATAAAACCACCCATATCACGTGCCCTTTGAGAAATTATCTTCCGCGCTAAAAGTTATGCGACTTGGGATATGGGCTGTTAGATCTGGGGCCTCAGATCTGACGATGGGGAACAAGTGCGAAATTGGAAAGATGCGTGGGCGGAAGCAAGGGGAGATATTTTATTCTGGGACATAGGATCTTAGATGAACGACAGAGATTAGCTCTGGAGGCAGGCAGGACCCACAGGGGTCGAGCTCGACGGGGTTAATATAAGCCATTGGATGGAACGGATCAACAGTCAGGATTTGATCTGGGGAACAAATGAAATAATACAATGGTGGAAGATGGGTTAATGAGGGTCGTTGATCTGTAGAGATAAACGACTATGATTTTCCGAAACAATCATTAGGAGCAGGGCGCATAAAATATAACCAAAGTCGTGAGATGCGATTTGGATAGTCCGATCTGGACACATGGACGGTCCAGATGCAATTGGAGGTATCGTCATTGGCGGGGCAAAGAATATGGGTGTGCCGAAGCGATTAAGCATTGACCATCAATTTGTAGATCAGATTTATGGTGGGAAATGAATCGGAGGGGTTCGAAAAGTGAAGAAAAGACTTGTGATCGGACCGAATGAGGGCCGTTGGATCTGGGATTTGGCGGATAGATCCAACGGCGGAATATCCATTGGGGGAATGTCAATCAAAGGGGACACAAAAGTTAGCCCGATAGAACATGCCATGCAATCATGCTCAAGCCATTTGATCAGCTCAGGATCAATGGTCGATATCGTTTAAAAACTCACACCGGCAGAAACCCTTTCTACTATATGAAAACCCGAAAATTTATGATATACAAAGGTTTTTATGGTTTGGGGTGGGATATGTGTGAAAATGGATAGGCACCCAACTGTAGGGCCTTTGGCTATATGGAAAACAAAGAGGCTCAGGGCTTATGTATAAGGGCCAATTAGGATTGGGCCTTTGGGCTTTTCAATCTACCCATTCTAAAATCCTCCGATGCAATTAAGCGCTTCGGGACTTTTAGCCTTCGGTCCTGGGCATAAGTTATATGAATAAATCGGAGGGCAGATTTTATGTAATGGGGCTCAATTGCATCGAATAAATGATGCAGGTCTTTCCATCTACCCATTTTTCATTAAAAACATAACTCTGGCGCGTTTAGACCAAACTTTGGAAAATGGGGTTTTTGACTTTACAAAGGAAAATATCAATCGGGAATGGATTTTGACAATGTTTTTAGCACCCGACTGTGGGCTCTTGGGTTATATGAAATAATAATACGATCGGGGAATATAATGCATAGGGCTAATCACATCGAAACGTTTTGGCATGCAAATAGACTTGCGTGCTGGGATTTTGCGATGCGATAAGTGCCTAAATGGCTTACTGCCTTGTTCTAGCACTAGGTAATATAATGGGGAAGTGGTTAGGACTTAGCCCAAGTGGGCTTAAGTCTGTAATACAAAAACGTATTTTTTATGAAATTTTTTCAAGTTTTCAATGGTTTTGGGGGTTTCGGTAGAGTTCAAAAGGAGTTTTAAACTCTGTAAAGGGGATTTTATGATGACGGAAATGAAACAAAGGGAAAATAGATGAAGTTTATGAGGAAAAGAGGAGGTTAAATGGAGGTTAGTTTTGAGGTGGAGGGAATGGAAAATGGCCTTTGTAGTAATATTTTTCTTATGGAATCAGCAGAATTTGAAATGGAAACAGCAGTGACGATTGAAACAAAGGACATGATGTCTTCAAGAATCTTCAATAGATAACTTTTTTTAGCAATAAAAATTGTTCCTTGAGGGCTCCAAAAATGTTTTAGCCACCATTTGATATGAAAATTTTTATTGGTGGCTAACAGTGGTTCCACTTGGGGATGGTGCCTTTTTGAAGGCATCAAGAACTTCAGACTTGCATTCTCTGGGAGGCTGATTAGTGCCTCATCCATTGGGCTACCCTTATTTACTTGGATGATCTTCTTTTTCTCTGAAAAAATATCAGCAGCCATAAAAACAATGGATCTTTCATAAACAAGCTTCCTACCTACCCAATCCTACTGATCTAACATTTTTTCTTCATCAGAGTGCACTTGGATTGGCAAACTCTTTTTACAACATTTTATTCTTTTGAAAGCATAAAATATAATCTATTTCTACTCCTTATTTCTCCATGAACTCAGATTAAACAGTTGAGTCCATATGCTTCTCTACCTAATCTACTAATTTGTTAGGATTAAACAGTCTAACAGATTTTTATTCTCTAAATTCTAAAACAGAAATTAAAACACATACAAGTCAGGATTGAATAGTCTAACTTGATGCTGATATATGGCATAAAAAACAAGCTGCACATAGATATCATTTTGCAGAAAATTAAATCAACATGGAAGGCTTAAGATCTGAAAGTTCAAGCACTTCCTTCATCTTTTTACAACTTTGTTTTGACTCTTGTTTGAGTTGCTTTTCTTTTATGAACTGGTTCAGATTTTGAGCTAATTAGAACCAGTTATTCCTCTGTTTTGACTCAAGAATTTAAAGAGATTTGAGTCATTCATGTTTGGAAACATAGATTCATATTTTGAGCATGTTTGAACCTTTAATTTCTAGCCTAATATACCTACTGATAATCCAAGATTAAATAGTTTGGCAAATCGAATTCACTATCCTATCATAAGTAAATTTAAAACTAGGTAGTCAAGATTAGGCAGTTTGACTAACTAGAAGTGTGTTTTTTCAGGAGTGGCATTTAAGCTTGCACACTTTTAGATTTTTTTCTCTTTTTGCTGGTATGGGGCTATACCTTTATTGTTTTTACAATCTGCTCTCTTTTATTTCTTTCACTATTTTTGTATTTTGTTTTTTCTAACTTCGAATGCAATGGTGGATGAAGTATTTATAATGAGAGAAAAAATAAAAAGGCTTTCAGAACATGACATGGATCAAGAGAAGTAATGTTTAAGCATCCTGCCATTGACAAGACCCCCAAACAATTCTGCTCCATTCAACTCTCGTAAGAAAAAGGCATTATTACCAGCAGCTAAATGAATGAAGTAAGGGCCAACCCATAAGATGTCAAATTTTCCATGCTTTCCCTTATCTTCCCTCCTTGAGTCCCACTTTAAAACTTTGTCCCCAACATTAAAATTGCTGGCCTTTGTTCTTATGTCAAAAAGATTTTTGATGATGTCCTGTTTCTGTAATGCTTTGTTATAAACCTCCTCTCTAGTTTGCTGATGGCGAATAGTCTGATTTATCCTTCTGAGCATGTCATTATCTTCAGACTGAACCTCTTGAATCAAATTCATAACTGGCACACCAAGGCTGGTAGGAAATATTGCATATGTGCCATACACAACTTGGTAAGGTGACATGCCAATAGATTTCTTCAGAGTCAATCTGTCCGCCCAAAGTGCATGCACAAGCTTTGTGTGCCAAGACTTTTTTTTGTCTTCTAAAAACTTATTTATTATGTTCACTAAACTCTTGTTTGGAGATTCTACAAGTTCATTACCTTGTGGGTAATAGGTCGTGGAATGCCCCAATGTTATCTGATACTTTTGATAGAACTCAACCATCTTCTTTGATCCAAATGCTGCTGCATTATTAGTAATGATCTTGGTGGGATAGCCAAATCTGGAGAGAATGTTATTCTCCATGAATTTTATGATAACAGAATCATTGGCCTACCTACAAGGGATGGATTTTATCCATTTAGTGAAGTAGTTTGTGGCAGTGAGAATCCATCTATGCTGAGCAGAATATGATGGATGGATTTCACCTATGAAGTCAAGTCCCCACTGTTGAAAAGGGGCTTCAACATTGATTGGGTGCAGAGGGAGGGGTAGTAGCTTCCTTTTTCCTTCAAACAATTGACATTTATGACAGGTAATTATCATCTTATGTACATCAAGAAAGAGAGTAGGCCAATAGGTACCAGCCCTCAAGATTTTGTTGGTTGTTGTCTTCCAGTATAGGTAGCCTCCACACTCTCCTTCATGGAACTCGTGCTTAACCTTCTCTGCATCATACTCAGGCAAACATTTAAGCAATATCCCACTTTCATTTTTCCAATAAAGACATCTATCTATGATGCAATAGTTTACAACTTTTAACTTTAAGAACCTTGCCTTCGTTTTTGTCAAACCAGGGGGTGTATTCAAATTAAGAAAAACATAAGGAATATCAACATACCAAGAGGAATTCATAAAATGGTCTTCAAAAATGGGAGTCGAAATTTCCTCTTGTTCATCCAAAGCATTGATCATATTAATATCAAGAACTTCAAAATTGGATTCAACCATTAAACTAGCTAGACCTTGGCCTTTGATGAGTTTAGTGCATTTTATCTCTAAATCATATTCAAGAATAACAATAATCCGCTTACCTTTCTTACCATCTGGGTCCTGTGTTAGAATTTCTTTCACAACTGAATTTGAGAAAAAGGCAATGATGTGTGAGTGAAGGATGCATACCTTGAAGTTTTTTAAAGCCTTAACCAAAGCAAAGGCTTGCTTTTCCATAATGTTATACTTCAAAGGGGCATCTCTCAATGCCTTGCTAAATAATGCAATAGGCTGCTCTTGTCCTTATGGATTTTTTCTGTAAAAGGACAACAGCTATGGTATGTTCTGATGCAAAGGAAAAAATATAAAAATCTTTTGAAAAATCAGGACTTCTTAGAACCGATGTTTTGGTTAACGTTTGTTTCACCAGCTCAAAGGACTCCTTGGCTTCTAAGGTCCATTTTACCCCTTGCTCCTTCTTCAACATGTTTGTAATGTTCCTAAGGAGCTCAACCAAGTTGGGGATGAACCTTCTCAAGAAGTTAATCTTTCCAATGAAATATTGTAACTCCTTGATGTTTCGAGGAAGAAAGATTTGCAATATGGCCTCAATCCTCTTTAGATCTATCTTAATACCCTCTTCTGAAATAATGTTCCTAAGAAGTTTACCTTCTTGGAGCCCGAATAGTGTTTTCCTGGGGTTCAAAGATATCCCAAACTTCCTACATCTCTCGAATATTGTTCTTAAATGTTCTAAATGCTCTTCACCTGTCTTTGAAAAAACAGTAACATCTTCGAGGTATATAATGATGAAGTAGCCCAATTTGTCAGAGAATGCTATGTCCATGGATCTTTGAAAAGTTGCTCCAACATTCATTAGACCGAAGGGCATTTTCACATACATGAAAGTGCCCCAAGGTGTAGTAAAGGCTATCTTTAGTTGATCATCAGGGTGAACTAAAATCTGATTATACCCTGAGTAGTCATCAAGAAAAGAAATTCTTCTAGACCCTACCACCCTTTGTAAAATATGATCCATCTTAGGTAAAGGGTAGTTGTCCTTCAATGATGCTTTGTTTAAGTATCTAAAGTTTATAAAAAGCCTGATCTCTATTGTTTTCTTCCTAACTGACACCAGATTAGATACCCACTCAGAATATCTAATAGGGACAATAATACCAGCCTCATACATCTTTTTGATTTCCTTCTCAACGAAAGGCAGCTGAACAGGGTTTATTCTGCGCAGTTTCTGTTTGAATGGTTTTTGGTTTTCTTTGAGAGGGATTTTGTGCTGTATTATTTCAATGTCATAGGATTTAAGATCTTTGTAACTCCACGCAAAAACATCAGAAAATTCCTTAAACATCTCTATGTATTTCAGTTTAATATGAGCTGGTAAAGTCTTAGACAGTTTAATCATCACAGGTTTAAGTTTACTACCTAAATTGCACTCTTCCACTTCAGTCTCTACAGGTTCCAGTTTGGGCTTCTTGGCCACATCATTAAAATCGAACAACTCTTCTAAAGGGTTCAGACCCTTAGGCAAACTCTGATCTTTAGACTGCAGGGTTTCTATCTCCTCTGTTTCTAACTCTGTAGTCGGTCCTGTTTTATTTTCAGGTTTTCTAGCCAACATATTTATATCAGCAAGTTCAGGAGACTGTTCTTCTTCATGAAGAAAATTTTCTTCACTATTGCAGTTTGTTTCATAATCTGAATCCGAACTGTGTAGTTCGAATTCATTTCTAAATTGCATGAAGTATTCTATTTGTTTGTCTCCCGTCGAGCACTTGCCAATATCTTTCGTTATCAGGAACTGTTGATATGAATTTAATCTGAGTTGTACATTCTTTGGTTTCATATGGCATTAAGCATGTTCTAGCTGCAAAAGCTAAGCTGTGGGCCACATTATTTCTTTTTCTTGGGACAAAAATAATCTAGTACTCCTCAAAAGTTTTTAAAAGGTCCACGACATCATTTCGATAGGCCCTAAGTCTTGGGTGATTTGCATTGTATTCCCCCGTTGACTTGCCTAATGATTAACTCAGAATCCCCATATGCTTCGATTCTTTTCGCTCCTAACATTTTCAATAAATTTAAGCCTAAAAGTAGGGATTCATATTCCGCTATGTTATTTGAACACTGAAAGTATAATCCATAGGAAATGCTTTTTGTGTGGTTGTTTTCAGTGTTACAAATCTAGACACCTGCACTAGCATTAGTTCTAGTGCACGACCCGTCAAAGTACATATTCCATAGAGGACTAGTTTCAGGTTCCTTCATTTGATTATTGTCCTCTTCAACTAACGAGCTTTATGATTGTTGTGGAATATCAACACTTAGTTCGAATCTGTTTTAATTACTCTGGTTTTTTGTTTAGTTGAGGAACGATTTCTTGAATCTCAAGGTTAAAAAGAGATGGATGTGTGATTTGTAGTTCAAGACCTGTGTATTTTTTGCTGTGGTTCATGGGTTCAGCAAACTATTTAGACATTTTTGTGATGTTTTCCTCTTCCTCCCTATCAGCCATTAATTTTGTTAAAGTGACTTGTTCACTAAGTGTTTCATCGTTAAACAAGATAAAAGAATCGAGGCCTTTATTTACAGAGTACAAAGGAGAGTTTTGGGGTCTGTCTTGACTAGTAACCATGTACTGCATATGGGACTCCCTATAAAGTCTTCTTGATTGATTAAACACAGGGATAGTCACATAGGTCATGTCCATCTGCATAGTTCCTTGTAACTTATTCCCCCAAGATCTTGACAATAGCATTCAATACTTTGGGGGGACATCAGCCACAACAATGTCCATTGCTAAAAATTTGGTTGGAATCTGTGTTAAATTAATGCAAATATTTTTGATTAATCCTAGACATTTTACTCTGCTCGAGTCAAATGAGTAAAGGTCTTTATAAGGACTGGTAATTTCTAAACCCAGGCTCTCCATCATAGCTTTAGGAATTAAATTATGAGAAGCCCCAGAATCATGCATAGAGTTGTGAAATTTTTTGTAATGAACATTTAAACTCACATAAAATGGAGGAACAGGTCCCTCTTGATACTTACCTTCAATCTTTGGACAAAAAATAAGCTCTGGCTAGTCATCATTAAGATTGACTATGTCATTATTTTCTTCAATGTTTAAAGCCTTCAAAATTTGGGTCCTATATACATTTCGGGCCGCCAACTTAGTCAAGGGAATAGAGATTTTAATTTTGGAAATTTCCTGCTTCGGGCTGAAAATAATTTGATGCTTTGAAGTACTTGTCTCAGCCTTGTGGGCTGCCACTCTGTCAGCAAAATCCATTTGCTGACTTGCCCTATTTACATTTGACAAAATGGTTTTAACAGGAGTACTAACTGAAGTGTTAGTAATGCTAAGGTCCGCACTCTGTTTTTCATTGTTTTGAGTGCCTTTCTCTTTACCTTTATCAGAATTTACAACTATTGTTTTGTCCTTCTGTTTGACAACTTTAGGCTTGTTAATAGAGCTGTTTTGTGAAGATTTTTCAAAGGTTTTGGTGTTGAGAGTTTGTTGATTGGTTTTACTTCTAAGGTCATATTCCCTTTGATATTCTATGATGACATTTTCCATGTCTTGATAATAACTTTCATCATCATCTCTTTTGTCATCATAGGGTGTGTAAAGACCTTTTTTTCTATCATAATGAATCTCAAAGTCATCATTATATACTCCCAACATGTTGATATCATCTTCCTTTATTTACTCATCTATTTCCTCAACCTCAGTTACATAGTTTTTATGAAAGGGAGGAGTGATTTGCTGATCATATTCCCTTGGTCTATTTGGGGTTTGGTTTCTTCTGAAATTCTGATTTTGGTTCTGGTTTCTATTTTGAGGAGTAGCTGATTTTGATTTTCTTATGCTCTCTCAAATATGCTCATTCTCTTCATCATCCCCTCCATCATTCTTTCCATCTTTGAGCTGGAAGTAGAAGGTGTGGATTCCTCTCTGAAGGATACTCTCTTCTCATTCTTCATTCTTGCTCTCTTCTCCATTAAGTTCACTTCCATAGCAAGAGCTCCTTTTTGCATCTCTTAAAGAGTTGCTGGATCTCTCTCTCTCAGCTGATCGGCCATCTCGGGGTCAAACCCTTCAGGAAAATTGTTTAATTACGAGCCTTGTGGAGGTTTTAGATTTGGGGAAAGGGCATTATACACACTGTTAAATCTGGTGCAGTATTCTATGGAGGTTTTTGTAATCAGAAAGGACTTGGAGAGGCTTGGAGATCATTTATACTATGGGGGGTTAAGCCTTGGAGATCATTGATACTATGGGGGGTTAAGCCTTTAAACCATTTTCTTACTTCTCCCCCAGACTCGGAGAAAATAATCTAAGCTTGACAGAATCATCATCAATTTCATTTCTGTCAAAGTAGTCATTCATCTTATCCACATGTTGTGATGCAGTTGTAGAATTACTAGCATCATATAATGGAATTTTGGATTGATAGTCTTGTGGAAGATTGACTAATGGTATAGGAAGGACTAAGGGAGCATACCATGCTGCCATCATATGTGGTGGAGGTGGATTTACAAGAGGTGGATTAAGAAAACTTAAAGTGGGTTGAAGTGGAGTGGTTTGGAAAGCGGATGTAGGGTGAAGAGATGTAGATGGACTAGGGATAGATAGCTGAGATAATCTTGGATGAGAGATACCTAAATTGGAAAGGAAGTGTGAATCAGGTGGTGTTGTTTATCTACTACCAGGATGTTCCCTTGTTTCAAGAGATGATAGTGAAGACTCAGAATGTAGCTGAATTATATCATCAAATGACCTAGTTCTAAATGGATTTACTAAGTCAGCCTGTGATTGTTGTAGAGCTGAAAGATTTTCAGGAACTGAATTAGCTCTCAAGGGTGATCTGAAAACAGTTGAAAATTCAATCTTAGGAGACTTCCTAAGGATACTTTCTGGGTTATCAACTATCTCAGGTGGGTTTGGGTCAGGATATGCTCTAGTATGAATCTTTCTAGAAGCCACTATGCTGTATTTTTCAGACCCAACTAAACAAGAAAATTTTAACTAGATATGAAAGTCTTTAAGAGGTCAACTAATCCGTTTTACAAATTTTTTTAATCCTACAGTCCTCTAACTGAGTTTTAAACGATATTATAATGACAAAGGTTCTTCCCAGTGGAGTCTTAAGGTTTGTTGAGAATTGTGGAGTCGCCAAGTGGAATTGTTTTAGCTCCTAAGGAGGTAAAAGGTTTTATGGTCCACCACCATGTTTATTAAATACCAATCTGAAATATTTTTGAGTTTTCTGAGTTATTTTTCATTCCTATTGGTTGTTAAGAGTGTCTTAAATCTGTTTCACAACTTAGCTATGGTTATGAGACAAAGACAGTCTACTCTTATGGCTAAGACAACTGATATTTCAAGGTTAGATAAAATCTTATGAGAACGCTAGGGTTTACCTAGTTTTTTACTAATTCAAACAAGTTTCATCATGAATACCATTACTTGGTAGTGCGTGAAAAGGCTTCTTTTTACTCACAAGGTTTTATGAAGTGGTTAAGGGAACCTAAGATGAAAATTCGACTCAAGTCCCCAGTGGAGTCGCCAGAAATGTTAGCTCCCTGTAATCAGAAAGACTAGAAAAATTCCGACCACAGGGAGAAACACCGTTTCAACCTCTTTGGGATTCTAGGATCTAGCCCTCCTGAATCCGGAGAGGGATCTCTCTAATAAGTGCAAAGATGGATTTATCTTTCAGGTTTGGGGTAATGATATTAGGATAGTTATGAAGTCCGAGGGTTTTTTTTGTTTTTGGATGGTTGAGCATGATTATTATTTGAGTGGAAATTTCTAAATGGAAAGAGTTTCAAAGGTGTGAAGTTGCAAGCAATCAGAACAAGCTTTGGCCAAAAAGATAGATAATCGCTGGTTTTATTCCATTGAGCTATGGAGTCATAATAGGGTTTAATTGAAACAATAAGGGGCAAGAGTGGTCTGTGGGGCAAGTCATCTATGACTAAGGATCTCTTTAAAGTTTGATTTATGGAATGAAATGATACAACAAGAAGGGGAAACAAACAAATGAAGAACAAAGAGTAGGCCAGGATTTGGTAAGTGCTTTAAAACTAGCTAGCCTTTGACAAACACTTAAGAATAACATAAAAGAAATCCAGGATATGGTAAGTACTTTGAAACTATCCAGCCTTTAATAGACTTTCAATAGAAAACATTTAAAACACAGAGGGGAACTTGAAGGCAACTTTTGGAGAAGAAACTAGTGGGCCGAACTCACCACAAAACCTCTCCTAGCTCTACTTTAATTGGTAAAATTTAAACACAAACACAAAGATAATGAAGAATGGTCTAAGATCTGGTAAGCACTTTGAAGCTAGCTAGCTTTGAACACATTGCAAGGGAAACTTTCAGATAGTCTTTGGGGATAAAACTAGGACCAGGGCTCACCATATCTTCCTTAGTTCATCTCTACTTAACATAAAATGAAAATAACATTTAAGAACATTATTTAGCTAAAATAGTAGGACGAGGGAACGCCAACATTCCTAATTGCTTGAACTGAATTGAATCATTCCCAAATAGCACAAATTAGAATAAAACATTAAGATAAATCTTATCAGTCAGAGAAGGGTACTGATATACAGTAAATCCTAACTCTATGCTTGCTATTCTTTATAGGAGAAGATGAAAAATGTGGAAACATAAAATAAAATAACAATTTGCAATAAGAAATAACATCACTGTCGACATAGACCATGATCCCATAAATCAGCTTGTATTGATGGTTCAAACCAGTTATAGCTTTAAGTCCAGTTTTTCAGTTCAACAATCATCTTCACTTATTAGACTAACTTATCTATCACAAGCAGAGCTTCAAGAGCCAGTGAACACTATTTACAATCAGAAGTTTCAAGCTCAAGTATATTTCAAAGTTCTGCAACCAAAATTTTCTCATCTTCTACAGAAGTATTTATAGAAGAATGAGAAGGTGGGAGAGGATAAAAGATCTCCCAGGGTTCAATTAATACAGATTAATGCTTCTCGTCTTTTTGAGGGGCTTTAATGGAGAAGAGTACAGACATGTGTTTATATTAATTGATTTACATTTAAGAATTAAGCTCGGTGGGAGCTTTTGTTGACTTTTAAGGCTCTGTTTCATGTAGAAATAACTCTACTGATATTTTGCATTAAGTTCCTTAGGAAGAATTAATTATTTGGCTGTGCTGAGGAAAATATCTTCTTTTTGTTTAATAACTTCGGCCTCTGTTGAATGTTTTGAGGCTACAAGTGGCATTGGTAGATGAGAGGAATCAATTTGCATCTGATGTGGCGGTGGAGGCCTTTTTGTCTGATAAACACTTATGATTTTATTTAACGGTGTTTTAATTTGGAGGATTAGGCTTCTAATAATCAATCTTAGCCGTAATCCCCTCGAATTTGTCTTTAATCTTCTGTTTCTATTGTGTTTTGTCTTCGACACTGATACTATTTTAATCTGATCAAATAACATTGTGCCTTTTTGATGTGTAGGGCCGCATAGGGTTCATATGGCATCAATGCCCATGATGCATTGATGAAACGTGGTGTAGAACCCCTTGGAATGATCTTCCCTTTAAATAAACAAAGCTTTGGGGATCGTCACCCTCGGATTTATCTTTTCTCTTTTAAAATATTTTGAAATTCATTTGAACTTGCATAAATCACACAACTGTTATGAAATCTTGCATTTATTGGGTTTTATTGCTTCAGAGGGTGTGGGGAGGTGCATGGCCGTTGGATGGCATAATCCAATGGTGGGGATTCATTAGAGGGGGTAAAAAGGAGAGTAGAGGGAGAAAATATGCCAGATCCGTCGATCGCACAGAGATCGATGGTCGGGACTAGTTTTGATTTAAATAGTGTGAAGGAGCCACATTGTTTAGAAAATAAGAGAAATGCGAAGAAATAGAGTTAAAACATTTATTTCGGAAGAAATATGATCAAAATATAGTTGGGGGGTTCGAGGTCATCGTGGGTCGTCGGATGAGACCAGCCCAGGAGATGGACGGTGGAGATAACGCGTAAAAACCATTTAGTGAAGGTGGAGGGCGATAATGTAAGGCGTGATCATATCTGGGCTTTTGATCTATAAAGATCGACAGTGGAGAGCACACACGATGAATTATATAGGAAAGAGGGAAAGTGGTTTAGGGCTACAAAACAACTGTTTTTGCGTGGCAAAAGGGTGGGTACACAGTTTTTCCTTTTGGAATGCGATATGAATCCCTGCCCAACACGTGGCCTCAGAAAACCACGCATATCGCGTGCCCTTTGAGAAATTATCTTCCGCGCTAAAAGTTACGCGACTTGGGATATGGGCCATTAGATCTGGGGCCTCAGATTTGACGGTGGGGAACGAGCGCGAAATTGGAAAGATGCACGGGTGGAAGCAAGCGGAGCAGTTTTATTCTGCGCCGTAGGATCTGAGATGAATGGAGGATATTAGCTCTGGAGGGAGGCAAGACCCACGGGGGTCAGGCTCGGCGGGGTTAATATAAGTTGTTGGATGGAACAGATCAACGGTTAGGATTTGATCTGGGGAACAAACGAAATAATACAATGGCAGAAGACCCAGTTAATGAGGGTCGTTGATCTGTAGAGATCAATGGCTGCGATTGGCCAAAACAATCATTAGGAGTGGGGCGCATAAAATATAACCAAAGTCATGAGATACGATCTAGACCATTCGATTTGGACACGTGGACGGTCTAGATGCAATCGTAGGTATCGTCATTGGTGGGGTAAAGAATATGGGGGAATTGAAGCGATTAAGCACTGACCGTTGATCTGCAGATCAGATCGATGGTGGGAAATGAATCGGAGGGGTTCGAAAAGCAGAGGAAAGACTTCTGATCCGAGCGAATGAGGGTCGTTGGATCTGGGATTTTGCGGATAGATCCAACGGCGAAATATCCATTGGGGGAATGTCAATGGGAGGGGACACAAAAGTTAGCCTGATAGAAAATGCGATGCGATCATGCGCAGGAAGTTTGATTGTCTCAGGATCAACGGTCGATATCATTTAAAAACTCACACTGGTGGAAACCCTTTATACTATATGAAAACCTGAAACTTTATTATATACAAAGGTTTTTATGTATTGGGGCGGGATATATGTGAAAATGGATAAGCACCCGACTGTGGGGCTTTTGACTATATGGAAAAAAAAGAGGCTCGGGGCTTATGTATAAGGGCTAATCGGGATCGGGCCTTCGGGCTTTTCGATCTACCCATTCTAAAATCCTCCGATGCGTTAAGCACTTCGAGACTTTTAGCCTTTGGTCCTGGGCATAAGTTATAGGAATAAAGTAGAGGGCAGATTTTATGTAATGGGGCTCAATCGCATCAGAGAAATGATGCAAGTCTTTCCATCTACCCATTTTTCATTAAAAAACATAACTCCGGCGCGTTTAGACCAAACTTTGGAAAAAGGGGTTTTTTGACTTTACAAAGGAAAATATCAAACGGGAATGGATTTTGACAATGTTTTTAGCGCCCGACTATGGGCACTCTATTTATATGAGATAATAATACGATCAGGGAATATAATGCATAGGGCTAATCGCATCGAATCTTTTTGGCATGGAAAATAGACTTGCGCGCTGGGATTTTGCAATGCGATAAGCGCCTAAATGGATTAGCGCTTGGTTCTAGCACCAGAGCATATAATGGTGAATTGGTTAGGACTTAGCCCAAGGGGGCTTAAGCCTGTAATACAAAAACGTATTCTTTATGAAATCTTTTGAAGTTTTGAATGGTTTTGGGGGTTTCAGCAGAGTTCAAAAGGAGTTTTAAACTCTGTAAAGGAGATTTTATGAAGGGGGAAATGGAACAAAGTGAAAATAGAGGAAGTTTAAGAGGAAAATAGGAGGTAAAATGATGGTTAGTTTTGAGGTGGAGGGAAGGGAAAATGGCCTTTGCAGCAATATTTTTCTTAAAAAATCAGCATAATTTGAAATGGAAAAAGCAATGATGATTGAAACAAAGGACATGATGTTTTCAAGAGTCTTCAAGAGATAACATTTTTTAGCAATAAAAATTGTTCCTTGAAGGCTCCAAAAATGTTTTAGCCACCATTTGATATGACAAATTTTATTGGTGGCTAACACATATTCTACAAAGGATAGCTCACTCATTCAGTACTGAGCATTAGTTAATCTCTAATTCATCGTTAACACTACGAACAAAAATTCAAAACCTCCCCCATTCCCTCTAACATTTGAGATCTCCAAATAGAACGTGCATAATATTCTTGTGGATTCTAGACTGTCAACTAATATCACACGCTCCCTTATCAGTATGTAATAATTTGTACGTGCATCCTAAGAAAATGAATCCAAAGATCATTCAATTGGATAGGTATCAATTCTCGATGGTAGGAGAATTAAAAAATGTCATAATTAGGCTATCTTATGACTCTAGGGTACATAAATGCATTGAAATGGGGGTTATTGAAATTATCGAGGCCTATGGGTTGTTTCTTAGTAGATATTGGTCAATCAATCTACATGGATACTTCAGGACTAACTCGTCCCAACTATGCATACCTTACAAAGGTAAGAAACACAATATCAAAGTCAACAGTGAGCCTTATATGAAACATAATGTCATTGATCTAGAGTCCCCAAACGAGTCATTTAGTCTTTCTCAGGAGTATTTGGGAATGTGAATTTTAGAAATGAGTATTGGGTGCTATGAATATTTTCCATCACCTATCCCACCTATCACCTAGATGTAAATTTTTCCTTGTACTCCATTTGATGCTAATGAACCCTGTATTATAGATGTAAATAATTTTAACATAGATGTAACTAGGAATGATATTTGGACCCTATATTATGATGGGTCGAAGATGTAGGATGGAGTCAGCACTGGTTGTATCCTTATGGACTCCCAAATAAATAAAGTTTTGATTTCTTGTAGGTTAGAATTGCAGTGTACGAACAACATTGCATAGTATGAGGCATTGATCCTTGGGCTAAAGAAGGCTATTGAACCGAAGGTTGAATGCATGAGGGTGATCGGGGATTCTGAAATCATCACGCGGTAGCTACGAAATACTATTCAATATTTATCCCTGCATTTAAAGAATTATCAGTAGGAGATATGGTGCTTAATCTCTTCTTTTAAAGCTTATGGTATTACTTTTGTTCCTAGGATCGATAATGTCATTGTTGATACTTTAGCTAATGATGCACCTAGGTGTACACCTTTAAGAGATGGTTTTTCTGTTGAAACTATTTATAAAACTGCTATCTGAGATAACGCAGCTAATTTATGTGTTTTCAATGATGATCAGAAAATACTTGATTTCAAGGCTAACAAAGACATGTTCAAGGATGTAGCGATAGATGGGAACGAGCATGAAATTTCCCTATAAGAAGAATAAAGTGAGCTCAAGGGAAACTCTATTCCCAAATATGTTGTCACACTAGAAATGTTATTTGATTTGCAAAACCATTTTTGGGGTCGCCCAAATACCAAGACTCAAAGTTCTACACTCTCATATGAGCAAATCAATATTGGGACTGAGGTTGACACCAAGTTTATCAATCTCGATGTTGAATTTTCTCCTGATGAGAGGCATTCATTCTTCCGGTTATTCAATAAATATTGGGATGTGTTTTCCTGGACGTATGATGACCTAAAGACCTATTATACCATGATCATCTAGCATGTTATACCTATAAAGAAATGAGTCGAACCATTTCAGCAGAAACTGAGGAAGCTACAACCCATGCTGGAACCCCTTATTCAAATGGAGTTGAAGAAGTTATTGGATGCATGCATAATTTTCAAAGTCAATCATTCAAATTGGGTCTCGAATTTGGTTCCCATATGGAATCATTCTAGTGAAATTCCGTTATGCGTCGACTTCTAGAATCTAAACTAGGATTTTGATAAACATAACTATCTGGTCCTCTCCATGGAATAGATTATTTGGATTGTATCTAGTTCTAAAAGGTTCTCCTTTCTCGATGGTTTCTCTGGGTACAACCAGGTGTTGGCTGTCAAACTAGATTGTTTGAAGATGACTTTCAGAATGAAATGGGGAACCTCTTCTTTCTAGTGCATGCATTTTGGCCTTATCAATGTCAGGGAAACATTTCATAGGGCCATGGACACCACGCTCATAGGATTGATTGGTTAAAGAATGCTAGTGTACTTAGATGATGTCACGTTATTTTCTAAAAGGAGATCATACAACCTACATCAATTGGAACAAATATATGAGTGTTTCTGAAACTATGGGATATCTCTAAACACCAAGAAAATTAAATTCACAGTATCAAAAGGAAACCTCCTCAGGCATATTGTAACTAAAATTGGAGTAACTGTTGATCCTGAGTTTTTGAAAGCTATCACACAAATCCATCTCCCAAGTAACAAGAAAGGTATGCAGGCTTTCCTGGGAAAGATCAAATTCCTGAAATTTATTTCTAATTTTTCTCAGATTATGCCCTTCAAAAATATGATAAAGAAGGATGTGATATTTAAATGGCATCATGATGAGAAGGAAGCCTTGGCCATATCAATAAATTCATCATTGAGTCCCCTTCTCTTTATAGCCCAGACTTCAACAAATATTTCCTTCTACATACTTTCGCTTCAAATACATCTCTAGTTTCTATGCTGAAGTAGAAGGATGATGACAACAATTAGTGGCCCATATTTTTCTTGACTGTCGGCCTGCAAGGTTCAAAGCTCAATTACCAATACATGGATAAACAATCACACATGGTCTATAAGGAGGTAAAATGTTCACTACCCTACAACCTAAAGAACCATGTGATAGTATTTGTTCCACGCCCTTTTGTTAGGTCATTATTTTTTAAACAAGAGTTAGGCAAATGAAGAGCTAACTAGTTGACTTGATTCTAATAATATGATTTGGTGTTCAAACCGGCCTGCACAGTCAAGGGTTGCAAATTGTGTAAACTAGTCATTGAATCATTAGTCCACCAAGTTGAAGAATAAGAGGGTTGGGACCATGAAATCGAGATATACAAAAATGACTAGACATTTGATCATGACTCCTTATCTTGGTATGCCAACATGAAACAATTTTTAGGACAGAGGACCCTCCCTCCTGCTCTATTTGAAAAACAAAAGAGGGTTGTGAGACTCAAAGCTGCGTCTTAATAGTTGATATAATGATATCTATCTAACAAAAACCACGATGGCCTATGACTCAAATGTCTAGAATATTTCAAAGCTCAGCGAGTGTTAAAGGAGATACATGATGGGAAAACAAGGGGTCATTATCTCGGCGATACCACAACACATAATATTATGAGACCAGGTTTCTACTAGCCCACCCTTTTCAAGGATGCCCATGCATATGTTCGAAAATTTACAATCTATCAAAAGTGTGTTGGAAGGGAATCTTGGTTAGCTACCCCACTCCAATCTGTAGCAGTGGAAGATAAATTTGAACATTGGGGTTTGGATGTAATAGGTGAGATCGTATCACACTCATCAAAATAAAATAGGTATATATTCACAGGTACAAACTATTTCATGAGGTGGCTAGAAGCCATCCCATTACGACAAATAAACAATGAATAAGTAATAAATTTTTTGAATCAGTACATTGTGATCAGGTTCGGAATTCTAACCTTCCTCGTTTTTTATAATGCTACTTATTTCTTTTCTTTAATTTTATATTATTTCTCTTTGGAAAATTGCATTGTTTTGAAACATTCAGCTAACTCTTATCGCCAAGGAAATGGTCTAGCAAAGTCCACCAACAAAAATGTAATCCACGTTATCAAGAAAACCTTGCTATCACACCAAATAAACTGGCACAATGCCTTAACTAATGTCCTGTGGGCTGACTGTGTCACTCTGAAACCATCTCTCAAAACCTCCCCTTATTTCCTTGTTTATGAGAAAGAAGCCATTCTATTGTCAAACTTGTACTTACCCACTCTTTAGTTGTCGCAATATTCATGGGGTACACCTTGCCTCACTATGCATAATTTAATCGACACCCTCCTCAAAGTGGATGAAGAAATACATAAATACAGAGAGAATTTTTTCATCCACAAAAGCTGAATCAAGAGGTGGTGTTGTGCTATTCAAAAACCCTCATTATTTAGAATAGTTACCTTAGAAAAATAATGGGGACCCTTTTAAATTTTTTAGACCAGAACGAATAAAACCCTTACATGATTAATTTAAATAGAAATATGAATGAAATGAGTTAAAAACATTAATTTTTTATTTAAAGGACACTTGAGCAGAGAATACTAAATAAACATGCAAGGAAATTGCAATCGCAAGATCACATGAATGACATATGGCTTCTAAAACGCCACTCTGAATGACATATGAATGACATATGAATGACATGAGCACTACTGCCCATAGTCCAATTCCTCCGAAATTGTGATTGCGATATCGCAACCGGCAAAAGGTGGCTATTCAACATTTTAAGAGGTTCACACATGAATAAGATATGTGATGCGAAAATATCGCGTTTAAATGATTAAATGATTACACAGGCACATCAACCCATGCTTTCCATTAATTTCATAACTTAAACGGTTTTACAACTCATGCCTCCAAAAATTATTTGACCGCAAGAGTATTGAATTTTTGGATTATCCATGTGCCAAGTTTAATTCGCCCATTATTTCCTTTGTTCCAATACTTTCTTGTTTGCAAACAAGATTTCCCATTTTTACTTATCATTCTTGATTGTTCATAGGCAAGCCCAAACAAGTAGAGTTCTTCATAAATGTAAAAGGCTACAAAGAAATAAAAAAAACCTATGGCTCCCACTAATCCTATAGCTTCTTCTAGTGAAGTAACATAGATTCTCCCCTTATTCACAGACACAAAATTCACGTTAGAGAGTGCTTCTTCCTCCTGGGAAGAAATGTACATATTATTTTAAGATGAGAAAACCCATAGGGTTGAAAGAGAAGCTACTAAACATGCTTATGATTCTTTGGAAAGTACTATAGAAGAGATTGCCAACTCTTTTCTACACCAGATTTATACATGCCCCAAAATTTTACGATATAATGATATGGTAAAATGGATAATAGACAATCTCAATATTGGAGATAGAACTCTCTTGGCCAGAAGAGGAGAAATGATAGGATATTTCAGAGATAAATATTTGAAGAAAATTTACCACTTTCCAAACCCAAAGAAGGTATACGATAAATAATTTCTAGCACAATTCTCCAAGGAGAGTGAACTAAAATGGAGCCCATAAATCAATTGAGGAACAACACAAGGAAGCCTAAAAATGATGATAAGGGTATGTATTCCACTAATTCTCTTGCTATTCCCTATTGTTATATTTCTACAGTGATGGCTAGACTCTTCGGCCAAGTCGATATCACTAAATTCTTATTTGATTGGGTTCCCCTTATAGAAGCAGTTAAAAATTCTTATATCATGGACCGGGGAACCATTTTTTCCAATAATATTACCACCCAGATTCTTGAATATAAAAATAATCATTCCATTTCATTCAAAATATTTCCCCCATTTTACATGAGTGCTTACATTATGGATTTTTTATGTTTTTCCTCGAATTTTCCACACATGGGTTAGAAATGGACTACCCAAGACCCTACTCCCATTCATGTTTAGCATAGTATTCTATGGGAATCAAAATATGAAACCAATTTCTACAATATATTTCATGGAGTGATCCTCCCATTATTTCAAGTTGTATTAATGAAGAGGCCCCAATATTATCCAAGGAATCTCAAGCAGACTTCTCCTCCATTGGAAAATAGTTTGGTGAATAATTGTTTACTTATGTCAGAGTCTTCGGAGGGTTCGGTTGACCACATTTCCTACCAATGTATGTTCCAGATAAACTTATCACAAGAGAAATCACTTATTAGACTGTCGGTAAGGGATTGAATAATTTTTTGAAGGAAGCAAAGAGAGATCAGTGGTCCTCTTTTCCTATTCACTGCGGTGTCTATGTGTTAGACAATTACAAGCATTGAGGATTAGAGGTCAATTAAATTAAACACTTGATATTGTTTACAGTTTCAAACAAAAAATATGACCCAAACCAAGTTGCCTTCAATTACACAACTCAAGTGAAAATCAGAGAATTTGTGCATGTGGATGATGATTTTGATGACTTGTTTGATTCAATCAGCACTTATTCTGGAGTACAAAAATTAGAAGCTTCACACTTCAATACACAACGGCTTTCAAGGTTCAACCATTATAGAAATAAAATAATTGAAGGGATTCCTTTAAATATACTATAGATATGCCAACCGATCTCATAAAAGTAACAACAATAGAAAGAGCAAGAAAAGGAGCAACCACCTAAAGATAGTGAATTCCTTAGTAGAAAAGAAGAAGATAATTCTACTGGAATGCAAGCCAAAGATCCACAGTTTCCAAGTCACTTAAATTATATGGAAGGAGTTCAATCAACAAATTTATGGAGACCAAGAAATGGTGATCATTGACCATCAACAAGAAATGGAAACACCTCAAGGTAAAAGTCAGAACCCGTTCACTGCTAGGTCAAGTGACAAATTAGTTAACATAGAACAAGTAGAATTTATCCCGGCCTACCCTACCTCAGAGATTGTGTTGAAAATTGAAAAAAATCATCCTTTAGATATATTTTATAGTCCCATACATAAATTTGTCATGAGAAGGCAGAGGAAAAGGAGGAGAATATAAAAATCTCAAATCATTGTTCCTGGAGATGTCCCTATGGAAGTAGTTTGTAAAGATTCGCAAGTAGATCCATCTCATGATCTATATCGTTTGAATTACTTTGCAAGAGAATATGCATTCTCCACAATAGACAAAGTCGCCAAATTTCAATAGTTAATCAAATAAAAGGATGAAAGAATTCTTCAATTGGAACAAGAATTACAAGTAGAAAAGATGAGTGTTAATCAACAATTATAGGTACAAGTATCACAACTCCAAGAGAGCCTATATCAATTAAAGTTGCAACACCAATCTGAAATTGGTTCTAATGATACTCAAACACATCAATTGAAATTCAATGTTGAGAAATTGAAAGACAATCCCAAAGTAGATGAATTCAAGAATGAAGCATTGGAATTAAATACCCTATTGGCCCAACAAAAGTTGTTTTCTTCCAAAAATTGTTTAGTATTGCTGAACTATGTGGAAAAAGTGATTCACTGATGAATCGAGTAGTGGAAAAAGAATCATATTTGATGATATTGATGAAAAAGTATCACTGTATGTCACTTGGAAAGATATTAGTGAAGGCCGAAAGGCGAATATTCCCAGGATTGATGATTCCAAAAAGGAAACCTTATTTGTTGATTGGGACATACAGTTAAAACAAGTTGAAAGGAAAATTTGCAGTGCTAGAGACATTACTAATAACATTGTTGAAACAATTAGATAGAATCTCATAGCTGCTAATCTTATTGATAGATTCCCACCTAGTTCTCTACCTATTGTAAAATATTTAATAAGACAATGTTTGGAAATTTCCATAGTAAAAGATGAAAGCATAAAAAAATTGGAGAAGCTAGACTGGGAAAAGTATTGGATGTATTTGGTTAAGGCACATAGCCAATGGCTAATGTTGCACTATCTAACAGATAGGCTTCCTCTTACATGATGCCTCAACTTTCAGATGCGGTCTATATAGGACAACTGTGCATCAAGCCAGGCTAACCTCACGAGGTTCATCCTATTCTTAACATCCTTCAACTAAAGGAATGAATGACCAATGAGACAATAATTCAATCCTGAAGTGAGTCATCCCATAAAATTATGTTTCTTTTTTAATTTCACTTAATTTAAGGAGAGTTGTTTAAGCCTCCTCAACTTATGTGATGCAACCGTAACTAAAAATTACATAAATATTCGTGGACTGTGGGTTAGGACCCACATAAACCCCTTTATACACAATGGATTTAAATATATCGGAGTTGGTTTAACATACATACATGCACAATCAAACTGTAGGTTTTAACCGTGAACATAAATTATCTACACATGAATCTTATAACAAAAAATAAACAATAGTGAGAGCATAAAACATAAAACCGATAAACACAGAGATTTTCCCCTAGATCCCAAATTGGGACGACCAACTTGATTTTTCATTTAATTCCTTTTAGTGTTACAACACATATATATACATGCCGAAGAATACATAAAGCCCAATCCATTAACCCTGGATTAGAACATAAATGTAGTTCCCTTGACCGAATCTACAAAATACCAGGGGCCGAAAACCATCGTACCCCAAAACCATGTGCAAAATCATGCACAAAACATGGGTGGGTATGCTTATGAGTGGGTCCGCACATCAAAACAATTTTCATTGGGGCACTGCCCTGGACCCCAACAGTGGGGGCTACCTCCTCCCTTGTGACCCCCCTACTGCGCCTGGTGCAATGTACAGCGCGTGGGGCTAGTCGTGGAAATAATATAACATATATGCAACATTCTTCCACTTGTTGTTTTCTTTCCACAGGGGGCCACGGGATAGATTAGTCATTGGGCAAATTCTTCAACACCCATTATTTCTCTACACCAAGATAACTTTTGAGTGCTCACAGAGTTCTTCAATGCATCTGCAACATTCTTCAAAGTGTTCGCCTTTACCAGCAACACCCTTTTAGCGTCAACCATATCTCTAACAAAGTGATATTGAACATCAATGTGCTTTGTCTTTGAATGGTAAGTAGGGTTCTTAGCCAAGAAAATTGCACTTTGGCTATCACAGTCTATCCTTATAGCTTGCTGTACCAACCCCATACTTGAACACAATCTTTGCAACCAAACTGCTTCCTTGCTTGCATGAGTGGATGCTATGTATTCTGCCTGCGCGTTGAACTTGCTGCGTTGTCTTTTGCTGTCCAGCCCCGAACTGCGCCTCCATCCCTAAACACATACCCTTGTAGATCTTCTTTGGTCCGGATCTCTGACCCGGTTGCACTCAGCAAACAGAATTTCATATTCTTTCCAATCCTGGTCTTCCACAGTGGCAAAGCCATAATACTAATTACTGCATAAATATCCCAGAAAACCCACTTCAACATTGTCCAGTCCTTCCTCGGTTTGACATAAACATAACTCAGCCTCCCTGCATGTGCAAATCCACAGTCCTAGTCTGGACTCATTACATGCCTTGACCTACCCAATGCAGCACTGGAACATGGGACATATCCTCCTCTTCTTCTTGTGTCTTGGACATTGTTCGACGAATGCTTTACCTACGGGGACAGCCAACATTCACCGGTTTACTATCTTTCATATTGAACCTCTGCAATATAGTCTCGACATACTTCCTCTGGTTTAACCAGAGCTTCCTCTTTGCCCGATCTCTCTTAATTTCCATGCCCAAAATATAGTTTGTAGCACCAACATCCTTCATGTCTAATTTGGAGAACAGTTGGGTCTTCAAATATTGGATAATTTCTTTGTCATTTCCAATCAACAACATATCATCCACATACAAGACCAAATAAATAACATGGTCACCAATTAATTTAAAATAAGCACAGTGATCCTCCTTGCTTCTGGTGAAGCCAAGTCCCCGTATATAGGTATCAAATTTCTGATACTACATCCTTGGTGACATTTTTAACCCATACAGAGACTTCTTCAACTTGCACACCAGTTATTTCTTACCCTTCACCATAAAGCCTTCAGGTTTCTTCATGTAGATCTCCTCTTCTAGATCCCCATGAAGAAATTTTGTCTTCACATCCATCTATTCTATCTCAAAATCGAATGCAGCAACAACAGATAAAATTAATATAATAGAAGTAACTTTGGCAATAGGAGAAAAAATATCACCAAAATCAATTCCCGGCACCTGGGAATAACCTTTTTCTACCAACCGAGCTTTGTATTTATCCACCTTGCCTTCTACATTCATCTTCTTTTTAAAAATCCATTTGCGCCCAATGGGCTTCCTTCCAGCCGACAACTCCACCAGATCCCATGCCTCATTTTTGTGCAAGGATGCCATTTCATCAACCATGGCCTCCTTCCAGAGTTTCCATCCTCTGAATCTACTGCCTCCCTGACAGTTCTGGGATCATCATCAGTTATAGTTAAGGAAAAACCTGAACAAAAAGTAGATGGACTATACCTTTCTATTTTCCTTCTTTCCCGAGTTGATCTTCTCACAACTGGAGTTTGTGGCTCTTCTTCTTCCGAGTCTTCTTCTGTTGTAGAGTATGATTCATTCTCCTTTAGCTCAAACTCTATCTTCTCAGGTTCCTTTGGTAGGAATTCATGTGTAACAACATCTTTCACCTCTCTAAAAACCACATCTCGGCTGTACACAACCTTCCTTGTTTCTGGGTTCTAAAGCTTGTAACCCTTTAAACCATCCTTATACCTAATAAAGATGCACCTTTCAGATTTATTATCCAACTTGGTCCTTTTCTCCTTTGGAACATGTACATATGCATCACATCCAAATACCCTTAGATGTGAAAGAAAGGGTTTCTTACCAGTCCATACCTCATGTGGAGTCTTATCCTCCAACGCTGATGAAGGTGATATGTTAACTAAGTAACATGCAGTCTCCACTGCCTCTGCCCAGAATTCTTGTCCTAACCCGGTACCACTGAGCATGCTTCTTGCCTTTTCCATCAGTGTTCTGTTCATTCTTTCTGCAACTCCATTTTTCTGAGGTGTGTATGGAGTAGTCTTCTGCCATGCTATGCCACACTTCTTACAGAACTCTTCAAATTCCTTCTTGCAGAACTCCCCACCATTATCTGTCCTCGACGCCTTTATCTTCTTCTCTGTCTGGTTTTCCACCAGAGCCTTAAATTCTTTAAATTTGTCAAAGACTTCAGATTTCTTCCTCAAGAAATATATCCATGTATTCATTGAGAATTCATCTATGAATGAAACATAGTACACAGACTTACCTAGTGATGGACTAACACGGTCTAAGCATCACTATGCACAAGTTCTAATATCTTGTTTGCCCTCCCAGCACCAGAAAGGAAAACTCACCGGTTCTGCTTCCACTATACAATGTTCCACGAAATTGAAATATGAAAGTCAGACATAGCTACCAATACCTACATTTCTATACGATGTCCCGAAAGCCCCTCTCCAATATGTCCCGGCCTTTGATGCCATAGCATGGTCTTTTCTCCACTAAACCGACAGGCTTTCATCCATTTTCGGGGAACCATCGTAGAGGCTGGCTTACTGCCCATCAATAACAGTGCTACCTTGTAGCTTGTACAGATTTCTAGTCCGAACTCCCCGGATTAATACAAGTGCTCCCTGAACCATCTTGCAGGCATCTTTCTCGAACACTGTTTTTACACCCGCGTCATCCATCTTGCTTACAGAAATCAGATTTCTGGCCAATGCGAGTGTGCGAGAGATCCGAAGTGTTCCTAAATCCTACCCTGTGGCAGCTTGAACTTTCCGTCATGACACATGAGCCTTCTATCATCCCCCAGGAGAAGACATCAGCACCATCATATTTCTCATACTCGCAGAACCACTCCCTATGGGGAGTGAAGAGAAAGGATGCACCTGAGTCAATCAACCATGACTCATGATCTACATGTGTATTTGAAGAAGAAGCCAAATACACATCCCCACCTTCATCCGAGATGGTTTTTTCCTCTGCAAAAGGAGCATCATCAGATCCCTTTCCTTTCTAAGGAGCTTTAGATCTGCAGTCCTTTTTTTAGTGCCCTTCCTTTCCACATTTCCATCATACCTTTACAAAATTTCCAGGAGATTTAGATCTCCCTCTAGATTTGGATCTCCCACTCAAAACCTTATTCTTGTTTCTGTTTTGGGACCTTCCTCGTACAGATAAGGCATCTTCATTCTGGCCCTCCATATTTCTCCGTCTCATTTCTGCTCAGTAAAGGCTGAGACAATGTCATCAAAATTCAAGGTAGTTGTATTGCTACCTATTGCAATAACATTTGTCCACGAATCGTAGAGAACACAACAATGTTGATGCAAGATGCACTTATCCTCATACGACTATTTTAATATCAACAGAGATGAAAATGACTTACCACAGTATTGAAGGCGTTCAGATGCTCTGTCACTGAGTCTCCATCCTTCATCCTCAGGTTATACAGCTTTTTCCGTAGGAACAACTTATTCACCAGAGACTTAGATTGGTACAAATTCCTAAGTTTTTCCCACAAATTCTTCGTCGTAGGTTCCCTAGATACATTCAACAATACTGAATCTGAGACACACAACCGTATTGTGCTCTTAGCCTTTCGATCCAGTTTCTTCCAGTCTTCATCTAACATTGTCGTTCGTTTAGTACTCGGATCTACCGCGATCCACTAATCTTTATCCACCAGCAGATCCTCCATCTTGAGCTTCCATAACTCAAAACTCTGACCATTAAATTTCTCGATCTCTATCTTTCCGCCGCTCGCCATCTTCTTTCACTGCAAGAATCGATCCTGCAGATCTCCCACTGAACAAGGTCTACCTCAGACCCGAGCAAAAAACCCTCAGCAGCAAAGGCGTCCCCTTGAAGCCGAAATAGATCTGATACCCAATGTAGGTTTTAACCCTGAACATAAATTATCTACAAACAAATCTTATAACAGAAAATAAACAATAGTGAGAGCATAAAACATAAAACAGATAAACACAGAGATTTTCCCCTGGATCCCAAAATGGGACGACCAGCTTGATTTTTCATTATATTCCTTTTAGTGTTACAACACATATATATACATGCTGAAGAATACATAAAATGCAATCCATTAACCCTGGATTAGAACATAACTGTAGTTCCCTTGACTAGATCTACAAAATACCAGGGGACGAAAACCATCGTACCCCAAAACCATGTGCAAAATCATGCACAAAACATGGGTGGGTCTGCCTATGAGTGGGTCCGCACACCAAACATAGATTACCCTAAACAGGTCACACTTACCCATATCACTTTAAATTTATGCGGAATCGAAGCTCTCGGGTCCCACATCTTGATAACTAGTCAAAAATATTCTCATTTTCACAAGTTTACCAAATAACCTTAACAGCAACCTTATGAATTCGCTGATGCAAAGTTGTGAGGCAATCCCTACCGTCGATCTTTTTCAGATCCGACGGTCCTCATCTCATCACAAAGCACTTGCTTGCAACTTTAAGGCTACACTGATAAGAGTTAACCCTTAAAAAATGTGATTTAGGCTCATGCACCATGCCAAAACGTGGCCTTCCCTCATTGCATCGCACATTTCAAACCTTACTGCATCACGTCGTGAAAAACTTACCTTGCAAACTATTTAACGATATCTGCTATAATTTGTGAAGTATGCTATTGCGCAAATTCGACACATGGCTCCCTCTCATCACATTGCATCCTCTCATTCTTACTGCGTCACATCGCAAGTTACCTTGTTTACCTTATAAAATCCTTAATTCTCAAATACTTCAATCGGTGATGAAAAACTACGCCCTGTCGACATGCGTCCATTTCGCACTTCCTCAACTCACCTTAATCATTCATCTCTTGTCTTCAGATTTATGATTTAATCACAGACATTCACCTTCTCGTGGCTCTTCTTCGCCTCTTTTTCATTCTATAATCTATGTCATCAATATTTAAACTCTCGACTGTTCGATTCAATCCTCATCGTCAGTTCCTCTCGCGGAATTCTTTTGAGTATTCTGTTATTTATTCGACCTTTCCTCTTCAGCTTTCCCCACTCTACATTACTGATTCCTCCATGCTACTGCTCCTCTATCCTTCGAGTTTGTTCGAAATTCTTCAATGCTATCTCTCCTGAGATTTGTACGTTCTGCAAATGCGCGGGTTCCCTCCTGAGCTTGTTCTTCTTCTTGTCATCGCTCGGTCTCTGCTATAATTTTGTCTACACGAAGTTCATAGAAAATTTGTCTTCTCACTTAGTCTATCTAGTCATTAACATAAAATAATATGCATATATAATAACAAATGAATGAAATGCTTGATTTTGACAGGGAAATAAAACAAATAGGTTGAAACAGAGAGTCGGATAAGAATTCAAAACACTTGGAATTAATTTAAAATGAAAATACATAGAACCCAAGCCCTCATATGGTTGGTTTTACATTTATTCCTAATCTCCGTTCAACCCTTTTTCACACCTATTTCCCTCTCGTTCTCTCTTTTTTTATCTATGGAATGAAGAACGCCACAATGGTGGATTTGATTTTTTTTATGCCTTTCCCAAAATCCCCATATGGTTGAGAAACTGATATTTAGTTTCAGAACAGTTTATTCAACTAAATTCTTAACTAATCCTAATCTAACTATTCTTTTAGCCTACATATTACAATGGCTATGTTAGCCCAAAATAACTTTAAACCAAATACTTTAAAACTAAAGTCTTCAAATTATTTGGACTGCTAGTCCTCTTCCCAAGCCACAACATGTGACTAGCTTGTCACATTGTTGGCTCTACCTTAATTCTCCTACATCAGTATGTAATTACTATTTTTTTACTCGTTATTTTATTGTATAAATACCTTCATGTATCTTAAGAAGAGGTCCTGAAATTTTGAAAATAATACTTTATAGAAGTTGCAATTTTGTACTCTTAAACGTTTTCTTAATAGAAAAGGTTGGAGCAGATATTGTTTTTCAAATGAGCAGAGTTAGCATATATATGGTACTTTTATTTTTATGCTGATATTTTGTTTCAATTGAGAAACAGTTGAATTTTCTTATGATGTTTTGTTATATGTATTCTTTTAACACAATCTAGCATTAATTCACTTCTGAATATGTTTGATTTCCATACAATAAATAGATGCGATATATGCTTATTAAATTGATTTAATTAACTATTTAATTAAATCAATTATTTAAAAAAAATCATATCTCTAAGTGCTTGTTGAATCTTTATTTGCATTCACTGAAACATCATCTCTTTAAATCGCATAGAAAGATAATTAATCCCTATATATATATATATATATATATATATATATATATATATATATATATATATATATATATATATATATATATATATATATATATATATATAAGCTTGTTATCACTCCCATTTATCAAGTTACAATCAGTTAAAATACCACCCATCCACTAAATTATATTTCATTGGGAAAATGGTCGCATAAATCAGTTGGAGCCACCAACTCAAACAGATAAGGGAAGGTTTTTACGTCCTCGACTAGGTGGTTTTCCCCGATGTTGTTGCAACGATTTTCAAGGCATCAAAAATTTTGGCGTTAGAAGGAGGGCCATAAGACCATGAATGGCACCAAATATTAATCCAAAAAATAAATACCATCAAAAGAGTCATTCTCCCTCAAAATATCCTACAACTTCTAGTCCTTGTCCAAAATCCCCTATCTATAGATCAGAATTTTTCAATCTCCCCCCACATCTCCTAGTTCCATTCCCAAATAAATCTCCCCTGATTATACCCCAGAATCGCCTGAAGTATATACCTTAATAAATAAATTGGAAGAGATTTCTATTTCAATAGAAAATTGCGCTTTCTAAACTCTAAAGGAAGTGTCACTTTAATATTACAAGCAACTAGTGTATTAACCCATTCTAAAAGTGAAAAATTTGAAATAATCCATTTTCAATTTTCTCTTCATTCCCAGCATATTAACTCTCTGATATTAGAGACTCAAACATCCATTAGTCATATTATTTCATCTTCTTCCCCTCAAACTCCATTGTTTATTCCTCCTTCTATTACATCTTCCCAACCAATTTCTTCATTAATTCATATTTCTTCTTTTCAGACTTCAAGCGCTCCTTCAATCAATATCAGTTATCGGGTTATTTCTTATTCACCTACATCCACCATTGGAACTACTTCTTCCACTCAAAATCCTTCTTCAAGGCAAATCAATCATCTGATTCACACAATGGAAAATAGACCTTAGACGAATCTCGGAGTTGTTCAATTACCAGGTCCTCTTCATACTTTTCCTAAGCATCTAGAAATATGGATGCCTAAGTATAATCTAGATGGGAGTCTCCCAGCAGAATAACATCTCCATAATTTCATGTTCTCTATGAATCTAAATGATGTCTTTGAAGAAGATTGTATAGTAATATTGTTTTTCTATACTTTTCAAGGATCAACTAGATCATGGTAATTTTCATTACCAACAGGGACCATTAATAGTTGGTACATATTTGAGTAATAATTTCTGACTAAATTTTGCGATGATCGTACTACTACTACTCTCATCAATGATATTTCAAATCTCAAAGCAAATTCGGGTGAAAAGGTAAAATAATTCTATTCCAGATTTAATAAATTGCTCCATAAATTCCCAGCTACATCAAAACTTAGTGTAGATGTACAAATTGACTAGTATATATACTCTCTTTCTTCTAATATGGCAATTTTTGTAGATAGAGCCAATAAGGCTACTTTGGTAGAAAACATGAAAGAGGCCCTTTCTGTAGAAAATATAATTATTGTCTTATAAAATAAAATTGCACAGGAGCATAGAAAAAATAAAAAGGTCACGTTTAAAGATGAAGCCAAAGGTAAAGGATATAAGGATCCTTACGATCTTGAGGAATTACAAAAATTTCTCAAAACTATGTCAAATGACATGGTTGAAATAAAAAACAATTAGTTGAATCTTCTTCAAAAATACCTTTGAGATATTTTAAGAAAACTCAAGCTTCCATTTATCAACCTCCAAATGTAATCTCAAATGTTGAATCACATCAAGAAGAAGATCATGATGAAATGATATTATCCGCAGAAGAATCACAAGATGAAGACATAGTCCAAGTTCATGGATTATGGTACTTTATTATTCCTACATCTGATAATGAAGATGTACATGAGACACTACCACTTTACACTAGAAGTAAAAATTCTACTGATCTCTTTGAGTCTCCTCAGAAGTAGAAATCTTCATTCCCTATTGTTAAGGACAAATTTATTAACAAAAAGGCTCATTCTCCTAAAAAAATCCCAACTTCTTCTACCGCTCCATCCACCTCAAAGACCTTAGTTGTATCAGATACCATTGGGTATAATAGAGTGGAAGATATGAATAAAGTTAAGGAAAATATCTTCATGTATGAGGTAAGTAAATTAAAGTAGCAGCAAAAAATATTACTCAAAGAAGTGAATGCAGTCCCTGCTTCACCCTTACCTGCGCCCGTTACTTCAAAACCCTCAAAAGGATTTGGAAAACCTCCCACTGATTCATCTGAAAATGTCAATATGAACCATTCTATTCTAATCAAAGACATATCTAATTTACACACTCTACCTTTCCTTTTGATTTTCTAATTTTTTAACAAGTATGTTCATAATTTTCTAATAGACACTGGAGCTTCTTCAAATGTCATTTCATATTATGTTTGTTTGAAGTTAAATATTTCTCCACAAAAATATACAATCCACATTGTGAAATTAGATAGAACCAAAGTCAATCTAATAGGAGAAATGAATTGTATCATCATGAAACTAGCATCTAATTCAGAAGTTCATCCAGTAATTGATATTTTAGTTGTTGATGTTCCTAAATTTTACGGTTTAATTCTGAGTAGAGATTGGTAAAAAAAGCTTCATGGTTATTTCACCACTAATTTGTCTCATATGTGGCTTCCCTAAAATGGTAAGCCAAATCAAATTTGTGTTGACCGCGAAAAACACATGACATATTCAGTAACCGACTTCGAGGATGAAAATGAGCCCATGGCTTTTACTAATAGCATTATTGGAAATTACTTTGTTGTGTCTTTTTTGGGCAATTTCAATGCACTAAAATCTCCATTTCTGATTAGCTCATTTAATTCTCAAATCAAAAACTTTTATTGGTCAAACTCTTCCAAATGTTTAAAAATCGTAGATAAACCTTGTGTTAAAACTTGATTATGGACATTATACGTTGATGGATGAAAATCTAATGAAGGTGTATGAGCTGGTTTCATACTAATTAGTTTGCAAAGAGAAAGAACAATGCTAGCATGTAGGCTAGAATTTGAATGCACAAATAATACTGCAGAATATGAGGCACTAGTCCAAGGCTTGTATAAAGTGATAGACCTTGTGTCAAATATATTCAAGTATATGGTGATTTTGAAATAGTTATCATACAAGTAATAAATACTATTCACTGTATTTCTGTTCATGTTAAATATTACTAATCATTAGTACAATCTCTTACCTCACACTTCTTAGCATTCAATATCTCGTCTATTCCAAGGCTCCAAAATACTAGCGCTAACCTTATAACTAATGTAGCATCCGGAATTATCCCTTCTGAGGGTTATATTCCAGATATATTTTCTATAGAATTTATTTTTCGCCAAAATATTCATGATGATGTCGCTAAGTGGAGATTATTTAATGATGATGAAGATGTTCTAACCTTTCTCACATCAGAAGGGCCATACGATGATCATCTGATGGATGAAGACGAACATGAAATAAAATTGAATCAAAAGTTTGATGAGAATTCCATACGTAAATATGTGGTTAAACTTAAATATATTTATGATTTCAAAGACATATTTAAGAAGGTTACTAATTCTAAACTACAAAGTTGAACTTTAAGGTTTGAACTAGTGAACCTTGGCACAGATCTTAATCCTCATAATATCAATCTAGGTATTGGTCTTTTGTCTGATGAAAGATTAACCTTCATTCATTTGCTGAAGAAATACACAAACATTTTCACATGAAAATATGGATATATCAAGATGTTCTATACCTCCATTATCCAACATACTATCCCAATGGCATCCACTGAGAAGCTTGTAGAACAAAAGTTAAGCAAAATTCACCTTGATCTTGAAAGTTAAATCAAATATGAAATAAATAAACTCATTAAGGCTAAGATCATTTTCCCTATTAGGCATTCAAAGTGGGTTTCAAACTTGGTCCCGTTAGGAAAAATATGGTGACATTCCGATTTGTATAGATTTTAGGAACTTAAAAAAAGCTTGCCTAAAAGGCAATTTCACCTAAGGAATAAATTCTGCATTCAGTAGCTTGATATGAATTAATGTCTTTCCTTGATGGATTTTTAGGCTGTAATCAGATTCTCGTTCATCCTAAAGATATGTTAAAGACTACACTTATAACTAAATGTAATATTCCTAATTAGCGACAGCTAATTGGAATATTCGACTTTGTATAGCTTTGCCGTATGTGGTTTGTAGATAAATAAAAAAGTGAGTAAAGGGGGGCCTAACTCACTTTAGTGGAATAAAACACCTTCCTAGTAGCACAACATTGTGACTTAAGGGGGGAGCTAAAGGGGGCCACACACCACGTGGAGGAGGGGGCCTACATGCACTCTAGAAGCTTCTGCGTAGATAAGGATGAGGATGTGGAGGAGAGAGAGGCTACGTTGGTTTTGGAGGGAAACCAATGCTATAAAATATGGAGGAGCCTTCTCATTTGGATCATTCTGGATTTGTTGATTTTAGAGCGAGACTTTGGTCTTCTTTCGCACGCCGGCTGTTTAGCCTGTCTGCAGCACTATTTAGTGCACCGACTGTCTCCATGCAGATATCTCAGCCTTAGCCCTGGGGGACTTCGAGTGCCTGCTTGGGCGAGGTTTTTTTTCTTGCATTTTTCAAGTTGTTTCATTGTTTGGGTTTGTTGCGGAGCTGGAGCTTAGAGAGACTACGTAGTCACTGGGAGAGAGGATGCAATCGCTTGTGGTGGAGCTTCAGTTTGGGTGTTTCTGTAGGTGATTTCGCCAGGATTTCGAGCAGAGTGTCAACCTTTGCCTGTCAGTGGGTTTTGGCGGAGTTTCTGGCAGTTTTTTCAGCTGTTTCTATCCAGCTACTACGCTGTCCCTTGGAGGCTAGCGTAATTCACTGGGAGGCAGTTTTTGGTGTTTTCAGGGGTTAGCCATTCTTGGAATGCTTTGCGGATCTTGTCCAAGTTGTTAAGGAGAGGAGGTTTTTTGATTTTCATCTCATTTTGGCAAGGGGATCAACCCCTAATCTTCAGTCACTTCTAGTAGTAGTAACTACATGGCATTTCTCTAGCAGCTGGGACACAGTTCTTGGAGTAGCCATTTCTTGTTATTTCTGAGGGTGTTTTCTCGCTTGCCTTGCGTAAGATTGCCTCTTGTACCTCATTTCATTTCTCATATTAATAAAATGGCTCAGAATTTTCTTTATATGTTTTCTGGTTAAGTTGCTGTAATTGTCGTGGTTGCCGTAGTTGCTGTATTCTCTTTCTATTTCTATTGTTATGTTTAAGCGCTATAGTTATATACCACTTGATGTGTTCTTCTATCACTCTTAGACAGAGTCTGGAAAGGGCCAGGTAGCCTTCGGATCTTGTACTGTCTTAGAGGCGACATATCCAGTAAATTCCCTCCCAGTCATCTCTGGTTGGAGTTTGGTGTGTTTTTGAGATATCCCCGAAACGCGATATTACAGTGGTATCAGAGCCTATTTCTGGCTCAACCTATGATCTATGACATCGGGAAAGAGACCATACAGAGGTTTGCTGCGATTTTGGAGAGCAATGATTAACAGTAGCAGTTGTAGTACCAAAAACAAAATTGGAAAAAGGGCCAAAATACAAAGGGTTAAATTTTGAAGTTTGGAATTAGAAGAAACCCTTTCTAGGTTTTTATGGGTTTTGGGCAAGGGTCACCTTCCCAAATTCCTAGAGTTTTCTGAGTAGTTTTTAGTGGGTAAATTGGAGGTCGAAGTCAAGCAGCAGTGTAGTTTGGAGCAGCAGTGCAGTTTCTGAGGAGCCTGTAGACACGTAGCAGGAAGAGCCGATGGTAGGTGATGATGGTGCGAAGAGATTTGGGGAGATGCTCCTCAAATCAGTACAGGATCTGTCGAGGCAGATTGAGGTGATGGGGCAGAGATTCACCACTGTGGAGGCTAGACAGCGTGAAACCCCAAGGGGTTTCCAGATTGCAAGGGATCAAGCACATCCCACCATTTGCCGGAGCATGATGCCACTCAGTATATGGCATCACATACACCCACGTGTTCCACTATGCCCACTTTTCTGGGTGCAGACACAGGGGCAGGAGCACAGCAGGAGCCAGAGCCTAGCCACATGGGTGATTATTTCGCTAAGTATCAGGCATATGGATAGGAGTTTAGGGATGCCCTTCCACTCAGTGATTTTTTTCAGCTCCAACAGGATAGCAGACCCCGTAACTTTAACAGAGGGAATAGGCACTCACATGACGGAGGCTTATAGTGCACAGTGGACAGATCCCATTTAACGACATTTGACGGGTCATCCAATTATTTGGAAAAAGCTTGGGTAGATAAGTTGGATACCTCTTTCCAGCTTGACTGAGTATCGAAGAGGGAAACCATCAAAATGGTTACCTCGCACTTGGAGGATGAGGGCACATAGGGTTGCAGGGAGTCCGAGGATACACCTAGTGTGACACAAGACTCACCCTCATTGGAGACCTCCTTGACCGTGTCGGTTGATATCGTAGTGGAGAGGGTAGAACCTACCTTAGTAGAGCCATCCATTGAGGTAATGACCGGAGTCGTGTCTGAGTCTTCGGGTGGTAGCAGCACACGACAGATGGGTGAGGTGTTAGGAGATGTATTCACCTTCGATGAGGCACTAGGAGATACAGAGGTATTAGATGATTGTCACAGACAGTGGTATCATCGGCTTTGGACGGACCTTCGAGATTTGAAAGGGAAGGCCACATCAGTATGGGAGTCCATTTTGTTGCAAGACAAGGAGCTGGAGGGCATGAGAGTGGCTTGTGCCAAGTCGGCAGCCAAGTTGGCCCGCATTGGGGAATGACTGGATTCCCTAATGATACAACCAGAGGGCACGTTGGAGCGTCAGATCATTCCCCTTTAGGCATGCATGGATATGACTAGCAGCATTGTTGGGTCACCTCTTCCCATTGGAGAGAGAGAGGCGGAGCAACCTAGACAGATCTCATACATTGACTTGGATAGTGGTATGAGACGATCAAAGTTGCACAAGGTACAACATCCACTTGTCGAGGTTGGATGGCGAGAGATTTTGAGTTGGTACCCAGTGGAGTGGGTTATGGAGATGGCAGTGGACCCGAGTGTAGTTCAACAGGAGTTTCCAGGTATGGGGAATACAGGAACCCCAGAGTGGCGTTGGGATCTAGGCGGGATCACCTATCATTTCCTAGCTAGGTTAGTTGACTATGTCTTGGAAGATACAGTTGGCCTAGCAGTAGAGCATGTGCATTCGCTAGGGGAGTTTCGGTCAGCTCCAGTGGCCAACTAGTTTATGGGTAGACTCCCTAGGTTGTCTTGGTATGACACTCATACACGGGATCACGAGGTGGTCAACATACCTTGGCAGGAGCTTGTCGGAGGAGGTGGCATTGGCAGGCCACCAGATGGTGCCTTGTATGGGGCCGAGGATTCTTCACCTTTGTGTGGGCATAGAGGACGCAGCGGAGCCGAGCAGTGGTGATCTTACTATTGACACAAAGGGAGATTCACTTCTTAGACCCATCGTGGAGGGTTTGGAGCGGTGATCCATTCGTCGGAAAGTATAGTGATGCGACGATAGAGATGATGATACCAATTGGGGGTAGTCCGACATGTAGAGACACTGCTCTAGTTCATCACATCCAGGGATGTGTGGGAGCCTCTAGCATTGAGTAGTGGACTACCGGTGGACATGGAGTTGCATGGTGGTGTACCGTAGTGTGTGGAACTGCATTGTGGAGTAGGAGTGTCCTACATCACATTGAGAGCACGTGGGGAGTGACCGATGCCTGGACACAGTCAGGGCACGAGATGATACAGGGTGGTGCAACAGTAGCTTGGGGTATCCAGTAGTATACAGGGGTATGCCTCAGTGTGCAGTGGCATGTCGAGGAGTACATGGAGGATCGGTGGTATGCAAGGGCATACAGTGCTGCACAACAGGGTCTTAGAGTATTGCATCCAGGGAGACTCACGGATAGGGACACTGGGCTTACCTTTGGGAGTAGTTCACCCAGGATCGATGGGGAGACAGATGAGCGATACTTGGCGGTATCTGTGGAGACTCACACACCTGACTCACTTCGACATCACTCACAGGTACAATCGACTTTGTTATTTTCCTTTAGCACCTTGGGCATCAGCAGCGGGGTATGCGAGGCTCACCTAAGATATTTGGATGGCACTCAGCACACTAGGTGAGAGACTTCTCGACAGTGGCACTAGGTCGATACGCTAGTTGACAACCACAGGTTAGGGGATGAGATGATCATCTGTAGGGGTGACACATCAGTCATCGCTGAGCCTACGATTTGGGAGTAGGTCATGACGGAGACATGTGTCACTTTTCCCTCAGGGCATGTCGAGATCATGCATGACCCTAGGATACTGGGTATAGCAGAGGTAGCATCCCAGTATGTGTCTAGGCTCTGAACATTGTATCGACACTCTATCGAGATGGTGGATGGCATATTCCATGTAGATGAGATGGCAGAGGTAGAACAGGAGGGCATTCCTTCCGTATGCCAGGGTGAGGACTCTTTTTCATATGATTCCATAGGATCAGTGGAAGATGTTCCTGGGGAGCGAGAGCAATCACACAGAGATGGAGACAGTAGACTGGAGTTGCATTCCAGTGTACCGGATGAGCAATCAGGGGACTCTATGGGAGATGCTCTGGGCGATGAGACACTTGTGACAATCCAGCCAGAGCTGTATATGATGGAGCCTGAGTTAGTAGAGGAGGATGTTATGCACATCAAGCACGATAGTCCTTTGGGGGAGAGCCAGATGGAGGCTCACATTGATTCTGTGATGGATATGTGGCTAACCACAGAGTTAGTCATGGAGGAGGTGCAGTCAGATGCACAGACACCGAGTACAGTGACAGCAGCTACAGATCCATATCCCCTAGAGATGTTGGAGATCGATGGGATAGTTCTGCAGGGAGCTAGGGGATAACAGGAGTTTTACATTCCCGATGAGAGGGATGAGTTGTTGGAGATGGTGGAGCATCCATCTTTGGGCTGACATATTGATGAGATACAGATATATGGACATACAGTCGGCCGAGCTATAGTACTTTCGGTGAGTAGTACTCTCCAGGAGTACATCGATGGAGCTTGTGGCATGTCTTGCCCACTTTGGCCCACTATAGAGAGAGGGGCTTCCTTCTATAGGCAACTTTCATTGGCAGGCAGGGCAGAGCAGTGGGAGTTGATTACGGGCTGGTGGCAACACTCCAAGTGTGTTCCATATGCAGTTGTTGTTGCTACATCCGATTCTTCTTCCTGGATGGACTGGCAGGAGATCATGAGTTGGTACCCTCTTGATGGTACGGTATTCTTCGTAGGGAGCACAGTGGAGCAGGAGCCCTTGGACATAGTAGATGTTGCAGATTCCAGCTTGCAAGGGGCCACATGTCATCATTTCTTCAGCACTCCATCCTGATTTTAGGAGAGCAGGATCAGCATGGGATTGAGTCAGGACTTGGATTGGATAGAGGTGGTGAGTTGGTATGGAGTTGGAGGGGCAACATATGCAGTTACAGGTACAACACTGCAGGAGCCCGGGAGAGTTGATGCTTGTTGTTGGACTTCACCTCTTAGAGCATCAGTCATAGCCAGAGGTAGTGCGCAGTCTGAGCCATGGGGCTTGGGCGATTATTGGCCATGGTGGCGATGGGATCCGGGAGGATTATTGGTTGGCTAGTACTGTGAGAGGTCAGTTTGGGATCCTGGCATTAAAAGATCCCTTCATATCAGGATGATGCTGAAGACAGGGGAGAATCAGTGGCGCATCTGGGACCCAGGCACATTTTGCAGTGTTAGTGGGGAGCATCAGCTAGAGAGGAGGCTTGTTTAGGCATTTCTTGAGGACAAGCAATTTTTTCCAGATGAAGATGCCACATGGGAGAGCGAGGAGATTTTGTAGCATCCATCACTTTAGTTGCTTGAGGGCAAGAAAAATTTTGCCAGGGGGGACTGTAATATTCCTAATTAGTGATAGCTAATTGGAATATTCGACTTTGTATAGTTTTTCCGTATGTGGTTTGTAGATAAATAAAAAAGTGAGTAAAGGGGGGTCTAATTCACTTTAGTGGAATAAAACACCTTCCTAGTATCACAACATTGTGACTTAAGGGGGGAGCTAAGGGGGGCCACACACCACGTGGAGGAGGGGGCCTACATGCACTCTAGAAGCTTCTGCGCAGATAAGGATGAGGATGTGGAGGAGAGAGAGGCTACGTTGGTTTTGGAGGGAAACCAATGCTATAAAAGATGGAGGAGCCTTCTCATTTTCATCATTATGGATTTGTTGATTTTAGAGTGAGACTTTGGTCTTCTTTCACACACCGGTTGTTTAGCCTGTCAGCAGCACTTTTTAGTGCACCGAGTGTCTCCGTGCGGAGATCTCACCCTTAGCCCCGGGGGACTTTGAGTGCCTACTCGGGCAAGGTTTTTTTTCTTGCATTTTGCAAGTTGTTTTATTGTTTGGGTTTGTTGCAGAGCTGGAGCTTAGAGAGACTGTGCAGTCACTGGTGGAGAGGACGTAGTCCCTTGTGGCGGAGCTTCGGTTTGGGTGTTTCTGCAGGTGATTTCGCTAGGATTTCGAGCAGAGGGTTAGCCTTTTCCTGTCGGTGGGTTTTGGCAGAGTTTTTGGAGTTTTTTTCAGTTGTTTCTATCCAGCTACTACGCTATCCCTTGGAGGCCAGCGTAATTCACTGTGGAGGCAGTTTTTGGTGTTTTCGGGGGTTAGCCATTCTTGGAATGGTTTGCGGATCTTGTCCAGGTTGTTGAGGAGAGGAGGGTTTTTTATTTTCATCTCATTCCAGCAAGGGTATCAGCCCCTAATCTTCAGTCACTTCCAACAGTAGCAGCTACACAACATTTCTCCAGCAGCTGGGACGCAGTTCTTAGAGCAGCCATTTCTTGTTATTTCTGAGGGTGTTTTCTCGCTTACCTTGCACAAGATTGCCTCTTTTACTTCATTTCATTTCTCAGATTAATAAAATGGCTCAGCATTTTCTTTATATGTTTTCTGGTTAATTTTCCATAGTTGCCGTGGTTGCCGTAGTTGCTGTATTCTCTTTATATTTCTATTGATTTGTTTAAGCGGTATAGTTCTATACCACTTGATGTGTTCTTCTATCACTCTTAGACAAAATTGGGAAAGGGCCAGGTAGCCTCCGGATCTCGTACTCTCTTAGAGGCGACATCTCTGGTAAATGCCCTCCTAGTCAATCTCTGGTTGGATTTTGGTGTGTTTTTGAGATATCCCCAAAATGGGATATTACATTGAATGAGGCATTTATGCTTATCATAAAATTCCTTTCACTCTAATCGATGCATGAGAAAATTTTCAAAGAGCAATGGATATTTCTTTCAAAGGACTACTAAGAAAAATTATGGTTGTATACTTAGATGATATATCCATTTTTTCCAAGTAAAGAAGATACGACTATCATGATCTCAATCAAATTTTTGAGCATTGTTTAAAGTATGGAATTTCATTAAATCCCAAAAAGTATTATTCCTCTTTAAGTGAAGTTAAACTCTTAAGATTTATTGTGTCAAAAGAAGAAATTTTCATAGATGTAGAAAGGATAAAGGAAATTTTTGAAATATCACTACCCCATAAGAAAAAGTCCATGCAGTCCTTTTTAGGACAGATAAATTGTGTTAAGATATTTGTTCCTAACTTTTCCCAACTTGTTTTACCATTACAATTAATTATTAAGAAAAACACACTCTTTAAATGGGGACACAATGAAAGAGAAGCTTTTGATATAATATAGTAGTCCATCATAAATTCTCCTTCTCTAAATAACCCAGATTTTTTTAATCATTTCATTTTATATACTTTTGCTTCTAAATTTTTTTATGTTGTTGTATTAACAAAAATTTATGATCAAAAGATTGAAGCACACATTTCCTTCTTTATTTCAAATCATCAACATACTAAACTAAATTATTTAGAAGTGAAGAAAAAATACTTTATTGTTTACCAATCTTTAAATCATTTCAGACCTTTTCTCCTAAAGACACACACCAAGGTAATAGTTGCATTTCGGACAGTAAGGCAACTACTTATTCAAAAGGAACTACGAGAAAATAGGGAAAATTGGGTTACTTCTCTGTAGGAGTATGATATTGACTTTAGACAAGCCAAAATTGTCAGAGGGAAAGGTATTTGCAGATTACTATCTGGGGCATCCAACATATCAGATGATGAAGAGTCAGGTAGTAATGTACACATTGCTAAGGTAAGCCTGAATGACTCAGAATCACAATATGTTGATCTTATATTTTATTTAAAAAATAGATATGCTCCCACAGAACTCAATTATAAAAGAAAAGGTTCTTTAATATTGAAATATAATCAATATCCTATCATTGATAATGTTTTATTCAGAAAAAACTATGAATCCATACTATTAATATGCCTTGAAAAGTTTGAAGTGCAGAAGGTTTTGTAGGAACTCCCTCATGGACCTTCAAGTGGACATTTTGGAGGAGATACCACCTTACACAAAGTCCTTCATGCAGGATATTATTGGCCAACATTGTTGAAAGATGCTCATGCATATGTGAAAAAATGTAAAATGTGTCAAACTACTGCTGGAACATAAAGAAAACCAACCTTACCCTTGCAACTGGTCAACATTGAACAACCTTTTGAGAAATGGGAATTGGATATCATAGGTGAGATTGTTCCTAACTCATCCAAAAAACATAAATACATTCTCACTGCAATAGAATATTTTACTAAGTGGGTGGAAGCAGTTCCACTGAAGGTAGCTAATTATGAAGCCATCATTGAATTTCTTGATGAATTCATTATTACTAGGTTTGGCTTACCTAACGCACTTATGTTCGATAATGAACCTTATTTTTTAGGTAATAGTATGTCTGAATTTGTTCTCAAAAGAGGTTTTAAACTTAAATATTCTGCTAAGTACTATCCCCAAGGGAATGTTTTGGTAGAATCAACAAACAAAAATCTCATAAGAATCATAAAAAGGACTATTGATCAGAGCCAAAAAAAATTGCATAATTATTTAACATTTTCATTATGAGCAGATTGGATTACTTAGAAGACCTCTATAGGCACTTATCCATTCAATCTAGTTTATGGAAAAGAATATGTAGTTCCATCAAATTTAGATCTTCCATCATTAGCCCTAGTTCAATTTATTGATGAAGTACCTTCTTCTTCCATATAGTTAAGCATTTATTAGATCCTTAAACTAGAAGAGGAAAGGGAAAATTCCAAATTAACCCATGCTCAACATCAGCAGATTGTAAACTTTCAATGAAAATTTAGTTTCCCCAAAATCATTTCAATTTGGTGACCTCGTCCTTCAGTGGGAGAAGGAACATGAGGAAAAAGGTAAGCATACCAAATTCCAAAGAATGTGGCCTGGAAAATTTCAAATCATAGAACAAATTGGCCCATCAACCTTCATGTTACAAGATCTTCAAGGGAGAAAATATTTTCTTCCTATCAACAGGATGATTTTGAAAAAAATATTTTCTTAGAAGAAAATTTCTTCTAAATGTACCATACTGATAATTATATATTTTTAGAACAATAATGTTTTATTACATACTTTTCTATTTTCGCAACACCTTTGAATCATTTTATGACTTTTTATTTTGAAGAATAATTTTTTTTTAGGAAATGATTACAAACTCGAAAAATGGATGATTACTATATAACTCTGGAATATTTTTCCATTGAAATTGTAAATTTTGTGAACTCTTAACTTGTAAAGTATTTTACTCTATTATCAGTCATAAAAGGTTCATTTTTACAAAGTAAAGACTAATTGTCACCAAGGATATTTAACACTAAACTTTCATGCAAAACTCTTAAGGAGTCAATAATTCTCCCCATCCATTAATTATGCTTTTTCTAGAGTATAATTCAAAAATATAAAAAACTTAAAAGGATAAGGGTTCTCATCAAGATCTTTCTTACCATGATCATAAACAAATAATAAATTGAGATTACCACTACTACATATAAAACCAGGGTAATGGATTATGATTATTAAATAATCATAAGACAAGGAGCCTCATCACAAGTTATCTTGTTCAGTCTAATCATAATGAGTGAATGGTATTGTCACTTTTTGGTCTCCAATCCAGGACAATGAATTCTTAAGAACAAGAAAAAAAACATATATATAATTAAGGATTTATCTCAAAATATGGTAATAATAGATGGATGGGATATTGAATCATTGATGGTTAAAGGTAACCTTTTTGAGGCTATAAACGCCGTCTGGCAGCAGTGGCTCTACCTATGACATAATTAGTAAATCAAAAGGCTAAGCTAAAAAAAGACACCTACTTTATATTTTAAACTATTTAATGATTGATATAGAGGAATGCATAATTTTATTATGAAAGGTTTTTGAAATATTCACTATAAGATGAGTTTTTTTTATTCAGAGTAATTTTATTCATTCAAATATTTCAAAAACTTTTTTTGTTTCCTCAGTTTTTTTTACTTTAAATATACCAAGAAATTCATGTTTCAGAGGTAGATGATTCTTCCAGTGAATTTCCAATTGTTGTGTTATTCAACAAACCCCATCATTTAGAATAGTTACCTTAGAAAAATAATGGGCACCCTTTTAAAATTTTAGACTAGAATGAATAAAACCCTTATGTAATTAATTCAAGTAGAAATATAAATGAAATGGTTTAAAAATGTTAAGTTTTTGTTTAAAGAACACTTAAGAGAAGAATACTAAAAAAAAATGCAAGTAAATCGCAATCGCAAGATCACAGGAACGACATATGGTTTCTAAAAAGCCACTCTAAACGATTTGAGATGCAAAAAAATAATAGAGAAATTTAATAAAGGAAAATGGCTTTTTACTATAATGATATTCCACGAAAAACAAACTACAAGACCCACCGCCACAACATAATCAATTGCAAATTGCATCTCGCATTTTTGCCAGGACAACATTTAATCTATCCTTCACATTTTATCAATGCGATGTATTCCATCACATCACATTTTTTCTACATGACCACTGTTTCCCATTGTCTAATTCCACCGAAATTGTGATTTCCATATCGCAATCGAAAAAAGGTGGTTATTCAGTGTTTTAAGAGGTTCACACACGAATAAGATCTATGATGCGAAAATATATGATTTAAATGCTTAAATGATTAAGCAGGAATATAAACCCATGAATTCCATTAATGTCATAACTTAAATGGTTTAACAGCTCATGCCTCCAAAAATGATTTGACCGCAAGATTATTGAATTTTTTGATTATTCACGTGCGAAGTTTCATTTTCCCATTATTTCCATTATTACAATACTTTATTATTTGTAAACAAGATTTCCCCTTTTATACTTATCATTCCTGAATGTTCACAAACAAGTCCAGACAATCATATCTCTTCAGAAATATCAAAGGCTATGGAGAAATCCAAAAAACCTATGGCTCCCACTAACCCTACAAATTCTACTAATGAAGCTATAGATATTCTCCCCTTATTCACAGACATGATATGCATGTCAGAGAGTGGTTCTTCCTCTAGGGAAGTAATTTACATATTATTTGAAGATGAGAAACCCCACAAGGTTGAAAGAGAATCTACTGCAGATGCTTTCAATTCTTTAGAAACTACTATAGAAGAGGCCACCAACTCGTTTCTACAATGGATTGCTACATGCCCTAAAATTGTTCCATATTCTGATATGGTAAAATGGATAGTCAAAAATATCAATATTGGAGACATAAATTTCATGAAAAGCAAAGGAACAATGATAGGATCTTTCAGAGCTGATGATTTGAAGGAAATGTACCACATTCCAGGCCCAGAGAAGGTATACGATAAATCACTTCAAGCACAATTCTCCAAGGAGAATGAACGAAAGTTGAACCCCATAAAAAAATGGAGGAACAACACAGAAAACATAAAAATCATGATAAGGGTATGTATTCCACTAATTCTCTTGTGAGTCCCTATTGTTTTATTTCTGCAATGATGTCTAGATTCTTCAGCCAACCTGATGCCACTAAATTCTCAGTTGAATGCGTTCCCATTATGAAAACAGTTACAAATTCTTATATCATGGACTGGGGAACCATTTTCTCCAATAATATTGCCACCCAGATTCTTGAATATAGAAAGAATCGTTCCATTTCATCTAAAATATTTCCCCCATTTTACATGAGTTCTTACATTATGGATACTGTATGTTTTACCTCAGATTTTCCAACCATGGGTTGGAAATGGACTACCAAAGACCCTACTCCCATTCATGACTATCATAGTATTCTATGGGAGTAAAAATATGAAACCCATTTCTACAAAATATTCCATGGAGTGATGCCACCATTATTTCAAGTTCTATTTAATGAAAATGCCCCCATATTATCCAAGGAATCTCAAGCAGACTTCTCCTTCATTGGAAAATGGTTCGGTGAAGAATTGTTTACTTATGTCAGAGTCTTCAGAAGCTTGGCTCTAGCATATGTCCTACCATTGTATGTTCCAAATAAACTTCTCGCAAGATAAATCACTTATCATACTATTGGTAATGGATTGAATAATTTTTTGAAGGAAGCAAAGAAATATTTGTGGCCCTCTTTTCCTATTCAATATGGTGTCTATGCATTAGACAATTACAAGCATGCATGGTTAGAGGTCAATTGAATTCAATGCTTGAAATTGTTTACAATTTGTAATAGACAATATGACCCAAAACAAGTTTCCTTCGATTTCACAACTCAAGTGAAAATAAGACCATTTTTGCACGAGGATGATGATTTTGGTGGTTTGTTTGAGTCAGCCGATATGTATTCCACAGTACAGAAATTAGAGGCATCATGCTTCAATCGAACAACTTTCAAATTTCAAGCATTACGAAATAAAATATTGGAAGGGATTCCTTTAAATATACTAGAGTTGTCCAAACACATCTCACAAAAGGAACAATAACAAAAAGAGTGGGAAAAGGAGAAACTAGCTAAGGATATTGAATTCCTTAGCATAAAAGAAGAAGATAAGTCTACTGGAGTGAAAGCCAAAGATCCATAGTTTCCAAGGGACTTAAATGATGTCTGGAAGGATTTCAATCAATAACTTAAAGGATACCAAGAAATGGTAATCATTGATCATTAACAAGAAATGGAAAGACCTCGAGGTAAAAGTCACAACTCATTTACTGCTGGGTCAACTGAAAAATTAGTTAACACAAAACAAGTAGAATTATCTCGACCTACCCTACCTCGAATAATGTGTTGAAAATTAAATAAATTCCTCCTTTAGATATATTTTATAGTCCCTGAAATAAATATATCATGAGCAGGTAGAGGAAAAAGAGGAGAATAGAACAATATCAAATCCTTGTTTCCGGAGATGTCCTTATGGAAGTAGTTTGGAAAGACTCGAAAGTAGATCCATATCAGGATCTAATTAATTTTACTTAGTTTGGAGGAGCATATGCATCTGCCACAATAGAGAACGCCACCGAATTTCAACAGTTATTCAAAGAAAAGGTCGAAAGAATCCTTCAATTGGAACAAAAATTACAAGCAGAAAAGCAGAGTGTTAATCAGCAATTACATGTACAAGTTTCACAGATCCAAAAGAGCCTAGATTAATTAAAGTTTCAAAACCAATCTCAAATTGGTGGTAAGGATACTCAGATACATCAATTGCAATTCATTTTTGAGAAATTGAAATAAAATCCCAAAGTAGATGAATTCAGGAAGGAAGCATTGGAATTAAATGCCCTGTTGGCCCAAAAACAAGTTGATTTCTGCCAAAAATTGTGTAGTATTATTGAACTAAGTGAAAAAAGTGATTCAGTGATTAATCGAGTAGCGGACCAAAGAATCAACTTTGATGAGATTGATGACAAAGTATCACAGTATGTCAATTGGCAAGATAATAGTGAAGGCTGAAAGGCGAATCTTCCCAGGATTGAAGATTCCGAAAAGGAAATCTTATTTACTAATTGCGACATATAGCTAAAACAAGCTAAAAGGAAAATTTGCAGAGCTAGAGATGTTGCTAATAAAAATTTTGAAATTGTTAGCCAAATTCTCATTGCTGCTATTCTTATTGATAGATGCCCCCCTGGATCTCTACCTATTGTAAAACATTTAATAAGACAATGGCAGGAAATGTCCAAGGTAAAATAAGAAAGCATCGGAAAATTGGAGAAGCTAGATTGGGAAAAGTATTGGAAGTATTTGGTGAAGCCACATAGCCAATGGATAATGTTGTGTTGTCTAATAGATACTTCCTCTTACATGATGCCTCAAATTTTATATGCGGTCTATACAAGATAGTTGCACATCAGGTTAGAAAAAAGTCCTAAGGTTCGGCCTATGCTCAACATCATTCAATTGAAGGAACAAACTGCTAATGAGACATTGATGCAATCTTGAAGCAAGTCATCCCATCAAATTCCGTTTCTGTTTTAATTTCACTTAATTTAAGGAGAGTTGCTTAAACCTCTGAATATCTTTATGTAATTACTATTTTTTTACTCTTTATTTTATTATATAAACCCATTCATGTATCTTAAGAAGAGGTCCTAAAATTTTGAAACGAAAACTTTACAAAAGTTGTACTTTTGTACTCTTAAAGTTTTTCTTAATAGAAAAGGCTAGACCAGATATTGATTTTCAAATGAGAAGAGTTAGAATATGGTACTTTTATATTTATGTTGTGATTCTATTTCATAAGAAAAATAGTTGACTTTTCTTATGATGTTTTGTTATATGTATTTTTTTAACACAATCTAGCATTAATTCACTTCTGAACATGTTTGATTACCATTTTTATACCTATTCAATACATCCCATAAATAGATGCAATATATTATTATTCAATTGATTTAATTAACTATTTAATTAAATAAATTGTCTTAATTTTTTTTCATCTCCCTAAGTGTTTGTTGAATCCTTATTTGCATTCACTGAAATATCATCTCTTTAAATCACATAGAAAGATAATTCATCCCGGGATAGAGATATGTATATATATATTTTCTTTAATCTTGTTATCACTCCCATTTATTAAGTTACATTCAATTAAAACACCGCCCATCCACAAATTATATTTCATTGGGAAACTCATCCCATAAATCCATTCAAAGCCACCATCTCAAATGGATAAGGGATGGTTTTTAAGTCCGCGACCAAGTGGTTTTCCCCGATGTCTTTGCACAAATTTTTAGGGCATCAACATGTCGGACAATTAGTCCTAAAATGGGATAAATCCCATGAAGACAATGGAAAGCACATAAAATTCTAGACCTTTTGTATTGGTCCCTTTCAAGTTAGGGAGAATATTAGCCAACATACTTGAAGATTGTAGACTTTATAAGGGAGGGTCGAAACCCTCCCAGTAAATGGCCATGACCTCAAATTCTATTTCACCTAGCAGCTCTCATCGCTTCTTTCCCATCCTTGTACCATATTTTTCTCTTCTTTCTATTTTCCTCCCTCTCTCTTAGCTATAATCCACTTTTTTTCTCACACCTGTTTTACCTTTTTTCATCCTTTTTCCAACTTATTTTATTTGACTAATAGGCATCCTACCATGAATAAATAATTTTAGAACATTGCCTGGGCCAGAAATCTGAAGTTTGGGGTGGTCCCTATGCCAATAACTTAGCTGTATATCTTGAATGAATCGGTTTATCCCGCTGAATAAAAAATGAAAAAGGGAAAATTTAACAAGAAACACATATTTTGGGAAATCAATAAATTCTCTGAAAAACCAAAAGAAACCCTCTTCCAAGTAAGAGAAGTTGGGATCCCTAAACTGCCCAGGAAAATAAATTCCCGATAAATAAGTGCCAATGAGCACACAAATGAAATTCAAATACGCAATCAAGGATTGAGAAGGGCTTCCTACGCAGAGAGGTAATGCAACGAATCCATCAGGGTACTGTCGAGGCTCACTGGCAATGGAGCAACATTTTTTTATTTCTATGTAGTGACTCTGTCTGGGTATTGTTCATGCTCAGTGGTAGTGAAGAAACACTTGATACATATAACCAGAGTACTCAAATAATTTACATCACATATCATTATTTAGACCCATATTTAAGGTCATCGGGAATTTCTTTAGTATGTGCGGTTAACAAGCCAATTCAAAATAGTAGGGGATTTCCGATCAATAGTAATGGTGATATGGAGGCATTAGTAGGACCCATGATCTTCAACTGATTCACTTAAAAAGGAAAAATACATCCTAAATCAAGCGCAAGAAAATATACTAAGGTTCTACCATTGAATTTCTATTTGTTGTAGTCATTGCAACAAACCTCCAAAATTTCTTCGCTTTCAAAATTTTGGGGCCCCTCCACTAAGTCCATACCTTTTACTTGCCTCTAAACCCTAGCTTAAAATTATGGAAGTAAGCCAAGTCTCTTGGGCCCATTGACAAGTAAAATTTTTTGGGGCTTAAGGTTCATCTCTTTCCTGAGTTACAAGTAGCAGAAAATGAGCTTTTATCTATGAAAAAACTGCGACCTTCGACCTACCCTTTTTTAACCAAGTGAAGTTGCAAGGTCGTGACTTGGAATTTCACAACCTTTCATTTTCTTGTCACCATGAAACTAGGTGACTAGGTCGCTAGATTGAAAAATATATTCTCACTCAATCTCATTACCTTGCAACCAATGCGACCTTGTCCTTGGAGGTCGTTGGGTCGCTAGGTCACTAAGTCGCAAAGAACTCTGTGTGACTCAGAGACCCCCTTATACCCCGCACATGGGACCTTTTCTATATAAAATAGGAGTATGAATTCCACTAGTTAGGTGACCTTTCCTCTCCCCTGAAATCATTATTCTTATCCATTTTTCCACTTTTATCTTCCGACCTTGTGCCTTTCCTGATGGGAGGGTTTTATCCGCCCTTCCATGACCTTTCCACTACAAGGAAAAGACCCTCTAGAAGAGGTTATAAAGGAGGTTTTTAGTGTTATAAAATTGGCCAGAATTATCAGAAAAAAATTTCTACATGATCTGAAAATGGAATGTACTTGTTTAAGGGTGCAAGGTATCCATTTCCCAATATTTTCAAATGATCTGAAATTGTGAGAATAAACTATTTCCCATACAGAGATGGACTGTAGGGGCATTCACTGGACATGTCACCTCTAAAGAGAGGATGAGTTCCAGAGGCTACCTGGCCCTCTACAGACTCTGTCTAAGGAAATAATATGTAAACACAAATATCAAGATCAATGAAAGTATTTTGTTTTTAAATTCAAAGTGTTCATTGATCTGTTTTGAGTGTGAATAAGCAAGAGCATATGTTCTGCAATTGGTGTGTAGAGGTTTGATGTTAAAATAACAAGTTTTAATTACTGTATAAACTTGTTTTGGAAAAGCATGCTTATGAAATTTTACTGTTTAAACTATCAGAATCTGGAAATAAACAGCCAAAATACACAGATGAACAGTAGATATTTGTTTAAGCGGTTCACCCCTCTCTTGGGCTACCTCCGCTGGTCCAAAAGCCTCTAATTAGGCTCAGTCCTCTTTTGATTAAATGCTTCAAATGAAATTACATATGTATAAACTCCTCTAATGGAAAAATAGACTGCTAAAACAGACTCAGAAGATCCAAATTAGTATAAATAGACTACAAATTCACCTCCATTGGAGGAAGGTAGCCCAATGCAGCACTCTTTCCCCTTGGCCCTGATGGCTCCTCTGTCAGAAGCGCTGTAAAATTTGCAGATAGAATGCCCTGATGTCTCTGCAGACACCTCCAACAGCTCCAGAATGCTCTCTACACCCAAAATAAAAAAAAAAATCGTCTTCAAAGGCCTCTCCTAGCAGAAGTTATGGCACATTTACTAAACTGCCAGTTTCACCTTGGGAAACTCCACCAATTGTGGAGAAACTGCAGATAAACCCACCAAATAAGGCGGTGGCGCCAAAATGGGCGGAGGCCGCCAAACTTATCCGCATGGTTAACTGTCTGACAATAAATGTTATGGTTTCCGCGTTCATATGCGGCGGTCTTTGCAAACGGTTTCAAACATTTTTAATTAAAACCACGTTTAATAATTAACAACCACTATATGTTATATAAATGTTAACCGCCGTTCTTTTGCGCGCCGAGCTTTGGGTTGTGGTTCCGCTGCGCGGGTTCTATGGTGAGGGGGCTGGCCCTTAGGGGCTGGCCCCCTTTCGGGCCCTGCCCAAAACAACACACGCAATAAATATAACTCCGTCCGCAACATAAACAACGAACAAACCCGTGGCCCGTTGGTAAAGTCACCCAGTTCTTACCCGCCCGACCACGGTTCGATTCCGGCCGACTCCATATAAAATTTTTGAAACGCATTTCCAATTCGACCTTGGGGCCATGTGGCGGCCTCCGGGCTAGCCACGTGGCGCCCTTCCATTGGCTGCCAACGGAATATTCCCCAGAATATTCTGTGGAATATTCCACAGAATATTCCCAGAATATTCTGTGGAATATTCTTTTTTTAATAAAATTTTCAATGAAGTCAAATTTGGCCTTTTTTTAATTGAAATTGACAAAACTTTGAAGCTGAATATCTTTTGCATACGGCGTCGGATTTGAGTGCCGTTCACGGCGCTGGGATCATTTTGACGAGCACTTTCCAGTCGATCTATTTTGGAGCAATTCTGAGAAACTTCATTTTTAAGCATTTTTCTTCAAGAGACTTGATCTCCTGATCACACCTCCCAAATGGGAAGCTTTTGGACCCTCAAAAGCTTTCTGATTACTGAAACTGATGATGTGGAGACGGATTCTCCACTCTTCCACCCTTGAACAACTGAAATCTACCCGATTTCATCAACTGAAGCTTTTGAGAAAATCACAACCTGTCTCTGGAATCAACTGATCTACCATTGCTAAGATTGACTGAGTCATGATGCAAATGATTAAAATTTGCAGAACAACAATTGTACTTTGCAGAAAACAAACTTTCTCTACATTGATCAAACTTCCAGAAAGACTTAAAACAACCTTCACCATGCAAATTGTTCCCATGGCGAATTGTACCATTCTGAAACCAACTTTTTCCCATGCTGAATTTTGTGTCCTTCTTGCTTGCACTACTTTGCTTTGACACTTCATTTTCTGCATTGGCTGACCCAAAAGGTAATTCGTGCAACACAACATCATCTTCTTTCAAAGATGAACTGTTATCAAACTGAGACAAATCATTAGCAACATCATAAAATGGCAAATGCTCAAAATCTGGTCGTTTCAACATCAACAAAGTTAGACTTTGACTTGCATTAACCAATCTTTTCAATTGACCTGCATGTAGTAAAGAAGATTCCATCTTCTTCTTGTGAGCTCTCACAATGTACTCTTTACCATCTTTAAACAAGTGATACTTGTTTTCATGGCGATGAAAGATGGCCTTCCTGTCAAACAAATAAGGACTTCCCAAAACCATACCTGAGATATCAAGCGGCACCACATCAAGTTCCATTGTGTCAACAAAGTGTGCAGTTATTGCAAAGCGCAATATGCACTTCCTTGAAACCTGCAAATTAGTATCCTTGCATATCCATCCAAGTGGATAAGGCTTCGGATGTGGAATGGTCTCAAGTTTCAGCTGCTTGACCAAATCTTCAGAAATAAGATTAGCTTGTGACCCACTGTCAAATAGTGTGTCAATTTTGGTATGTTTGGAAATTACCCTCACATGGAAAAGCTCTATTCTCCTCTTTTCATCATGAGTATCTTTGTGACAATTCAAAGAGCTAGAACTAGGAATTGTGTCTTGCACCACTTCTTTCCCTTTAGTGTTCTTTAAAACCATGCCTATGCTTTTTGTCTCATCTCCTGAGTCTGACCCTAAGTCTTGCTCAACTGTTGCAACAATTTTCTCCTTTTCCTTGGTCTTGTTTTTGTTCTTGTACTTTTCTGGTTTCAGTTCAGGATGAAGCTTCCAACAATGATCTTCATCATGACTAGTCTTCGAACAGTTCTTGCAAAAGAACTTTCCTTTTTCCTTTCTTGAATTAGCAACTCTTTTCTTTCCTTTGTTTTTAAAAGTACTATCCTCATCAAAAGCATCTAAAGCATTCTTTCCTTTGGCTTCTAAATGTGTAGCCTGCACACAGACTTCATCTAAGCTGGTAGGATTAAACATTAGGATAGTATGTTGCAGATAATTGTGCAAACCTCCTATGTATTTCAACAAGGTTTCTTGACTTTGTAAGTCTACCCCAAGTAGAAGTGCTCTTCTTCTAAACTCTTGAGTATAATCTTGCACATTTTGACCTTTAAGCTGCCTAAAATTTTGCCAATTCATGATAGCTTTCTGAATGTGAGCAAGAGGATAAAATTGTTTCTTAATGGCTGTAATAAATTCATTCCAAGTTAGAGTTATCTTACCATGCTTTTTAATCTCCTCTCTAGTATTGGCTTCCCACCAAACCAAAGCTGCTCCATCCATTCTGAAAGAGGATAATTGAATTTTAGTGTCATCATCATGTAAATTCTGGATTCTTAGATAGACTTCCAGCTGTCTTATCCAATTATCCAATTTCTCTGCATTAACATCACCATTAAACATTGGCAACTCAAACTTCACATCAAGCTTTAACAAAGGATTTTTAAAAGAGGTTTTTGTTTTATGTGACTGATTAACAGAAGTAGAAGAGGATGATGTGGAGGAAGAGGATGAAGATGGAGATGAAGGATCCTAACCATATCAGTCAAGTCCAAGAAAGCTTTTCTAAAGACTCTTTCTTCTTCCTTGGGATCCATTTCCTCATGTACTTCTCCCTCTCTAGATGACATGTTTGTGGCTGATTCAAAGGCTACTGAGGATGAAATGGAAGGTGGATGTAATGGCACTCTAGCCCTCCTTGGTTGAGGATTAACTTTTTCTCTAACCAGTTGACCTTCCCCTCTTTGCAGTTTCAGCCTAGTAAGCATCAAGATTTGCAGAACCACACAATTAACTTGCACAAATTTCACAATCTCTTAAGAAAAACCTTGAGCTCTGATACCAACCTAATCTGAAAATGGAATGTACTTGTTTAAGGGTTCAAGGTATCCATTTCCCAATATTTTCAAATGATCTGAAATTGTGAGAATAAACTATTTCCCATACAGAGATGGACTGTAGGGGCATTCACTGGACATGTCACCTCTAAAGAGAGGATGAGTTCCAGAGGCTACCTGGCCCTCTACAGACTCTGTCTAAGGAAATAATATGTAAACACAAATATCAAGATCAATGAAAGTATTTTGTTCTTAAATTCAAAGTGTTCATTGATCTGTTTTAAATGTGAATAAGCAAGAGTATATGTTCTGCAATTGGAGTGTAGAGGTTTGATGTTAAAACAACAAGTTTTGATTACTGTATAAACTTGTTTTGGAAAAGCATGCTTATGAAATTTTACTGTTTAAACTATCAGAATCTGGAAATAAACAGCCAAAATACACAGATGAACAGCAGATATTTGTTTAAGCGGTTCACCCCTATCTTGGGCTACCTCCGCTGGTCCAAAAGCCTCTAATTAGGCTCAGTCCTCTTTTGATTAAATGCTTCAAATGAAATTACATCTGTATAAACTCCTCTAATAGAAAAATAGACTGCTAAAATAGACTCAGAAGATCCGAATCAGTATAAATAGACTACAAATTCACCTCCATTGGAGGAAGGTAGCCCAATGCAGCACTCTTTCCCCTTGGCCCTGATGGCTCCTCTGTCAAAAGCGCTGTAAAATTCGCAGATAGAATGCCCTGATGGCTCTGCAGACACCTCCAACAGCTCCAGAATTCTCTCTACACCCAAAATCAAAAAAAAATTCGTCTTCAAAGGCCTCTCCTAGCAGAAGTTATGGCACATTTACTAAACTGCCAGTTTCACCTTGGGAAACTCCACCAATTGTGGAGAAACTGCAGATAAACCCACCAAATAAGGCGGTGGCGCCAAAATGGGCGGAGGCCACCAAACTTATCCGCATGGTTAACTGTCTGACAATAAATGTTATGGTTTCTGCGTTCATATGCGGCGGTCTTTGCAAACGGTTTCAAACGTTTTTAATTAAAACCACGTTTAATAATTAACAACCACTATATGTTATATAAATGTTAACCACCGTTCTTTTGCGCGCCGAGCTTTGGGTTGTGGTTCCGCTACGCGGGTTCTATGGTGAGGGGGCTGGCCCTTAGGGGCTGGCCCCCTTCCGGGCCCCGCCCAAAACAACACACGCAATAAATATAACTCCGTCCGCAACATAAACAACGAACAAACCCGTGGCCCGTTGGTAAAGTCGCCCGGTTCTTACCCGCCCGACCACGGTTTGATTCCGGCCGACTCCATATAAAAATTTTGAAACGCATTTCCAATTCGACCTTGGGGCCATGTGGCGGCCTCCGGGCTAGCCACGTGGCGCCCTTCCATTGGCTGCCAATGGAATATTCCCCAGAATATTCTGCGGAATATTCCCCAGAATATTCTGCAGAATATTCCACAGAATATTCCCAGAATATTCTGTGGAATATTCTTTTTTTAATAAAATTTTCAATGAAGTCAAATTTGGCCTTTTTTTAATTGAAATTGACAAAACTTTGAAGCTGAATATCTTCTGCATACGGCGTCGGATTTGAGTGTCGTTCACGGCGCTGGGATCATTTTGACGAGCACTTTCCAGTCGATCTGTTTCGGAGCAATTCTGAGCAACTTCATTTTTAAGCATTTTTCTTCAAGAGACTTGATCTCCTGATCACTACAACATCCTCTTATGGTTACGGAGGTTTTGGCATAGCCTTTAACAGAAATTCAACACAACTAAAACAAAATGGCCAGCCAAAGGTTATTACGGATGTTTTTTTCATCGGTGCGCTACTCTGGATTTAATGCACCGATGCGTACATGTAGCAGGAGCCCCGGGGCGGTCGAAGGAGAATGCACTAGACCATTAAGTTATAAAACCACATCGGGCGTAGTGTTGGTGAAACAACGCACGGGGCTGTTCTATTTGGTCTTGGGATTTGTGCGGTGCCCATAGGTTGTATCAATGCCTCGATGCATAGAATTATAGAAACGCACTGGTGCATAGTATCACACAAATGCCTGAGATTTATAATTGGTATCAGTATTCGTGCAGTGCCCATAGGTCATACAAATACATCGGTGCATATAGACACATAAACACCTCAGTGTGCAATATCACACAAATGCACTAAGATTTATAATTGGTATCGGTATTCATGTGGTGCCCATATGTAGTACAAATGTACCGGTGCATATAGACACATAAACGTCCCTGTGTGTAATATCACACAAACGCACCGAGATTTATGATTGGTATCGGTATTCGTGTGGTGCCCATAGGTCGTACAATGACAGTGGTGCATATAAACACATAAATGCACCGGTGTGCCATACTACAGAAACGCCTAAATATTTTTAATTGGTTTTGGTATTTGTGCGGTGCCCATAGGTCATAGAAACGCACTGGTTCTCTTAAGAATACAAACACACCGGTGCTCTTAAGAATACAAACGCACCGGTGTATAGTAATTGACATGCGCCAGTTTTCATTTTGTATTTTTTAGAAACATCGACCTGTACAGTGCAATTATTGTGATTGTTTTAAATTCATTATTCATCAAAAGTCGACACATCTTATAACAATATTCATATTAATTAAATTTTTATTAATGCATTTGAATGTGTTTTTTGGATTAATTTGTTATATCATATCATAATTATTGTGGTTTTTTAAAATTCATTATTCATGAAAAGTTGACAGATATATATCTTATAACAATATTCATATGAATTAAATTTTTATTAGTGCATTTGAGAAAGACAATGGAGAATGCAATAGAATAAATTAAAACATATATATATATATATGAATAAGACATTCTTTGTCATACAAAATGGGACAGTTATTGGTATCCCTTTGTCTTTCAATTGGGCCACTATTTCCATTACATTAAAGAAAATGTATGATTTCACAGACACATTTCAAAAAAATACAATGCCTTGATTTGATATCCAAACATAGTGATCATTATTCTTCCCTTGAACTGTTGTCATTGCTAGAGCTACTTCCATGACTTGGGTTATTTTCAAGAATGTTTTGTTCACGGTGTTGATTTTTTTCTTCTTCATCACCTTCCATCTAAAAACATAAAAATAAAATGTAATGAGTGTATATACATTGGTGAGAATAATGAAAATTTCAATATTAAATAATATACATCAATGTAAATCGAAAATAAATGATGTACCACTGCAACAATTGACTCATAAACTATACACATTATTTTAAAACCATGTAATATGCCCTATTTCAAGATTTCATTTGTTGGCGCAATTCCATACTTTGTTTCCTGCAAGTTTTATACCCCATGACAAATCATATATTTAATATAAAATATTTTTTTTTTCTATTAATTATAGATGGAGCTAAGTAAAACAATATAGATAGATGCATATTACATCAAAAAATTCAATGATTACATATTACATTTGAAGCACGTTGTTGTTGAGATGGCTCCTCTTGCGATGCAATTTTGTCCATTTCTTTGACCATCTCCTTGTACACCTTTTTGGACATTCCTACTGGCATATTTCTGATATCAGCTCATTCATATTTTGAGATTTTCATAATCTTCCTGAAAATGTAACATGACAATAAACTATTTAATTTTTATATTGATATATGAAAAGTAAATATAACAAAAGTGATATTTATAAATAATTCTAGACAAACATTTAAAGGAATATTAATTCTTCATTCATTATTTTTTGTTGTTGTACGATTTTTCTATTAAAAGTCCGACATATCTCATTGACCAATTCCCTGGAAAATCTTCCTGTAGTTTAGATAAAATTTGGTTCTCAGAATCATTGGATTGGTTTTTGTATTGTAAGTGGAAAGAATGTCTATACATTCATTCCACTAGATCCCTCAAACTTTTGTAAAAGATTTTCCCCCTTTCGTTAACCTCCAGCACCACTCCAGATGAGCTAAGGAGAAATTCATTTTCATTTGCATGTTCTATTTTTTTTCTTTTCTTAGAACAACATTCCTTTTCTGAGTTGTTGGTCCCTGTAGAACATTAAACAGATGTGAATTAATAGACTGTTTGAAAAATGCTATATAATAATTTTAATTATATTATTAATGAAAATTAGAAAAAGAAACTCATATTGGATTGATAGTATTTTTTCATTCACCTGATTCATCCTTTTGCAATTCTTCCATCAAGATTTTATACTCTTCTAGTCCTAGATTAGAAATAATATTATTGAGCTTCATCATTTTGTGGCTTTGCATGATACACAATAAACAATACATATTAGTTAAACTTACATATAGTTCAAAAATAATATTTTTTGTAAATAGTTTACAAAGAACTTGCATTTTTTTCTTTTCTTGATGTGTTATCAGTATTTTTGTTACTTGATCTCTTGTCAGTCATTTCTTTATCAATCTCAAACCTATACCATATCATTAATTAATATATTTATAAATAAATTGTCAAATTTTTAGGTAAAAAACAAAATCTCAAGAAACTGGTGCGCCATTCATGGTGTACGCATCAACGTCGGTGCATGGGTGTCTCAGAAACGCACCGCACAAACAATATAATAGACCATACAATGATCTATGTTAACAAGGAGCACCGGTGAGTTACATGTCAATCACTATACCATTTAACCATGATAAAATAATAAAAAGCGTCCAGTCTAGTTTTTGTAGCATAAACCAGTGCCATATTTTACATATGGTGCACCAATAAATAAAAATTTGTTTTCTAATTTTTTATCACATTAATTTCGCGGTGCGTTTGTATGATACAGAGCATAGGTGCACTAGGTTACGTTGGGCGCACTGACGAAAAATAAATCTATTTTTTTTAAATTCACGCAAGGGCCGACATGGATTGGGATCCGACTATGCAAATCGTCCCATCGGTTGGATGTCTTAGGTCTATATTTAGAAATACAAACCCTATAAATATAAATTGAAAATACCTAATTCTGAAATCACATAAATAGGGAGAAGAAACAGCAAAAACAAAAATAATGTAGGGTTTGTATTTTTTGAAAGTGTTTTTTTTCGAAACAGAACGTTCGCGATGTGCCATAATGAAATAGCGCACCAGTTACATATTTTACAAATGGCGCGTTGAGAAAAAATATTTTTTTATTTTTTATTTTTTATCACAGTACTTTCGCAGTGCACTAGGACAATAGAGTACACTAATGCGCTCAAGTACACAGGGCGCACTGTTAATTTTTTTATTTTTATTTTTTATTTACGCAAAGGCCGACATGGATTGGGATCCGACTATGCAAGTCGTCCTGTGGGTTGGATGTCTTAGGCTTATATTTAGCAATACAAACCCTATAAATATAAATTGAAAGTCCCAATTCTGAAATCATAGAAAGAGGGAGAAGAAAGGGCAGAAATAAAAAGAATGTAGGTTTTGTTTCTAAAATGAATTTTTTTTTAGTGAAATAGCACGTTTGTAGTGCGCCATAATGAAATAGTGCATTGGTGTCATATGTTACATATGACACACTGATAAAAACATATTTTGTTTTTTTATTTTTTATTTTTTTATCACTGTACTTTCGCAATGCGCTAGTATAATAGAGCGCACTTGTGCGCTATGTTACGCAGGGCACACCCAAGAAAAAAAATCTGTTTTTTTTTTAAAGTCACGCAAGGGCCGACATGGATTGGGATCTGATTATGCAAGTCATCATGTGGGTTGGATGTGTTATGACTATACAAACCCTATAAATTTAAATTTAAAAGCCCTAATTTTGAAATTACAGAAAGAAGGAGAAAAAAGGGAAGAAACAAAAAGAATCTAGGGTTTTTGTTTCTAAAAATGGTTTTTCCTTTTTCCTGAAAACTGGCAAAAGGGTAAAAAAAAATTGCAAAAAAAGTTTAAAAAACAGCAAAATTTGATTTTTTCTTTTATTGCATAAAAAACTGCAGAAAAATTAAAGAAAACAATAAGCTTTGATTTTTTTTCTTAAACTGCATAAAAAAAACTACAGAAAAAGTAAAAAAAACAATAAAATTTACTCACATCATTTGAAATTATATGCTATAGAGTTTGAATCACTAGAGGTTTGGAATTCTGATTGTCTTGATACTTTTGTTCGAACATATTTCCCTGCTCCACAGTGCTCTCGTGCTCTGTTTGCTCCAGGTATGTATCCTGCAAATCTCTAGCTGAAAATTTTTGCAAAAATAGTGAAATAATGAAAAGGTTTTGGTATTTAAAGAAATGTTTTATGAAATTAGATTTTTGAAAATATTTTGTCACCCCTTTTTCAATTTACCACTTTTTTTTTTCACTTAAAGAAAATAGAGTTGTGCTTTTTTATTTGCGGTTATTTGTCACTGGTGCATCCCTTAATCGAACCACAGTGGTACATCTGGGTATAAAATGACACCGATGCGCATTACCAAAAACACACCGATGCGGTGATCTATACATTATGCACCGAAATTAAATTTAGGTGTGTGCACCAAAATTTATTGTTGTTTTACTCAAATGTAGGGAGAAAATATCATAATAATATGGAATGAAAATTCTTCAAAATCCAGCTTGTTCCATAATATTTCTCAAAGTCCATCACAGAGTTCTCCATATCCATCTCGAGATGTAATATTTACTTCAGATTTTATTTATATTTTCACTATCTAATTGAATTTATGCTTTTTTTCCATACAGTCAATCATGCACAGCTTCATTAAATTTACAATGTATACAAATTTGTAGGTTTATATAGATTTAGCATCGAGTTGAGATGCACAAAATATTCAAACTGCTCCAAAATGTCGAAAGTTCTTATCAGGAGCTGCATACCGCAAGGCGCATTTGGTAGATGAAAATGGGCAGCCGCGTCACCCTGCCAATTGTAACAATATTGCATCTTCTATCCACAATCCCAAGACAATGATGGTAATTATAATTATAATTGTTTGGTATATATATTGCTTAATATGTAATTATTTCAATGTCGAACCAATTTATAATCATGCAATATTGTACACGTGGTTACTAATTGATATCATATATTTTCTACTAATCATGTTCAAATATTTTTTTTAATTATTAGGATTCTAGTGATGGTGAAAAACCTACCTACCATCTTTTGTTGCACCCCGACAATGTCAAATCAAGATAAGATTGAATTAAGAGAAAAAATTGGAGAGGAACGATACCAAGAATGGTTGAATCAACCACCGATTCAATTCTCGCTACGTCCAGATTCACTAATTAGGAATGACTACAGCAATAGTAGTTCTTCACAAGCTGGAAAGGGAGGCAATCAAATATAGGTTGGTATGGTTGATTACTTAAGGGATACGACTGCCATGGAGACAATGTTGTTAGATGCATTCCAAAACGATGATCAACTAGGGGATGATGCTCATATCGCTGACACCTTTTTCAAAAGCCTTAAATTTGCTTCCACCACCCCTCTCTTTGGACCTGGTGGTCAATCAAAATCTACCCAATTGGGGACAACGATGTTATTGTACAACTTGAAAGAAAAGTTTGGCTTCTCAAATGCATGTTTCTCGGAACTTTTGAGGTAAGTTACCGTAAAGTAATCCCTTATATAAATTTGAAATATAATCAGTACACTACTATGAACATTAAAATTGGTAAATTTTATGAACGTTAATAATTATATCGACATTAATTTCCATTTATTAATATATTTTTCCATGATCACCAACTACAGGTTATTCAAAGATAAGGTTCTTTCGAGTGATAATGTCTTGCCCGGTGGCTGCGAAGAGGCAAAGAAATTGTTGAAAATGTTGGTTGTTAAGTACATATCATATCATGCATGTCCAAATGATTTTATTTTATATAGAGGATAATATGCAGACAAAGAGATGTGTCTGAAATGTGGGCATGAAAGGCATGATAAATAAAAAAAAGAAGGGTAAATCACGTACTAGTCCTCCTTTTAAGATATTGAGGCACATGCCTATAATCCCAAGGATTCAAAGGCTCTTTCATTGCAAATAATTAGCTATGTTGCAGGGATGGCATGCCTCATAGAGAATTGTGTTGGGAGTTATGCGAATCCCAACTGATTCAATAGCCATGAAACATATAGAGGATACATGGCCCGAAAAATTCAAGGATGAAATATGAAGTCTACGACTCAGCATATCCATGGATGGTGTCAATCCATATTCCCTCCAGAACACCAACTATTATTTTTGGCCTATATTAGTGATCAATAACAATATCCCCCCATGGTTGTCCGTGAAGAATGAACATATTATGTTGGCTCTCGTAGTCCCTCGTAGAAGACAATTGAAGAATATGGATGTCTACTTAACACCACTGGTAGATGAATTGAAGGAAGTATGGGATGGGATAAATGTATATGATGTATCAAGACCCATTGAAGCAGAGAGGAGTTTTACATTGTATGGCATATGTGCTCACACGACACATGATTAGCCAGGCTTAGGAGTTTTCTCTTGTAAACTACATGTTTAATTTATTGATTTGTTTATATACGTAAGAATATTCTTTCACATATTAGTTATTTAATTCGTTGTAATATTTGTTCTGATCTTCATGATATTATTTAATTTGCCATGCATATTAATTAATGTATACAAATATAATCTCGCAGGTCTTGTAACAAAAGGGCATTTTGGATGTAAAGGTTGTGGACCTTCTATGAAATATAGATGGTACAAGGACCTATGAAAGCCAGTGTATGATTGCTCCAAGGTATTCCTACCAGAAGAACACCCTTACATAAGAGCAGCATCCGCTTTCAATGGTAAACGAGAGAGAACCCAAAGGCCTCCAATAATGACACCAGCTAAATGTCTTAGAGCATATGAGAGAGAGAAGGAGAAGGAGTTCATAGAAATGTTCAATTCAAATGGGGTCCCTATGTTCGATGATCCAGATTTCTTCGACACCTACGTTGATAAATTTCCCATTGGGATGAAAAGAAAATCTATCTTTTATGACCTCCCATATTGGGAGCATCTTAATATTACCCACTTATTATATCACATGCATATATTTAAAAATGTTTCATCTTCTTTATGGAGGAGCATATCATCAAAACAAAGTGACACATTAGCTGTTAGGAAAGATCTTATTACTTCAAAAACAAAAAAGAAACATTGGCCAAGACGATTAGAAAGTATGGGATCAGAGGCAAGCGTTGGTCCCTCTAATTCATCGTTTTTCAAAGAAGGTGATGTCCCATGGATTTTTAAAAAAGATGATATTTCTTTGGAAAAGGAAGTTATAATGGGTGTGAGGGTGCCAAATTCATACGGGTCTTCACTACAATGTTGCTTCACTGTGGATGACGATTTGTCAGGGTTGAAATTGCATGACCATTTGAATATTCTAAGAGTACGTATAATTTCAAAAGCATGATTTTATTATTTGTTATATTAATAAATTTTATCCCATGCGGGGATCATAAAACATAAATATTTTTTTATATTATTTCACGTGTTTATAACTTTGCAGTGTCATTATCCTTTGTTCCTGCATGGGTGTTTGAAACATTAATTCCCTCAAGACCTAGGATGTGCCATATCTAAATTATCTGCATTTGTGCATTGGATCACGTCAAAGGAGATTCATGTGGCTATAATTCCACGGTGGCGTCAAGAGATAGTTGAGATTGTTTGTATGTTTGAGAAGGAACTACCGACAACTTTAATGGACTTACAAGTTCATCTTCTAATCCACCTAGTAGATGAGGTTGAATTAGTTGGGGTGGTTTCTTCTCGTTGGACGTTCTTCTTAGAGAGGTACATGAAGAAATTGAAAGGTTTTGTTTGAGAAAGGGAAAAACCTGAGGGGTCTATGGCAGAGGGGTACATATCATATAAGTCTTTCTATTATGCCAATGAGTACATCAAGAAGATTGACAACAAATAAGGTGCGGTGATTTGGAATGATGAAAGGGATGAAGACAAAAGAGAAGGGGATTTTGTCCAAATGAGTGGAAAAAAGCGCTTGATAAAGAGTAAGCAACTTATAATTTTTCAAATTTACAAAATGTAATTAATATTCATGTTGAAATTCGATATAATGTATATTTTGATCTCTAAGTACTATATAATTTTGGTTTGATTTCATCAGTGAATGCAGAAATTGAAGCAATCAATGAATTCGTTCTTTACAATTCTGAAGTGACACAACTGTGGGTCGCATTGTACGAACAAAAGAAGATGAAATGGGATAGTGACAGGAAATAATTCAGATGGTTGAATGGTAGAAGTGTGCCTTATCCCAAGAAAATATGCCAAAAATGTGCCCCAACAGTTGGGTTGCTGACCAAGTCAGAGAGAAATACGATGCTACCAGTCGTTACCTGTGTGCTGAAGAGGATGCCCTAAACATAGGGATTGGGTCGAACAACTCGGTAATAATCTTTTTAATTTATATGTAAATTTGAAACTTATATTAAGACATCTACATTCTTATTTTAACTGTTGGGTTATTATAAGACACATGATACTATGATTTTTTTTACTTTTTTATAATAGGTGCACATGTTCCCATCTATGTGGGCATATGGACAACATTTTCACATAGAAAATGCTGATGCTGGAAACATCACACAAGATTGTGGAGTGGAAGTCAAGTTTGATCAATATATTCGATCTAGCCACCGTGATCAAAACCTAGTATGAGGGACGTTAGGTTACGTCTGAAAGATACAAGAGATCATTGAAGTGGATTTCTATTCTTTCCAATGTGTTATTTTTAGGTGCAAGTGGTGGGACACCTTTGATCAGAATAATGTAAAGGAAGATCGCGATAGTAGGCTTATATGTATCAACTCTAGAAAGATGTGGGATGAAGCTAAGGAGCCCTATGTTTTCCCTAAACACTGCAACCAGGTGTTTTTTTACCCAGATGTGTTGGATAGAGATTGATGGTTCATATTGAAACATGACCTTAGAACAAAACATATTTTTGAGAACAATAGTGTTATCATGTCATGCGAGTTGGAAGATAATGAGGGTGATCATGAGAACCGAGAGTGATATGGTACATGTGTTATTTCATCAATATTTATACTTTTTAAGATGGGTTTTTTGAAACATTATACTATGTATTTTGAATTAATTGGTAAGTTGTATTTTGTTAATGTTAAAATCAATAATTCACTTGATAATTTGCAATTATGTTGATCTCAAAAACGATGGTGTACTGTATAATTTTTTTTTTTTTTTTTGTATCTAAGATCATAATAAAATAATGATAATTCTAAAGTACATGAATTTATTTGCATTATTTTCTAAACTTTATTATGTTACAATAAATCATATTATTCTAGAGTTGTTATTTTACAATTATTTAAAATTTACAAATTTACAAATTTAAAAATTTTAATAAATTCATTTCACATTAATACAATTACAATTTTACAATTTCACATACAATTACAATTACAATTTTAGAATTTTACATACAATTACAATTTTACAATTACAAACAATTCACAGTAATACAATTAAAATATTACAAATATTTTACATACAATTAGAATTAGAATTAAAATTACAATTACAATTACAATTTTACAATTTCACATACAATTACAATTACAATTACAATTTTAGAATTTTACAGATATACAATTGCAATTTTACAAATTAAAAAATTACAATTACAATTACAATTTTACAAATTTACATACAATTAGAATTACAAATATTACAATTTTACAATATCATGATCATTTAGTATTAAATTAATTAATAAACATCACATTCATGATAACCATCATACAAACATCATATTTGACTAAAAAAAACATTCAAAATTTCTAACATCATCGTGATCATGATCATATAAAGAAACACAATTAACATTATATATTAACATCATCACAACACAAACATCAAATATACATCTCATCTCAAATAACTCATGCTATCACTTACACATCTATCTGCAAGCTACACATTAAATGAACATATCTGACATGACCAAACAATATACACATCATGATGATCACCAACATGTAAATTAAGTACAACTGCAACATGAACATAAAATACATGGACCATAGATATATATAACTAAATAATTTTAAAAATATAAAACTGTAATATAAATGTCATGGATCAGCTGGTAAGGTAGTACAACATCAATATCAGTACTAGTGGAGACCTACTCATTCAATGGTGCAGCCTCGACGGTCGATGGTCCAGCCTGCCCATGATCATGAGTACTGATGGATGCTGCAGGCTGCTGACTAGACATGGCCGATGGTTGAGCCTCATCTCCATGATGACTACTGCTGGATGCTAATGGAGGCTCATGCTCATCTGGCGCGACGTGAGGTGAACGATCATGAGATGAAGAGTCGCTGCTCGTGGACTGTCCATCACCTGTTGTGTCTCGACCATGCCTATAATGTTCAACAATCCTCATCAGTCGCGTAACAACTATCATAACTCCTACGAAATTATGTATCAGGCTGTACATGTCACGCGTCATGTGTCTCCACATTTGTAATAGCCTATCATCAGGCTCTATGTCTCTGTAATGAGCGGGCCTGATGCTCACCTCAACAATCAATGCACTGACTTGGTCGCCCAACTCCATCTGGTATCTAGCATCAAGTCAACTGCACCTAGAACTGGCCTCTTGATGATCCTTGGCATCTAGCATGCCCTGATCATCATCAGGATCCACACCTGGATCATGTGGTGGTGTTAGCATCTCCTCGCCATCAAAAGAGCCAATGTATGCAAAATATATACAAGTACACAACAATAATTAGACAATTTCATTACACAATTTAATAAAAACAAGTTAAAGAACATGCTAGAATAAATTTAAATATATAAAACAATAATATTAACTCTATCATCTGGAAGATCATCAGTTGTGAAGAGGATGTTGGCACACCCTCACCAATCCAAACCCACGTAAGGACAAGGGACCATAACGAAGGGATGCTCATCAACACTGGCTAACAACTCTAGTGCATCCTGCAATATCCTCGCGAAAAACTCAGTGTCACCCCTCTTGGGCATCATCTGGCCCCACATGTGCATACATGCCTCAAACATCGTCCTACAAGGCTACCAAAGAAAAGTAGGCCTCATCTGTAGAAACCTCTCAAAAAATAAGAAAAAAATCTCTGAAGAAAAAGGGAAGTTCACCCTCCCTTGTGCATGAGCACAGAATCTATATAAGGCTGTACATAACTGCCACAAAAAAATGGTAGACCACCTAACAAGTCGTGGCCCCTATACTAAAGAATCAACATAATATAGAAGCGAGAAACTAATGTGTTGCCCATCATTGGTGTTGTGCGAAATGGTCAAAATGATAAGTGAGAGACACTGCACCTCCTCCCTACCAAATGCACCAATACATAACTGACCTCCAGCAACCCGAAACTTTGCAGGAGATAGTACATTTTCTCCAATGTATCTCTGGGAGTAAACTAATTGAATCCATGATACACAGCCAACTATTACCTATGGGAACAAGGAAAAATCCACCCTCTTCTCGATAGCCCTGTAATGAGGTATATATCCTCCTTAGTGGGCGTGTACCACTGGTTGATACCAATCTGGAAAGCCTGTTGCTGGGCATTCCACCTTCCCATAAGATGTCTCAAAAACAAACTATGGCCCTTTAGGGAAGTGGCCTCCTCATAGAACTCGAGGAGGCCTACCTACCTTAGGAGCCTCTACGTAGCTGTTGTAATAGGGCAAGGGAACGCATCTCTCTCCCTGTCTCGTGCCTCCCACATGCAAACCATGTTATACTGCTCTTCATGTTGTTGTTGTTGTTTCCCCTCTTCTCTCCTTTCACATCTCTGAATGATTGACATATTAAACACAATTTTTTTATTAAATGAGACATGTATTTAGAAATATACATATATAATTTTTTTTTTAAACAAAATAAAAAAAGAGTCGGTGCGTCAAAAACACAATCACGCATCGGTCCCGATGCATCTTTCTATGGAGCGCACCGGCCTTAGTGCACCTAATAATATTAAACACCCCGAGGATGGTGCTCCAGAAAAATTTATAGCACACCGTTGACTATGTACGCTGTCAAGGGGGCAGTGCGCTGACGAAACTCTACACCACAAGGCGTATAGTTAAGTCAATGGACCAACCTCCTGCCATCGTGACATAGTGAATGGTGCAGCATTTTACAAGGCCGCACCTTTGATGCAGGAGAAATACAGAAAGTCATGTGCTGAAAAAAATAGCCATCCCAGGGCTTCTATTTTGGTCAATGCATCGCGTCGCAGCTATTCCACTAGGTCAATGGTGTGGCCGAATAACTGACTGCACTGCACATTTAAAAGAAAATTAAAACAACACGGTGCGCCTTCGGTACTGCCCTGGAACCTATGTGGATACCGTTAGCACTGGTTTACCAGTCTGCACCGTTGACAATGTAGAATTGTGGCAACATGGTGCATTGACAACATTACCTGCCCTGGAGCAGATAATTTAGTCAATGCACCGTGTTGCCGCTATTCCACATTGTCAGCAGTGCGGCCTGGTAAACGATTGCACCGCACTTTTTAATTTTTTTTAAAATAACATGGTGTGCCTATTGGTACCCCCTTGGAACCAGTGGGGATATTGTTAGCACCGGCTACAGTGCAACCTATAAATTTATAGGCAGCACTGCAAACTAGTGCGAGCCAAATGGCTCGAGCGCATCATGCGACATTTTTTTTTTTGCGTTTTAAATTGTTAATTTTAAGGTTATTTGAAATTATAATCCACTAAAAGGATTAATTATGGAAAAACAAGAAAAATACATGTACATTTTCTCTCCGAGGAGGCATATTGGATGTATAATTTGCGAAAGAAAATTTGTCCACCGTTTTGCAAAATTCAAGCTAGAGATTGGTGGGCAATGCACAACAGTAGTGCATGCAATGAGTAAAATGGGAGCACCGATGTCAGGGTGACTCAGAAAAGGATAAATTTCATCGGTTCTTGAGAGCTCTGTAGTACTGACTAAAGTGAAAAATACAGTGTTTTGGCTGTAATTTCTTTTTTATTTAACCCTGTTTCGGTGCACAGGATATTATAGGCAAACTGGTGCGTTTTCTTCATTCCGCACTAAGCGGTTTCTGTTTTTGCACACTTTTTATGAGGCACTGGTGTGGATGGTTTGTAAAGCACCGGTGTGCTACAATAATACAACGCACCAAGAGGGTGTGTACGAAGCGCATGGTGTCTAGTGTTCCAATGTTTTGTGTTGTTTTTTTGCGGTATTTTTTTTTTATTCAACCTCGTTTTGGTGCGCGGGGTTTTATGGATGCACCAGTGTGTTTTAGTCATTTCGCACGAATTTGTTTCTGTTTTCACACACTTTTTATGAGGCACCGGTGCAGATTCTCTATAAAGCACTGGGGCGTTACAGTAATACAGAGCGCATGGTGTCCGGTGTGCCAATGTTTTGTGCGGTTTTTTGGCCGTAATTTTTTCTTTATTTAACCTTGTTCCAGTGTGCGGGGTTTATGGGCGCACCTGTGTGTTTTCATCATTCCACGCTGGGCAGTTTCTATTTTCACGTGCTTTTTATGAGGCACCAGTGCAGGTGTTCTGTAAAGCAGCTGGGTGCTATAGTAATAGAAAGCAACGAGCGGGTGTGTACGGAGCACATGGTGTCCGGTATGCCAATGTTTTGTGTAGTTTTTTGGCTGTAATTTTTTTTATTTAACTTCGTTCCAGTGCGCAGGGTTTATGGGCACATTGGTGCGTTTTCTTCATTCCGCATTGGGCGGTTTCTGTTTTGGCACGCTTTTTATGAGGCACCGATGTGGAAGTGTTGTAAAGGACCGATGTGCTATAGAAATGAAACACACTGGGCAGGTGTGTATGGAGCACACGGTGTCTGGTGTGCCAATGTTTTTTGTGCACCGGTGCTTTCTCATGTTGAACGCACCGGTGTGTTTTACGACGATAAGCGCAACAGATGAAATACATTGGCAAACAGCTCCACCCGCCAACCTCCTCTAGTAACCTTCGCTAGAAACGGATGTCTGGGGTATTTTTATAAGGGGTTCCTCAAAAATATCTGCTAGAGGGTCTTTTCCTTGTAGTGCTCTAAGCTCATTTCTTCCCCGCAACCATCCAAGTTAAATATTTATCCATTTAACCTCTTCTCTACCTTGGTATCCAATGAATCCAATGACTTCCAATGAATCCAATGTTTTCCCTCTTAGTGACTTAGGTTTTGAATCCAATGAATCCCTAAGGCCATATTTTGAGATTTGGCTCCTTTTCCAGGACACCCTCGAGAACAGATCGTGTGAAAAAAAGATGTGATATGCCAAACAATTTGACCAAGCGACTATCCCGACCTCGCGACCCATGTGACCCCATGACTATTGTGAATCCTACAACTCCTACGACTTGCCTAAATATGTTACCTAGACAACCTAAGTCACCAAGTCGCTCATTTTCATCTCTAATTTCATCTAACCCCTATCTTAAGTGACCCAACTACCTCTTCTAAGTAGGACTCCTCCCCGAGACTTTGATGAGTATTTTGAAGCCTTGATTCATGAATTTATTTTGGTTTATGTCATTCATGTCATCTCTCTCATTGTTGGATTTCTTATCTGACATGCCAAGTGATGTTGATATAAAGTGCATTTTGAGCTCCTCTTTCTCTGGTGATATGGCACCTCTAGTAGTCAAGTCTTCCCGGAAGAGCGCTAAAAGTAACATCAAAGAAATCTACCATGGTTTGTCACATCCTATTTATAGGGATACAACCGAAAACATTAATAAGGTTACCAAACTCTCTTGGTTTGACATATATGTAGATTTTTCCAAGCCAGACATCCCTGAGGACCAAAAAGACATCAAGGTATATCTAAGAGGTTTAGGCTCCACAAAGTGGCCTGACATCTACCTGTCTTCTAGTGTGAAAATGTTATTGATTGGATCATACAGAATATTTAGACAAATTGGTAGATGGTAATGAACCATACAGGTGAATCCTTCACAACCATCTCTTCGGCATACATTATTTCTTATTACAGTTTCCAGATAAAGAAGAAACCTTTAACACTAAGTGGCTATCATATTTCCCAGTTCCAACAAAGGATATTTTAAGGTCTTGGTGGCAAGAACCTTCTAAGTTCTAGTTTAAAAATGATCAAGCCAACAGGACAGAAGGCGCCATAAAATATTACCATATATTTTCTACTATGTTGAAGCGATTGTACAAAAGGCCTGACATTGATACCTTTCTCAGGATTTGTGTCCCTATCATGTACATTGTCACCATGACAGGCATGATCTTCAAAAATGGAAGCATCCTTGCTTCTGCATTGAAGAATAACATACATGTAATGATGTATCCTAAGTTAGATCAACCATAATAATTCTACATGGTCTTGTACCTATTAGATGTGGTACGTGAAAGCTGTCATTTCAACTGTTGGAGTTATAATTAGACAAATGTTGCGGTAGAACCTATGCATCAACATTATAAGATATTTTGGGACCCAAGCTATAAAAGTGTACATGATTCCACCTCTGATACATTCATTTCCCCTTTATACCAATTTCTCTTCAGAGAAGATCCTCCTTGCATGTCAAAGAGAGCTATGGAGACCATTACCAAATTATCGCATTGGTTTCCCATCTAAGAGGGCACATTCATTAGAGTATTTGGTTCATACAAACCTCCTCACACACTTCCCAGGTTCTCCATGGACAAATAACTGTTGGAGGAGGTATGTTTTCATATCTCTATAGGGTTTTCAAAGACACTGAATAGGGGGGAGAAAAGTCCTTGGTTTTCCTTCCTTCTCACTCTTGGCCAATATACTATTGAAATCTTCAAGGAGGTTGAGGCAGAAGCCGAGGAGATAAAGGGATTTCATTTTGTGACCTTAAGTAACCATACTCATGACACCAAAATGGTGGAAGTATGACATTGCAAGAAGGCTAATTTTAAGTCATCATACATGCATACCAAGTAGTGTCACGGGGATAAAGTTAATAATGTGTACAATGCGACTGTGGAATTCAGCCCAAGAGAGAAACAACAAAAGGAGGACGATTGGGTTGAGCATTCCCAGGAAAATATAACCCTATAACATATTTTAGCCTCACTTAAGAGAAATAGAGAGAAACAAAACATGGGAGGGAAGCTAAAGAAGAATAAATGTGAAGAAACAAAATACCCTCCAAGCGAACTATAGGAAGATGAGGACAAAAAAACCTTATAGGAAATAAACATGACCTGAGCCAAGAAAAAGTAGGAGTTAAAGGGAAAGAGAGAAGAATAACTAAGGAGGTCACATAAATCAGTGGACCAGTAGCGCGAGGACAATCAAGAGCATTAGTGATGGAAAGAAGAAAGGAGAAAGAAGCAACAGGAAGAAGAGTGGTTGAAAGGGGAAGAAGAGGAACGAAGGGCCCTATAGGAAGAGGAAAAGAAGAGTCTATAGCAGAAATATATGAAGGATAAACGAAAAAAGAAGATGAGCTAAAAAAAAGGAAGGAACATGAAGAATACGAAAACAAGAAAATGAAAGAGGACTAGAAGATGAAGGTCAGAGAAGAAAATAAATTGCAGGAGGAAGAAGAATTGAAGAAACAAGAAGAAGATATTGATAATAAAACCAACCAGGATCTCAAACATCAACAACAACATCAGGAGTTCAACATGCAGATTGAAGTTCCTCCCATATACATTCCTTCATCCACTCCCCTCACTTGAGGGCATCTTTCTCTTAAAGAATTGGGAATTACCAATGAGGCAGAAGAGGAATTATTGGACCTAATAAGACTTACCTTTTACCAAGTCAATCTTAAGATTATGTAGGAGAGAAGGAAGTATTAGGTGAGGAAGCCTCCAATGCCTCTATCTGTGACCGTGCAAAAGGATATAGTCATGGACACCATGATAAATCCTGAAATGATATCTCCATTCCGGATTGCCTTTGTGACCACATATGAGTTGAATGTGGGAAGAATGAGAAGAAGATTGTGGAACTCTAGGGAAATATTTATGCATCCAAGTAAAGAGCTTCCAGAGCATAAGAAGAAAGGAGGATGATAGAGGAAGATAATAAGGCACTTCATCTGTCCCACTCAAGAAAAGTAATTGAAGGAAGAGGATGAAAATCTAAGGGAATACATGGTCATTGTTTATCAAGAGATGTTGAATTTTCACCAAACCGTTTCATGCTTCCTGGTAATATAGACTAATGCGAAAGAAAAGACCTCCTTGTTGAAGCAGGTCACCACAACCAAAAATAATATTCATGAGTGGAAAAACAAGTATCCGGAGGCACAAAAAACTATTCCCATGAGATATTGGTTTACTATCAAGAATGAAAAGGTCCATATTCACATTACAATTCAATCCTGGGATGAATTGGCTAGATATGTGGACTGTATTCTCGCCTCTTACATACATTTTCTGAGTTGTTTAGAGTCTGTAATGATGTTCATGGAGTTACTTCTATGGATTTTGCGGGAGAGATAAGGAAGGAAGAAGAAATCCTATAGGAAATCCAAACTTTCATTGACCCATTTAGACAAGTTGGCACCAAAAAATATTTTCAAGTCACAAAGGAGAACATCCCCCAATATGTGGTAGAACCAACAAAGATGTATACCAAGTTGGTACCTCTATCAAATCAGATCAAGGTCAAGAAAAAGACTCTCATACCATATTCCCTTGAGTGTCTCCATATGCATGATGATGAACAATAGAAAGTGACCAAAATAGATTTTGAGCACAAGATTTGGCACACCTACGTCATGGAGCAGTTGCACATAAATGTTCCAAAATTGTCAATTACCAGGTTATCAGATTAGTGTCCATAAGGTAGAGTAAATTAGGAAGATGAAACATTAGAGGAAATTTCAGCTTAAAAGTGCCCATGAAATGTTCATGTAATTTCCATGTCATAATATGTAGATCAATAAAAATATTTTAAATTTAAGAAGAGGTACATATAAATATTTTTGAGGGAAAATAAAAAAATCTACTTTTTTTTTTAATTGTAATTTTGGCTTATATCCTTATAGGTTTACTCAAATTTCAAGTGTAGACACTCGTTGGATGCGTAATTAAATTCCACATCCGACGAGTACCCATTATGCATACTTTTGACAAGGCCCACATTGATAAACATTGAAATTTCATTCAAAAAAAGTGTTCAACATGTTGTGTTTAATGTATCTTCAAACATATGCATAATGGGTACTCATTGGATGTGGAATTTAATTCTACAAGTAACGAGTGTATATACTTGAAATGTGAGTAAACCTACAAGGACATAAGCCAAAAATACAACTAAAAAAAAATAGTTTTCATCTTTCCCCTCCAAAATTCATAACTCTTATTTTATGATTTTAACTATTATTTCATTATTTTTCCTTAGGATTCCACTTTTAGGATGAAATTTCCTCTAATGAGTCCTTAAGAAGTACAAGATTAAAGGGTAGACCAAAATTCACCCTCTTTTCTATAAATATACCCTTATGACACATTATAAAGGGACTATTAGATTTGGACTTATTCTAGTGTATATTGTTTTAAGAATGAATGATATTATAGTGAATGCAAGGAGTAATTGTCTATTTACACTTCTGGATTTGATGGAAATCTTGTATGATTGTGCCATGAATATTATTAGCTTAATGAATGAGAAGTTCCTATGAGCTTTGGCATGTTTTCTTTTCATGTGTCTTCCTGCACTCTGAGATTTCTCTTGCAAAAAATGGATGATATATGTGAGCATTCATTATGCTTATGTTGGTGAACTATTCTATTGATGTTGGAATTATTTCGTTGTATACTATGCATTTATTTATGGTTTATGTGGTTATTGATCATGAAATTATTCATGATTGGGGATTTACCTTTATATGTGTGTAAATATCACTTAAGTTCTTGCTAAGATTACTTTTCTTGAGGTTTATGCTATGAAATTATGTTACTGGTATTCATGGTATTTATTCTATTTGAAATTTATTTGCTATTGACTTGCATTTGTTGAAATCTCTTTAGTAATCCTTTCACTAACACTCCCTCTTTCGTCCAAGGAAAACCTCAACCAAAAAAATGGCAGTTAGGCCTACATACTGGATGGGACTCCTAGATAAAATCACATAGAGTCTGATTGGGATTTTTCACCCAGGAGATGCCCTAGCCGTTGGCGGTAAATTTTGGCCCATCAAAGGAATGACATGACCATTTTATAACAATACCATGATCATCATTTGGAGCATCGGAAACATACCTGAAATGTAGAAAAATCAATATGATATTGAATCTGAAGAAGTCATTTTTTTCTCTACAAGAGGGAAATATTGATTTATAATGAGTAGAAGCTATATAAAATATAAACTTACCCAAGAATAAGAAAACATTCCAATCCTTAATGGGAAAGATCAATGTCCTATGCAGGTTCATTGTGAGCTTTGTATATCTCGTGAAGCATATAAAAAGCATGTCAAAAAAGAACAATCATGTGATATGGACCCCAAAAGCATGGGATTCATTCAAACAAATTAAGAAAGTCATCATGAAAGCTTTGGTCTTAGCAAGTATTTATTTTTCAAAGGAATCCCAAATTTAATCCTTTGCATCCAAACATACTATTATTGTCGTGCTATTATAGAAGAACAAAGAAGGATGTGAGAAACCTATAACATTTTTTAGCCATCCCTTGAGGGATGGAAATTTGAAATACATTAGTCTGGAGGAGCAAGCATAGGCTATGTATAAGAATTTAAAGCATTTCAAGAATATGTGCTACACCCAAAATTAATAGCATATGTACCATCCATAGTAGAAAAAGAATTTCTCAACCATCCTAATAGTTATGGAAGATAAAGGAAATGGATAGTGAAGCTACAAAAGTGTGCATTGGCGATAAATCCCACAAAACTAGTTAAGGTCCAAGGATTAGCTAAACTACTCACCGAGTCTAATCATGCTTCATTAGAAATGTGCACTAACGAAGATGTTTGGAATTTTTGCAAAGAGGTGAATCCAAAATAACCTCCTTTGGAAAAAGAGAATCCAAAATAGCCTCTTCATCCTAGAAGAGTGAATCAACAAGAACCTCTCATTCCAGTGGGAAGGAATCCACAAGAACCCTTCCTAAAGGACCTCTCAAAATTCCAAAAATATCCATGGTATCAATATATTATATTCCTTTTAGAGAATTTGGAATTTCCTGTTGGAAGTCTCTAAAATTAAAGGAAATCAAGTAGTGAATTTTGGAAAAAGGTATATTTTAGAAAGATCTCACTGGTATCTTGCTTACTTGCATCACTAAAGATCAAATGAAAGAATGGATCTAGAAGATTTGGGCATCCCTTCTTGGATATTGACCAAAGGTAAGTGTGATGTTCAATGGGTGGCTTGGATTTTACTTTCTAAAAAAGGAGGATGCATAAAAAAATTGTTGGCTTACCCTAGGTTAAAGGTCATGGATTCTTATTTCTCCACATTGGAAAGTTGGATTTGATCCTATAGTGGAGGTGTCTAAGAGAAAAATATTTTGGGAAAAAATTCCTAGCCTCCCTTAGAGTTATGGACAAAGGGTTTAATTCAGGAAATATCGAGTATAATTGGAAAACTATACTATGTGGATGATGGTTGTATTGGATTTCTTAATAAGAAGGACGATTGGTTCCTAGTGGAAATGTATGTAATTTTGGGGCTACCAGCTTGATTGACAACTATTGGGATACCTTCTCCATTTATAAATAGTTAGAGAATTGGGGAATCACTTTTAGGTGCCTTGAATGCCACAAACACGGACACTTGTTGGCTAATTGTCCTAACTGCATTTGGGGGAGAAATTAGAAGTCAAAGGAGACCATAGTTAATAATAGGAATCCAAGCAGGAAGGAAAATTGTTATGCTCTGGACATGCAACCTACAAGAATTCCAGAGGAATCGTCAGAGAATTAACATTATGAATATCATGATATGATCTCACTGGGACAAGAATCTTGAATGGATATTTAATATACTATGGGAGTTGGGACATGCGATAAAGGTAATATAGACAAGAAAATATTAAAGAGTACTACAATTCCGTATCCCACAAAAGTGAAGGGAAAATAAATTTCAAGCTCATCCAAAAAAATAAGTTGAATCTCATTTTTTTTCCAACCTGCAATAGAAAAATCCTTTACTCTAATATGTCGCTAATATCAGTTGACATGGATCTACAGGTGATGAAAGGTATCCCCGGATTAGGTCTTTAACCTGTGTATATAAAGAAAAATAAGAAACAAAATATAGTTTCAAAGATGGATGGGGGATCGAAAAATTTGGAATCCAATCAAAGCAAGAAAAAGAGATCAAATATAGAAAGATCACTCTCTCTAGGGACATTAAGAATGAATTAAACACTTGGTTCTACGAAGCTCTGGAGGAGTCCTTATATCAATCACTTGACCCATGACCTTCCAATGGCTCAAATTAAATAAGGGAGGATACACTTTACCAGGACATTAGAAGAACATATCTTGTATCATCCAGTTCTCATTGAGGACAATGTCTTTAAATTTGCGGGGACTAGGATCCACCGAAACAAAACGATCCCTAAAATATCATATAAAATATAAATTCTAATCAATTGTCCTGCTACAAGAAACAATGATCTCCAAGTAAAAATACATCTAGATACTCCTAAATATTTGTCCCTCGTAGCACAACTATGCTAGAAACTCTCTTGGAAATTGAGGTTCCCATGCAGCATTCTGGGATGCATCATATTTTTCTTTTCAGGAATACAGAACCCATGCTGGTATTTTATTTTATGGGTCACAAATGTAGTCAGAGAAGAAGCTTTTGTATCTTTACTATATAGGCACCATATAATAATTGTAATTCATTTTTGGAACTGGTATATTCATATGGAATACTAGATATCTAACCACTAATTGTCACTAGAGATTTAAACTTTACATTGGAAGAGTGAGAGTGTTGGGGACATAAGGTTAAATTGGACCGAATATCTGCCTTTTTTATTGATTTTCTTAGATGTAAGGCTCTTATATACATAGCTCTTTTTCCTTTGTGTCATGCCTGGTGTAACGATCGATTGTAGGAGGAGGGAATAGAAGAAAGAATCTATAGATTCTTGGTGGATACTTCCCCGTGCCACAAAATGAAACAAATCAAATCATGGAAGTTTTTCTCAGACATCTCCAACCATGATGCCATCATCCTTGAATGGAAGGATGTCTTGGGGGAAACCAAGATTCTTTTTAAATTCAATAAGATGTGGGTCAACATGCCATACTTTCAGGAATTAGTGTGATAGTCATGGACTGGCCCGATCAAAACAAACATTACTGACCCCATAGAGGTGTGGATGGATAAGCTCGAGCAGCTGAAAGTAAAAGTTAGATCATGGATAGAGAAATGAAGGAATTTTTTTTCAATATAAATCACCTCTGCCGATAGAGGAAATCTCTCTAGCCCTAGAGTGGGTCTAGCAACACGATATTCTTTCTAACATAATCTTTCTTAACTAATGCTTACAATGAAAAGAGGAAAGAGACATAAATGAATTTATCCAATCCCTATGCTTCGATCCATTGATGGTGACCCCGATTCACGATCCTTGTAGGCATGATTCCTACTACTGATGGTGTGCGAATACCTATGGATGATTGGGAGACAACAAAAAATTTGATTTGATATATAAAAAACGTAAACGCTAGCTATCTAGTAGATCAAGGAGTACCATAATATTTGTAATCATGTAGAAAAATATAGAACGCAAACATCAGATTTTATTATTGATAAATTACAAAAGGAGATATTACAACCAGGCCTTGATGTTGGAGGCATCCTTAGGTGAAAATCTAGGTCCTTCACCCAGATCAAAAGCATTCATTATCCTGTGCACTTAGGCTTAATCGTGATGCTAACATGAAAAGGGATGAGAGTTAATACGAGTATCATAATGATCAACCAAGCTTTAAACTTGGGGGAACGATGGATGTGAATTTATAACAAGGAGAAGGAGGTTGGGAGCCCATGAAATGAGGAGGAAGGCTGAATTTATAAGGGATTATCCCCCATGGATGAGATCAAGGCTCTAAAATGAGAGCGCTTGACCTTATCATCTATGTTCAACAACTAACTCATCGCCCTTGAACTTCGAGAGGTCGAAGCTTCTCCTCCATTTGAGGAAGCACTGCCAGAAAGGGGATCAATGTGGTTTTCCATGAAATTAGGGCACTGGAAGCACTGGGCCAGAATTGGGAAAAGGAAATTAGTGAGGTCATGTCACCAGGAAAGGTGCTGACCCAGGTGTTATCACTCTGCCAGATTCCCAAGGCTGTAGAAGGAATCCCAACAGAGGTAACCACATACCAAAATTTTAACTTGGTCGCTAGCCCTACCAAGTTAGAGAGGGCTTTCTCCACAAGGTCACAGCAAGGAGGGCTGGAGGAATTAGGGTTTCTAGGCTAGGTATAAGTTTTGGGGTTGTTTTTTATTTGGTTGGGTTGGGTTTCACTCGATGAAGATATTAGGTCAAGGGAGCTAGGTCCGGGAAAATGATATAGGGATGCATAGATCAATGGGGCAAGGTAGGAATAAGGCTTAACACTTTAAAATTATTATGATGAGATGGTTTTGAGACTGATGAGAAGCTAGGAATAGCATGGGAGATGTATTCTTCCTAAACAGAGGAAAATGGACAAATTATGATATCCTTCCCTAAACAGAGCATGAGCAAGCATGTGTTCTTCCTATCAACCTGAAATAACTCATACAATAGAGATGTAATGAACATGAAGAAAAAACATTCTAACATATGAAACTGAAGGAAAAACAATGACAAACATCATACCACATATATCCCAAAAAATAGTTTCAACTCTTCTTTATTAACTGGCCAAACCTGAGTACAATAGTACCTTTATCAATAATCTAGCATCCAAACTGATTCCAACCCTTACTTAGTGTGAATTAAGGCACTAAATAGAAATTTAAAAAAAATTCACTCATCCTCAGGGGTCGAATCCATGAGGTGAGGAAGACATCCACAAAATACTGAACTGAAAGCTGAAGTGTTGGATGGTCCAAGTGACTCATTACTAATTACATTCAAACTGATTCATTTGACTTCATGATAACTTTTACCTAATGAATCTACCCCTAAGTAACTTATCCATAGCATAATTACATTTACCATCATCAATTACATAGGTAGAAACATGAATTTCTGAAGTAAAGTCAAAATTTCAGTGAAAAACCAAAAATATCAACAAATGGTCATTTGCGCCCTCATTCTGTCATTTGCGTCCTCGATGTGTCATTTGTGCCCTCCCTGTTCAAGGCTACTTCTGACTGACTTGCATGTGTCTAAGTCAGTCACAAGATGGATTTTTGGAAATCCCTACAAGTTCTCTTTTTGAATATGCTTCCTGTTTTCAAAATGAAGATGGTTTGACCCCTCGAAATGTCATTCTCCCAAGACTTCTATGTGTGTAGCGCCTAGGCCAAAACAGGGGCAGAAATTTTATTTTTAGGTAGTTTTTTGACCTTTTGACCTGTCAAATCTTCAAATCAAGGCTGGTAACATGGTTGTCTCAAATGCATTTGTCCTTAGGAATCCATTGGTGGTTTCCTTTCCCTCAAAAAGTGCCCCAAACATTTGTGCAACGCCTAGGGTGTTGCGCATATGACCTGTTTTCTACTAAATGCATCTTCATAAAAACTCAGAAATTCACAGATCTTGCAAAAAAGTTTCAAAATGCTTCAAAATTGGTATAATGGTTGATGATGGTGTGACTAGGCTTCGAAAGAATCCTCTACAACTATATCCAATTTCATCTTCTCTTCCATGGTCAAATCTTCAATCTTTGCATTGGCTCTTTTGAGCTTGGCCATTGCAATTTTCCCCTTTTGGGCATGGCGCTTGACCTTCCTCCTCAATAGGCCATTGTATTTCTTAGCCTTAGCAAAACTTTTCTCCAAGTTCTGATTGGCTCTATCAATCCATGGCTCCCTATTTTCACTGATCACCCTTGCAAGTTGCTCATTTAGGGTTAGCTGATCAACAATCTCAGCCTCCTTTTGTCTTTCTAGAGCTACAGGTCTTTTCAGCCCTCTAGTTCCAGGTCTCTTTATTTGTGCTTGTTCCTCTATTTCATAAAGCAAGCCATACTTTTCAAGTGTTTCATCTAGCATAGCTTTGGATTTTTTTGCCTCCCTTTGAGCACTGATATTCTTGACCTCATCAATGACCTGTTTAGTTTTCAATTGCTCATTCTATTGCTCAAGGAAGTCTTATTACATATTTGGCCATGTGAATATTAGTCTAGAGCTAACTAATATTGGTATCCTTTCCTTTGATGGATGCATTAGTGATTTTTTCATTTTCATCCTCATCTAGGTCAACAAGCTCAGTTTCCTTTTCTGTTTCATGAATTTCTTCCTAACCATGATTGAAGGCCTCAATCACATTTTCTTTACCTTCGTTCACCTACTTTGTTGATGTATAAGGCATGGCCCGTTCGACTATGTGTGGAGAAAAGACATGCATGTGACCTCTCTGGTAGGTTTTGGAAATGCCTCAACCTCAACCATACTATCCCACTTAGGCTCATTGTCCTCAATCATGCTAGGTGACCCAATGTCATGATAAGATGGAGATGAAGGAGGTGAAGGGGATTGATCTGATGATGATGAATGTGCTATGGGCTAAGATGGAGGGATGGAAGTGGATGGCTAGGATGATGAAGGGACATTTTTTGCATGCTAAGTAGATGACACTTTGAAAATATAATTGGATATGAAGGTAATCCATGCAATGTTTAATTGATTAAGATGATGGAGGACTATGATTTTTATAAGGGAATGATGAAAAATAATTTTCATTTGATGTTCATACTCCTTTTACTGGGAAATATATGCGATATTATCTATGCTCTAGAAAAGGTAGTAGGGTATGTTAAGCATCCTTACTATAGTGAAATGCATTAAGAGCTAAATGTGATAGGAATAAAGCCTTGAAAATCTACCTTCACATGAAAAGTATTTCATGATTATCCTCATCAGTGGTGCATATCTATCTAGGAGGTGAGAAAAAGGAAAGAACCTCTTTTTCTCATTCTTGTATCTTGGTTTTAGGAAAGTCTCAACATACTATTTCTCCAAATCACCCTTCTTGAACCACTTCTCCCCAACATTTGGGATCCCGGTGGCAGTTGAAATGATAGCAATTGATATAGTAAAAGTGACACCAACTAAATTAACTTGGTTCTCATGGAGTCTAGATATGAAAAGTCTGGTCAACATGGGATGACGTTGGACCCTCTGAATTTTCTCACAGAACTCATAATAGCCAACATGTTTGAAGCATGTCATAGTCATTGGAGAAGCCAAGAGTTCCCTAGTGCTAGTAGGTTCAAGTCTGAATGCTCTCCCCCCTTTATGTGGCCTCCTCACCTCTGTTTCCTCTCCCTTATTGTATGATCTATTTTCTTCCTCTTCTGCCATGGTATTTTTATCAAAAACCTATGGAAGTGTGATGGTTTGGAATCTGGTTTTAGGAATGATGAATGGGAAAGGGAAAATGAAGGAGGTGATGCTAGGAATGTATGAAATGGGGGAGGGGATAAGGAGTAGTATTATGATGGGATTTAGAATGGGGATTTTTGGAATGGTAGCCTAGGTAGTTGCAGCACCTAAGGCTTAGGGTTTTGGGAAAAAATGGTTAGGAAAAGGGAATTTTGTAAAACAGGGGTTTAGGAATGGGTATTTGCAATTGTTGGAAGGGTGTAAAGGTGTAGGGGAGTGTAATTTAGGAAATTCAAGAATGCAATGGGAATACTACTCTTTTAAAACTTTTTCAAACACCCAAATCTAACATATATTTCACAACACTCAATACATGAACTTGATGAAGATGATATTTAATGGCATTAACTCTTACTCATTTGCTAGAGATTGATGACTAGGTTGATGAAGCTTTGGAAATGATTTTTTGCCACTTGAATGCATTTCTATGGGTTCTCTGGTCATATGTGCAACACCTCAAGCATTTTCATCCTCTCATAATAATTTGCGACCTCACGGAAGAATTTGCGCCCTCGCAGAAGGATTTGCGCCCTCGCAGAAGAATTTGCACCCTCTGCCTTGTTTTTTTCCAATTTCGCCCAGAAACTCGAAATTTTTCTCTTTTGGAGTGCTTGCTTGGTGTTTGGATGAGATAAATGAATAAATGATAAGTCTTTAATACTAGGGTGAATTTGAATTTATATTGGAAAACCCACTTTTTTTAATGTTTCATTTCACCTTTTTAAAACATTGTTGATTACCCTTTTTGTTTCATTTTTCGTTTTTGCAAGACGATGTTACTAAATTTTGGCACTTTTCACTTTGACTTTGATTCTCTTTAGTTTTGCATGTGAAGTTTGAGTTGGCAGCTTGGGACAAAACTTATTACATATAATGAGCATAAAATTACATAAAAATTATAAGTAAATTACATCTTTATTTTGAATAAAATTACAATTTTGTATGAAAATTAGACTCTGAAACCATAATTACAAGATTTAAAAATGATATTTACATGCTGATAAATCCTCTGTATATGATTGAGAAAGTATTATTTGAGTCACCCTCACACCTTTTCTGAACTTATTGATATGAAATGGTGTGTTATGAACCTTGAAAAATAAAACCTAGTTGACCTAATGGGACCTTAGATCAATTGAATCCATGGTTGACTTTGACTGACATAATGACATAGTGAAATGAGATTTTGAGATTATTTTATGCTAAACAAGAGATGAAGCTGGGTCAAAAAATGTGAAATTTTGAGGGAGAGTGAGGTTTTATGACTAGGGATACCATCAGTGAATCAATGTTTTGCATGACCTAATGGAATGATAAAAAATTTCTTGAGTGGGATCCCTAAAATCAATATCAAAAGAGTGATTTGATCACTAATGGAAAAAGGAAAATTTTGACACTAAAATTGGCCTTATTGAGGATGGATGCTCCTTGGAGGTGTCAAGAACACCATAGACCAAATGCCTAACCATTGGGCTAATACGGTAAAAAAAACTCAAACTGAAATGCATGATTAAATAATGACAACTCAATAAAAAAAAATTACTTTTAAAACTGACAGAAATTGCCTGAAAAAATGACTCAAAACTTGACTTAATTTTCTGAAAAATGAACTTGAAAATGGTATAAGCTCCATGGCCTTCACTTTAGGCTTTGAACTCCAGTGCTTTTCCACTTCACACTTACAGGAATATCAAACTGATATATACAATGGAGATGATAAATTTTTCACAATTTTATATAAAAAAAGATAGTGCTTTAGGAGCTTACCATTAACTGGCCCTCCTATGCAATCTTGCCTATCCATTTCCTCTAGGAGATATGAATTTTTTCACGAGAACCTACAATATTAAAAGGTACTTTCCATAAATTATCAAACTTCCTGTGCTTACCCTTGTCTTCGTTCTTGGCCTCCCAGTGGAGTACTACATTGTCAATCTTGAAATCATCTTTCTTGGCTTTTATGTCATATATTTTCTTGATAGTATCATGGAGCTTGGAAGCATTCTTAAACACTTCTTCTCTTGTTTTCCGCGGGTGAATCATTTGGTTTATCTGATCCTGTATGTCATTTTTTTCACTTCCCTCTTCTTGTAAATTTTTCATGACTAGGACAACCAATGAAGAATGGAAAACCATGTCCACACCATAAAATACCTGAAATGGAGACATGCCAATGTATTTCTTGTTGCTTACCCAGTCTTCCCACAGTGCATTAATTAGCTTCTTGTGCTAATTCTTCTTATTCTCCTCCAACATCTTTTTGATAATGTTGATCAAGACTTATTGGAGGACTCTTCCAATCTGTTCCCCTGTGCATAGTATGCTATAGAATGGCCCAACTTAATGTTATACCTATTACATAATTCTATCATCTTCTTTTATTTAAAGTTTTTAGTGTTATCCATGATGACATTTCTAGGACAAACAAATCGAGACAAGATATTAGTTTTTAAAAAATGAATTATAACAGAGTCTATAGCTTGTCTGGTTGGGATTGATTCGATCCACTTTGTAAAGTAGTCTTTGGCGTTAAGTATACATTTGTGTTGATTGGATGAGGTTGGATGTATCTCACTAATGAAATGTAAACCCCACTTCTGGAAAGGAGCTTCAACTGAAATGGGCTATAATGGTAAAGGAAGAAGCTTACATTTATATTAGAAAAATTGGCATTCATGGCAGCTCATGACCGTCTTGTACAAATAAGCAAACAATGTTGGCCAATAGTAACCCACTCTCAGTACTTTGTTGGCCGTGGTTTTCCTGTACAAGTGACCTCCACAATCTCCTTTGTGAAAATCCTTCATCACTTCTTTGGACTCATCTTCAACCAAGCAATTGAGTAACACACCTCCAGGGTTTTTCCAATAGAGTGCACTGTCTAGTATGAAATATTTTGAATCCTTAAGCTTCAAGGACATGCCCTTAATCTTTGACATGACCAGAGGAGGGATAAAATGTTGTAAGAGATAAATGATATCAGCATGTCATGGAGAGGATGAAAATAGATTTGATACCTGAATAAGACTTACACCTTCTTCCTCATCGAAAAGTGTTGATATAATATTGATGTCTATGGCATGAAGATTTGACTCAGCCATGAGCTTTTCTAGGCCTTTCCCTTTGATTAGCTTGGTCGGATTGATCTCAAGGTCATACTCTAAGAGCGTTGCTATCCATCTACCTATCCTTCCTTCTGGATCTGTTTGCATGAGTACTTCTTTAACAGATGCATTTGGAACATATGCCAAAATATGTGAGTGAAAAATATAAACGCAGAAATCCTTGAGTGCTTTAACCCAAGCCAAGCCTTGTTTCTCGATGATTCTGGATTAGAGGGCTGCATCTCTTATTGTGCAACTTAAGAATTCTATTTGCATATATGTCACATATTTTTTATACATTAGTACTGCTACCAAAGTATGCTTAGAAGAAAAAGAAAATATAATAAAATCTAGTGAATAATTAGGGCTTGTCAAAACTGGAGTAGTGGTCAAATCAAATTTCACCAAGCTGAATGACTTACAAGCATCTTTAGACCATTTTACATCGTTCTCCTTCTTTAGCATGTTATTTAAATCTCTAATATTCTCTGCTAAGTTGGGAATAAACCTACGTAGGAAATTCATCCTACCATTGAACGCTTGGACTTCCTTCTTGTTACGAGGGAAATAAATTTGTTATATCACTTCAACTCTAGAAGGATCTATTCAAATCCCATCCTTTGAGATGATGTGACCCAAAATATTTCCTTCTTCCATAGCAAATAGGCACATTTTTGGGTTAAGAGATATTTCAAAATTCCTACATCACTAGAATAGAACTCTCAAATGGTGTAAATGATCATCATCTAAATTTGAATAAACAGTCAAATCATCTAAATAAACGACAAGGAATACATATTTCTCGTTACCGAATGTTATGCTAGAAAGTGGCCCCGACATTCTTCAAAATGAACGACATCTTAGCATATTTAAATGTACCCCATGGTGTAGTGAACGTTGTCTTGTCCTGATCATCCTCATGCAGAAGGATCTGATTTTACCCTGAGTAACCCTCTAGCAATGAAATCCTGGTGGCTCCTATAACTTGTTGAAGTATGTGGTCCATTTTTTGTTCAGTGGTTGTCATTGATGCCAACCCAAGCAGCACCAGGGGCTACCTAGATATTGCATGGTAATTTTTACCTACAAGATTACTATATTCTGGGTCCAAAATATTTTTTATGGCTTCTACTTGTCGATATGTTTCTGTTGATATATGGCACACCATGTAATTCTTCACGTTTTGAGAGATATTCATGTTTGAAGTTTGTAACCCCATTTAGTGGGCTAAAATTCCATGGGGTTGTGGCATGGGTCATTGAAAATTCAATAATTAATAATTTTTGAGCTCCTAAAATCCCTCCCACATTCACTTGTTGAAGCCCCTCTCAACCTAAGAATATATATAAATTGTGATCCTCATATCCTCCTTCTGCAGGGATTTCGCTACCTGAAACAGGTCATCATGGAATTTGTGCTCTAACCTTTTTTCTACAAATATTTAGAAGCTTAATTTCTTATGACGTGAAGTCTAAATCCTGAGGAAGCTCCTGTAAAAATTTTAGATCAGGGTGCGTAATATTTTCGGAGATATGATCTACGGAAGTCATTGTTTTTACAGGATCATGAACTTCATCTCAAAGAAGTGACCTTGGGAAAATCGTCATAAATTTCTCTCTAAGTATTAGATTGGAATTATGTAAAATGTGGAAGATAGGGCACTGACTGTCATTTTCGCTATATCAATTTCATATTCAAATGAAGAAACAATGACATGTGGCACGGTGTACAAGTTCGCTCTGTTGAAAGAGTCCTTAAATAGGTCATTGTGAGAGATTGGGCATAGATCTCTCTTGAAGAATCCAAATTGGATCTGACCTATGGCATTGGAAAGAAGACTTAGAGTAATACTACAAAACCAAAAATCACATCTTGGGGAGCTGAAATGACAGAGATGCACCAGATTCAATATCAAGATCCTAGAAGTCAAGAAAATGGTAGATCATGTGTTCTCAAGGGCTGCAAAGGACCAGAATTTCTAGGGTAACAAAGCAAAGCAAGGTGCAGCAGAGGGTAGCATGACAAGAGCAACAATAAAGGTGCATAATAACAGCAAGAATTTCAGCACATGAAATCTTCAAGTGGGCAGCACTGCATACAGACATTCTAAAGGTATCATTGTACTAAGTCATTGTAAAAATTGTACAAGTGTCTATCTGCCAAGAGTTGAAGAGGTGGCGTCAGGAGGTGTAGGATCATCATTAGGTGGTTGTGTCATAGTTGGGGTTACAGTCTAGTGTGTCTTATTCTTCTACATAATTCTATATCATTGTAAAGTGAACCATTTTCCCTGTTACGAGAGTCCATTATTGTTTTATTCTTCTATAGGGTGCTAGGGTGGTACTAGGATGGTTGATGAAGTCACCAACAGGTTCAATCCTGTGAAAAATTTAGGGTGGTAGGGTGGCACTAGGGTGAGTTGTAGCTCATTGGGTGTTGGGGCATTTTTTCAATTGACAACTGAAAAATCTCGGGCATTGGAGCGTCCATCCAGTGGGAGCTGGAGAAGAATTATTTTCAAGATTCTAGGAAGTTGGAGCTTTATTTTCAATTAGATTTGAATATTAAAGAATTATTACAAAAGAATTCAGGTGGTTTTTGTCATGGAGAGGGTTTTCACCTTAAAAAAAGTGTCCATTTGTGTTCCTTTTGTTTACTGCTATCATTGTACAAACACTGATAATAATTAAATATTAACTAATGCTCTAATTGTTGAAAGGAATACTGATTCACCCCCCCCTCTCAACATTTCCAACAATTGGTATCATATCTTGTTTCCTTAAATAGTAGTTTAACAACTGGAAGGAGGTCATGGAGCATATAAAGAATGGTGTACCTTTGTTCAATGAAAATAATTATGCACTCTCGAAAGGAATAATGGATGTCTATCTCTTGGCGCAAGGTTATGAAGTATGGGACACTGTTCAAAATGGATTTACATCAACCGCAAATGAACAAGGTAAGAAGAATTTCGTAAATGATGAAAAAGAAAAGAATATTTTTATCAATGGGCTTATTGAATCTCCTTTTCATAAGGTGTTGGGTTTTAAAACCGCCAAAAATGTATGGGACAAGCTTGAGAATATATATGCAGGTGACTCAAATGTCAAAGAAGCAAAGCTTCAAATCTAGAGAGAAAAATTTGAGTAACTCACAATGAAAGAAGATAACAACATTGTTGCATACTTCCAACACGTTGATGAAATAACCAACACTCTAGAAGGATTGGGAGAGCCTGTTGACGAGAAGACTATTATATGAAATATTCTTAGAACGTCACCAGGGAGATTCAACCCAAAGGTATCGGTCTTAGAATATAGTACAAATCTGGAAAAACTCAGCAAAGAGGAAATACATGGAGTTCTCATAGCATATGAAATCAGAATTGATGAAGAAGAGGGTGCTTCGTATCTAGAAACTACGTTCGCTGCATTTACGAAAAACAATAAGGAGAAACAACCTTCAAAGGCACAGACCTACACCTGCAAGTGTGAAGAAAAGGAACATGATGAAGAAGGTCTTTTAGATGGAGAATATGCTTACTTTAGGAGAAAACTACAATTGGTAAGGGAAAACTCAAGGGTAAGCTTCCATTGATATGTTTTGGATGTGGTGAGGTTGGGCATTTCGCAGCAAAATGTCCAAACAGAAGCAATGGAAACTTAAAAGAAAATAAATGCTTTAAGAAATTCAATAAGAAAAGAAAAATTAAAGGATTTAAAAGGAAATTTCTCCCTAAAGAAGATAGATCATCATCCGATGAAGACAATGAAAATGAAGAAGAATCCAATGAGAGATTATTGTTTATGGCCAGGCACATTAAACAAGAGGTATCAAACAGTGAAGAAGAGGGGATGACCATAGGATAATTTTCTAAGGAGGCAATGAAGCTTATAAAAGAGCTCAAGGCTGAGAAGATTTGTTCCAATGCTCTTGAATAATAAGTTCAAGGTCTCAAAATTGAAGTTGAAGAACACAAATGTATTGAAGAGTCACTTCAAAAGAAGTTGGAAGAAAGAAACCAAGAAAGGGAAGCATTAGAAGCTGAAGTAGTCTCACTACATAAGGAAGTGAAGAAGGGAAAAACTATCCAAAACTATGCCAACAACTCAAGGGCATTGGAAGAACTCATCAATAATCAATGATATTACAATGACAGAACTGGCCTCTATTACAAAGAAGAAGAAGTAGGACCTTCTACAACAAAATACAATGAACCTATGAGACCTGACATTCATGTAGACTATATTGGAAAAGATTCACAAGAACATCCTTGGAAGACGATTCATCGACGAATATTTCCATCGAGGTACCAACATATTTTTCATGGCTATTGTTATTAATGTGGAAATGTTTGTCATAAAGTTGTAAAATGTCGCATGTACCCCAGGAACCAATACAATTCCAGGAGATATGTCAAGTATGAACTTCCCAGGGCTCAACGAAACATCAATAGATTTGAACATTTAATAAATAATATGGAACGTTACAAGTGTCATAACTTTGGACACATAGCTAGAGACTACAGACTTGAAAATCCTCTAGAAGAATCTTCGAAGCCATAGAATGAACGAACACGTAAGAAGAAGAAGACTGATAATTGCACTCTCACTCTCAAGGCTCAAAACAGCAAATATTTGTGGTATGTTGATAGCGGTTGCTCAACGCATATGACTGGAGATAGAAAGAAATTTGTATCTTTGAAAGAGAAGAACGATGGAACCATGTCCTTTGGAAATGATATATCTTCAAATGTTATAGGAATAGGTACCGTCACTCTCGGAAGCAAAGATGCTCTGGCCAAAAATGTTCTATTGGTTGAAAACATGAATCAAAATCTGCTCAGTGTTGGAAAAATGTGTGATCAAGGACACACAATACTATTCAACTCCACAAAATGTGAAATCAAGAAAGGCAGGTATGGTGAAATTGTGGCTACAACAAGTCGAGCTCCAAACGACATATATGTTCTGGATGAAGCAACTAAAGTGCATCTAATAGCTAAAGAGGATGATATAATATTTGGTATCAATGATGATTGACTAAGTAAGAAATTTGCTACAAAGATGAAAAGTGAGTTCGAGATGTCTTTACTTGGTGAGCTGACATACTTCTTAGGGCTTCAAATATCTTAGCAAGAGAAAGGAATATTTATATGTCAAGCCAAGTACATCAAGGAAATGCTTAGTAATTTCAAAATGGAATATTTGAAACCAATCCCTCCGATGGTAACAGGTTTAAAATTTAGCATCGACGACTCATCTAAGGATGTGGATCAAAGGCTGTATAGATCTATGATTGGTATTCGTCTATATGTAATAGCCCCTCGGCCAAATGGTATGAAAGCAGTTGGACAAGTAGTAAGATTCCAAGCAGCACCAACAGAATCACATATTATTGTCATCAAAATAATTCTTCGATATCTAGAGGGAACATAAGAATATGGCTTGTGGTATCCCAAGGATAACAATCTCATTATTCAAGCCCTTACAGATGCATATCGGGCAGGAAGCGTTGATGATTGTAAGGGTACTCATGAAGCATTGGAATATCTTTGCCAGAAGCTTGGGATTCTCCCAAGTTCTCATTAGATTTTCCTTATTCAAAATATAAAGGGGGAGTGGAAGTGTGTATGAGCCCACAAGATTTTTGTGTGTTAGGGGGAGTTACACTTTTCCATTGATGTAAAAGGGGGAGAGAATGTTGTAGGAAGAGGTGTCATGATCGCAGGGGGATTACTTTTGTTTCCATTGATTCCAAAGGGGGAGATTACTGATCGGTGGTTGTCATTGATGTCAACCCAAGAAGCACCAGGGGCTACCTTGATCTTGCATGGTAATTTTGACCTACAAAATTACTATATTCTAGGTCAATAATATTTTTTATGGCTTCTACTTGTCAAGATGTTTCTGTTGATATATGGCACGCCATGTAATTCTTCACAGTTTGATAGATATTCATGTTTGAAGTTTGTTACCCCAGGTAGTGGGCTAAAACCCCATGGGGTTGTGGCAAGGGTCATTGAAAAGTCAATAATTAATAATTTTTAAGCTCCTAAAATCCCTCCCACGTTCACTTGTTGAAGCCCCTCTCAACCTAAGCATTTATATAAATTGGGATCCTCATATCCTCCTTATACAGGGATTTCGCTACCTGAAATGGGTCATCGTAGAATTTTCACTCTAACATTTTTTCTATGAAGGTTCAAGAGCTTATTTTTTTGTGACACGAAGCCCAAATCCTGAGGAAGCTCCTGTAAAAATTTCAGATCAGGGTGGGCAATATTTTCGAAGATATGATCTATGGAAGTCAGTGTTTTTACAGGCTCTTGAACTTCATCTCAAAGAAGTGACCCTGGGAAAATCATTATAAATCTATCTCAGAGTATCAGATTGGAATTATGTAAAAAGTGGTAGATATTTTACTGAATATTGTTTTCTTTTTATCAATTTCAGAGTCGAATGAAGAAACAATGACACATGGGATGTTGTACAAGTTTGGTATACTGAAACAATCCATAATTAGTTCATTGTGAGAGATTAGGCATAACTTTGCCTTGAAGAATCCAAATTGGATCAGACCTATGGCATTGGAAAGAAGACTTAGAGTACTACCACAGAACCAAAAATCACATATTAGGGAGCTGAAATAAAATAGATATAGCAAATTCAATATCGAGATCCTAGAAGGCAAGAAAAAGCTAGATCATGTGTTGTCAAGGGCTGCAAAGGACCATAATTTTTAGGGCAGAAAAGTAAAGAAAGGTGTAGCAGAGGGTAGCATGATAAGAGCAGAAATCAAGGTGCAGAACAACAGCAAGAAATTCAGGACATGAAGTCTTCAAGTGGGCTGCACTGCATACAGTTATTGTAAAGGTATCATTGTACTAATTCATTGTAAATGCATCATTGTAAAAAATGTACAAGTGTCTATCTGCCAAGAGTTGAAGAGGCGGTGTTAGGAGGTCTAGGATCATCATTAGGTAGTTGTGTCATAGTTGGGGTTATGGTCTAGTGTGCCTTCTTCTTCTAAATCATTCTATATCATTGTAAAGTGGACCATTTTCCCTGCTACGGGAGTCCATTCCTTCTTTATTTTCTATAGGGTGGTAGGGTGGTGCTAGGTTGGTTCATGAAGTCACCAACAGGTTCGAGCCTGTGAAAAATTTAGGGTGGTAGGGTGGCACTAGGGTGAGTTGTAGCTCATTGGGTGTTCGAGCATCCGTTCAGTTGACTACTGAAGAATCTCGGGCGTTGGAGCGTCCATCCAGTGGGAGTTGGAGAAGAATGCTTTATAGATTCTAGGAATTTGGAGCTTTATTTTCAATTAGAGTTGAACATTAAAGAATTATTAGAAAATCATTCAGGTGGTTTTTGTCTCGGAGAGGGTTTCCACCTTAAAAATTTGTGCATTTGTGTTCCTTTTTTTTACTGTTATCATTGTACAAACATTGATAATAATTGAATATTAACTAATGCTATAATTGTTGAAAGGAATACTGATTCACCCCCCTCAGTATTTCCAACACCATTTTGGTTAGCAGGTAATTTTCTTTCAGCGACGCTTTGTTTAGATTTCTGAAGTCTATACATAGTCATATTTCACCAGTCTTCTTACGCACTAAAACCAAATTGGAAATCCAATAAGAAAATATGATTGGAAAAATAATACCTACCTTATAGATCTTGTTTACTTCCTTCTCAATGGACGGTAACAACTTCTGGTTTATTCTCCTGAGTTTTTACTAAAAGGCTTTTGATCTGGCTTTATCGAGATGGTGTGTTGAATGATATATTTATCTTACACCTTAGATCTAAGTAATCCCAAGAAAACACATTAGAAAACTCAGTAAACAAATCAACATATTTATTATTTCCCTCAGGAGACAAATACTTTGAAAGCTTGATGACCTTTGGCTGGTCCATTGTTCTGATATTAACATCTTCTATGGCTTTTTATGTGGGAAAAAAAGTTTTGTTTCCACGTCACCTTGATCAAATAATTCTTCAAAAGGTATGAGACCTTTTGGAATATTATTTTCCTTGAGCTGAAGTATGTCAATCTGATCTGCCTCGATGAATTGGTCATCCTTGTTGTACACTTCGTCCATGGAACAGTTCTCAAACTCACCTTCACTTTGAAGAAAATTTTTCACCTACTTTTTGTCTCAGAATACTTGCCAAAATCACAAGTTATCAGGAATGGCGAGCTTGTGCTTCACATGAATCTCAAATTTTTTATTTGAAAACATTGTAGATATAAAATTACTTGCAGTAGTGGCTAATGAATCAACCATCATATTTTGCAACCTTGACACAACTTTAAGTGTATATTCTGAAAATGTTCTCAAAATTTCAAGTGTTGCATTCTCATATTGCCTCATCCTTGGGTGATTAGATTGATACTGACCTTTTACTTGTTTAATTACCAGCTCCGAATCACCGTAGACTGCAATTCTTCTAGCTCCAATTTTTTTCAAAATTTTCAGATTGGTAATGAGCACCTCATATTCAACCTCATTGTTTGTTCAATCGAATGCAGATTTGTAGGAACACAATCTAAAATTATTAGGGAATTTATTTTGTTGTTGAAATGGGCTATGGATCCATAAACCAGTGTCAGCCCCATATTTTCATATGACACCATCAAATTCCATGCTCCAAAGATGTAATATTCCTAAAATTTAGCTTTCTGAGCTAAATGGAATATTATAGATTATTTTGTCACTACACAGGTGAATAAATGGGTGGGGAGGCCCATAAATCTCCTTAGAAGCAATCAAAACACTTCAAGTGTGAAAGGACACCTTCTAAAAAGCTAAATAAATCACCTTTGAGTATGAACATGGGTTGGATAATGTTGAATAGGTCAACTTTGACCAAATCAATAGCACTGTTATGGAGGAGTGGACATTAAATGAGGAATAACACATTTTTGGAGGTATATTGTTTGCATGAAGGAAATGATCTAATTGAGTGAGTCCAAGAGTAAGGAAGCTTATAACTTATATAAGGAAGAGGATGGCAGCCATATCAGGGGTATGTTTAAGACCATTATTTTGTATGTGGTCTGTTTAGACTTCTTGCATTCTTCAGCTGTTTAGATGAGATTTCTGCGTTGTTTACCACTGGGTGTTCCTGAGCAGGAATCCAATATCTTTCCTTGAGATGCCTCTTGGAGGAGCATTGTACTTCATTTCCATGTTTAGGCTTAGGGCCAAGCTTCAGTCTTAAGCTACAACACAATTTCTAGAGAATATTGTGTTGTGTTGTAGGGTGTTGCAGTGGAGGATTGAGAAACCCACTTTCTAAGCTATTTTTTCATAGGAGGGAGGATTCCTTCTCTTGGTAGATCAACAAGGAGAGTTCTTGGGAACATTTTAGATATTTGGAAATAGGCCAACCTATCCCCATCATTCACAATGCATTTTCAGCTGGGAAGTGCATTATTCTGGAGGGCAGTTTCAGAGGAGGATCTAGTGGCTCTTTTAGAGCGTTTTCCTGTAGCTGAAGGGTTCAACTTTTAATTGGAGGAGAGCTTTGGAGGAGATATGCATCATATATATATCATTTACAACCTTCTATTTTAGAAGCTTCAGTTGCAGTGATGCTTCAGCCCTAGGGATGTAGATCACCATTTGTATTTGGGTATATTTTCCGGAAACCCTTCCCGGGTTCTCTTGGAAAGGTGTCTAGGAGTCTAGATCTCCACTCCTAGCATTATTTGAGCTATATAATAGAAAATTTACATTGATATATCTTTATTCAATATTTTATGCCCTAAAACTATGTTTTCTTAGCTCAAGGTCCTTTGTATGCATCTATTTCTCATGTGATGGCATATTTTTCTTGTAGAGGCTTGTTTTGTATTACTTGAGTGAATTGATCCTCAAGATCTTGTGCCTATTATTTGCTGATATGTTTAATAATATGGTTGTACATTTTTCTCATATCATGGTGTGTTGATTTATTCACTGTTCTTTCCATTATTGTGTTCATATATTGCTTCTTCCCCATTTGGGAATATTACAGTGGTATCAGAGCATAATCTTGGCTCAGCCTTTGCATTCAGCCAATAAGTTGCCATGAGCAGAAGCTTCTTACAAGAAGAGTATATGTATAGAAGAAACAAAGACAAGATTCCATTATTTGGAGGAAGGGAGGAAGTGGGGCTCTCAAAGCTTGTTTACTATGCAGAGCATTCATGAAAATATCAAGAAGATGAGAAGGGAGATGTGCAGAGAATCTGCAAAGGGGTTTGAATATGAAACAAACCCTAGGTCTTTACATGATGGGTGTGAGAATATAGCCACACATTATGATCCATAATGCATTTTTATGCCTAGATTTACTGCAAGAGAGATGGAGGAAGAACATGCAACAAAGGAAGAGACTTTGAGTGACTATCTTCAGGAGTATGAATCTCAATCTTGCAGATTCAAGGAGCACTTGAACTTCCAAGAGTTTTGCAAACTCGAGGAGGAGAGAAGACCCAAAAATCACAATAGAAGTAGAAGAGGTAGATCCTTTTTGCCAAATTTTGATGGGTCCTCCACATGCACAACCAAGGATTAGATAGACAAGCTAGACTCATATTTGCATATACATCAAGTTTCATAAAAGGAAGCCCTTAGGATAGCAGCGCTGCATCTTGAAGGTAAGGCTCATACTTGGTGGTTTTATGAATATTCTTCATTTAATCATGCAAATATATCTACTTCTGCAAGATTCACTAAGAGATTAGTGGAGAGATTTGATGAAAAACAATCTGAAACGTTTTTGGTTGAGCTAGCAAAACATAAACATTAAAAACCTTTGCATGAGTTGGAAAGATCTATTGCACCAACTCCACTTTAGATTTCTATTGATGGGGATGAAAAATTGTATAATACTTTGCCAAGGGCAAGAAACCCATTGCAAGAATATCTTTATTCTCACAAGGAAGACATGGAGATTCCTCCTTCAAGAGAAGACCAATATCTAAGGTCTCTCATTGTTGATGAGGTATTATCAAATATTAATAAGAAGGAAGAGCAGAAAGGGAGTAACAACATTGTCACTTTAGGAGGAGAGCCATCACCACATGGGGATGGCCATGAAACTATTTTTTCAAGTGGAGGAGATTTTGCATCTTTGCAAAAGGTTCCTAAGGAGCATAATGTGACAGTAGTGATGGGAAACAAACCTTGATCAAATGAGGAGAAGAAAAGATGGATCAACATCAAAGGATGGGGAGCATGCACCCTTATTTATTTCAATGGGTTTATAAACAAAAGAAGGAGATTGATTTATATAGTGAAGTAAGGGACAAATCAATGCACTCACCTATACAGTCTACTTCAAATTTTGATGTCTCTTTACATGGAGGCATTCCACCAGGGAGACCCCTTGATTGGAAGATGAATAAAGAGATATCTCAACATGGTGCAACATTCATACACTTGGCTAGGTAATAAGCCTTGGGAGGAGCTACAACAGTGCAAAGGACCTTTGATGGATTCAAAGGAGGGGTGAACAATTTTTTGATATGGACAATACTATTTCCCGCTCAGCTATTTGCACTAAAAAATGATTCAGAAATCTATGATGACATGAGCATGGTGTAAAATGGCCACTCCATAGCCTTGGAGAAAAAAATGATACTCCCACACATGAGGAATGTTTCTAAATATGACAAGAGGTTATTGACACTCTTGTATGCAAAGGCCAAATTATGGAGGTTTTGGAAGAGAGGTGCCTTTCAAGAGGAGGTTGACTTCTATGGACTCCAATCTTGCCTTGGGAAATATCAGCTGCAAGAGAGGTAGCAAAAGTGGGGTAGCATTACTCCAGCATGTGGCTTTGGCTTTGAGCATGTGAAAGAGGAGAGTTATGATGTGACAGATACTTCATTTCATATTTCTACAACATTGTCATTGTTGGGAAGCATGATCCATATTGGGAATCCCAACTATTGGTGGAATATTACAAGAACCTCTTCACATGTAAGGTTCTTTATGGGAAAGTGATAGATGGGAGGTATAGAGTGGTTGATGGATTCATTTATTTCCATGATCAGATCTACTTGAATAGAGACTCAAATCTCAAGGATAAACTACTACATGCAAACTATGAGATATTTCTTTCCAATCCCACTGGTTTCATTAGAGCATACCATACTATTTTGGAGGGATTCATGTGGGAATAATTCAAAGAGGAGATGCACTATCATATGAGGAAGTGCATGGATTGTTTGCAGGGTGAGGATAAACACAACTCTTGGGAAGAGTTATCACCACCACCTTCTTACTCATGGAGTGTGAGAGGGAGCACATCCATGAGTTACCTCACCGATTTAAACCAAGTGTATGGTAAGGATTTTATTTATTATCATAATGATATATTTACAATGTATTTTCATTTTCTTACCACTCTTGTGCAGGGCATTGCTCCAAGTGGGGGCACTCTTTCTTATTTTCTTCATGGGCTACTTGGGGCCATGAGAAATGATGATGTTGACCATTCCCTAGATGATTTTTGGGAGATGATGTATTCTTCATGGTGTGCTTCATTAACACCAAACACCATACACATTTTCCAAGCATGCAAGGAGAATGAGGCAGCCAACAAGTGGTGGGGGAGACATTTTTTATATCATATTCTATGGTAGTTAGGATAAAAACTGCATTGGTTGCACATGAGGGACCATTGTCCTTCTCCTTTACTACACATGGTAGCTAGCATGACTTTGATTTTGATTCCATATGTTGATGATGTTCTTATATTTGTTGGGAACATGATTGGAGGGAAGGCACATTGGTTAGATGTGTCCATGGGGAAAGAAATTTCCCACACCTTTTATGTTTCATGCTTCAATAGGAGTATGAAAGATGATATGGCCACTACAATAGATCACTTGTTTCTTTATGAGGTGGGCCATATGATTGTTTAGAGCACTTGGTATATGCCTCTCATAAAAATTTGGGAGGAACTTTTCTATGAATTACCATGTTGGAAGGTGATTAATTTCATTTGGATGATAGCATGGAGATGGGAGTCCCTCTTTGGGAATGAGATCCCTTATGCTTTTCATTACTTCTACCTTGAAGAGGTAATTGGACAACAAGAAGGTTTTCATATAGAACTTCCATTTTCTCATGATGAGAGCCATTTGGTTTATCCACCAAAGGCCAACTTAAACATTTGGGAGGAACCATTGGGAGATAGAATTGTTGTAGAATGTCAAAAGTAGTGGTGGGGACTATTGATGAGGAGACCACAAGAGGAGGAGGGGAGGAATTTTTCTCCACCTTTACAGTTTCTTGAGGACAAGAAACATTTTTTGAGGGGAGGACTGTAATATTCCTAAAATTTAGCTTTTAGCTAAATGGAATATTATATATTATTTTGTCACAAGATAGGTGAATAAATAGGTGGGGAGGCCCATAAGTCTCCTTAGCAGTAAAAAAAACACTTAAAGTGTGAAATAAGACCTTATGAATAGCTAAATAAAGCACCTTTGAGTATGAACAGGGGTTGGATCATGTTGAATAGGTCAATTTTGACCAAATCAACAACGTTGTTATGGAGGAGTGAACATTAAATGAGAAATAACACAGTTTTGGAGGGGGATTGTTTGCATGAAGGAAATGACCTAATTAAGTGGGGCCAAGAGTAAGGAAGCTTATAACTTATATAAGAAAGAGGATGGAAGCCATATTGGGGGTATGTTTTATATCATTATTTTGTATTTGGTTTGTTTAGACTTCTTGCATTCTTCAGCTGTTTAGTTGAGATTGCTGTGTTGTTTAGCATCGGGTCTTCTCGAGCGGGAATCCCATCTCTTTCCTTGAGAGGCCTCTTGGAGGAGAATTTTACTTCATTTCCACATTTAGTTTTAGGGCCAAGCTTTAGTCTTTAGCTACAACATAGTTTCTGCAGAATATTGTGTTCTGTTGTAGCGTGTTGCAGGGTGTTGCAGTGGAGGATTGAGAAACCCACTTTCTGAGCTAGTTTTTCATAGGAGGGAGGATTCCTTCTCTTGGGAGATCAACAAGGATGGTTCTTGGGCACATTTCAGATATTTGAAAATAGGCCAAACTCTCCCCATCATTCACAGTGTATTTTTAGCTAGGAATTTCATTATTCTACAGGGAAGTTTCAGAGGAGGATCTAGTGGCTCTTTTAGAGCATTTTGCTGTAGATGAAGGGTTCAAATTTTCATTGGAGGAGACCTTTGGAGGATAAATACATCAGATATATATCATTTCCAACCTTCTATTTCAGGAGCTTCAGTTGCAATGATGCTTCAGCCCTAGGGTTGTAGATCACCATTTTTATTTGCGTATATTTTCCGGAAAACCTTCCCGGGTTCTCTTGGAAAGGTGTCTAGGAGTCTAGATCTCCACTCCTAGCATTATTTGAGCTATATAACAACATATTTACATTTATATATCTTTATGCAACATTTTATGCCCTGAAACTGCACTATCTTAGCTCAAGGACCTTTGCATGGCAGCTATTTCTCATGTGATGGCATATTTTCCTTCTAGAGGCTTATTTTGTATTGCTTGAATGAATTGATCCTCAAGATATTGTGCCTATTATTTTCTGATATGTTTAATAACATGGTTGTACATTTGTCTCATATCATGGTTTGTTGATTTATTCACTGTTCTTTCCATTATTGTGTTCATATATTGCGACTTCCCCATTTGGGAATATTACAAAGGACCATCTTCTTCCTCAAGGTGCTAAAACTCTTGACTTTGATTTGACACAATTTTATGATCTGATTCTTTATGTTGTTTTGAGCTTTCATTTTCCTTCTCTAATGATTGTTCGGATATAGCAGGATAATTCTCTTTTTATTTTTTTAACATTGTTCTAATGCAATCTGAAATCTTAGGAACATCCTCTATTTCTACTATTTGACAATCTACATAATTTAATCTAGAATCATTGTACAAAATAAAGGGATCTAATTATGTATGTACAACATTTATAGGATGATTATTAGGCCTTTCCTTGTTTGTGATCATGTATTTATTTTTATTCTCATGGTATATTTTTCTCATTTGACCGAAGACAGGAATGGTTTACGAAAATTTGAACTGCAGTGTACCTCTCAATTAAGCCCCGCAAGATCTTGATAACAACATACCAAAATGTGGTGGAATGTTAGAAACAACCACATCCATTAGGACATTTTTGGTCGGGATCTACTCTAGGGATAAAACTAGATCTTTGATTAGACCCAAACAACAGACATGACCAGAATTGGAATAATATAAATCATGATATGGGGGGGTTATCTCAAGGCCAAGCTTCTCCATGATGGCTTTGTGCATGAGTTTTTGGGAGGCCCCAGAGTCTAACATAGTGTTATGAAGGATGAACTGGTGTATTTTGAGACTCAATTAAAATGGAGGGACCACACTATCTTCAGACTGACCATCAATTGTGGGACCAAATATAAGCTCGAAATGATCATCTTCTATATTGACCATGTAATATAAAGGGTCAACTCTCAATATTTTAACTACATCGGATTTATACTTATCAACTTAGACCAATTCAGTAACAGGAATAGACACCTTTAACTTTGAAATTTCCAACTCTAAATTGAAAGGTATAGTTTTGTCTACCTCTTTTATGAAACTATCCCTTTTATCAACATGATCTCTCAGTGTAGCTTCTTTCCTCTGAATATCTCTTTCTTTGACAGGTGCACTTGTAGAAGGTTGATTGCTTTTGTTCCGATTTGGAGCTAGAATATCTTTACCCTTATTTTGATTGTCTTGAGAAACTTGCTTTTGTGGTACTTCTTTCTGTTGAACTGTCTTCTTTGGGGATGCATTGATTGGAACATAAATTCTCCTCAAGGAGTACTGCCTTTGCTAAGAACTCAATGCATTCAGGTATCCTCTCTGATAATCATCGCATTCTACTTCTAACTCATGAAAATTTGCCAATATGAAATCTTTATCACTAGTTAAGCTTGTTTTTCGACATATTCTTCATCTTCAGCCAGAAATATGGGCTAACCATTAGCTGTAAAAGGAATATTTTCCTCTATTGTTGGTTCTTCCTCTTCATCACTTTGAGCATAGTTTTTTTGTAGTGGTGTCTGAATTTACTATTGTTGTTGTGTTTCGGGAGCTCTTTTCTCTCTTTTCTTTATCAAGAACTAAGGTAGCTGCTACTGACCTCGAAAGTTCAGATTTATAACTTGTGGCTCTGTTTGTCTATCTGAAATAGATATTTATTGACCATCCTTTCCATGGTCCTAATTAAAGCATCAAATTTAGTATTGGATGAGGTGGAAGGTTCCTCTTTAATGGTCGCTTTACATGCAGTTTTGAGTTTTGAATTCTTAATCAAGAGGTTGGCCTCAACGCTCACTGAATTTCGGATCATTTCTTGTAGAGTAGTGGGATTTCTCTCTGTCAATGAGTAGGCCATATCTAAGTCAAAAGCATTAGGATAACGTAAGAGGGCAAAACCAGGAGATGGTTTTGTTTCATTTGGGATGGAGTTATATATATGAGGTATCGATAATGATAATCATGAACATACTCATTAGGATTTCGCCTTAGGGAGTCATACTCAACAAGGATTTGTAAGGGGTTTTTCTTCTCATCCCACCTAGATAAGAAAGCATCAATTATTTCAGTGGGATTCCTAATAGAATTAGATGCTAGGGCACAGAACCAGGTTTTAATTTCACCAAAAAATTGTGCAATAATTCTCATCTTGGTATCATCTACATCTAACTCATCAAGATCTATGAAGGTTATGATTTTGGCCATGTGCTAACGGGCAGTGATTTCATATTTTTCATCAAAGAGGGGAAATATTTGGCCATATGCTTATTGCAGATCAACAAGCTGACCAGGGAGAACTAAAGGGCCAAAACGAGCCATAATTCCTGCTGAAAGTGGTGGAGGGGGAGGAGAAAAGGATGGCTTGGTCTAAAGATGTCCTTGAGGGGGAAGTTGAGATGATGATGAGATGGATGAGGATGCAGTATTTGTTTTAGAAACTTCGGGGATGTGAAGGGTTTATTACTGGTATTGAATTAAGGCTTTTTCTATAGTATAACTTAAGGTGTTGGCTAATTTTTCGAGCTTGTGATATTGTCCCCAAATTTTAACATTAGTCTCATTTGTAGCCTCAAAAATTGATGGGTTTAATTCTAATATCCAAGGTTCAGGGACTAATATATTCAAGTCATTCGCAGATTTGGTTCTAAATAGCGACAATTCAAATTTGGTATCAAAAAATAAATCTTGAATAGCTACCAAATCAAAAGGTAATGAAAAGGACCTTACAAAATATTGAGGAGGAGAATCCAAAGAACTTGAAGCTGGCTGAGATCTTTGTTTCCTTAGGATTCTTTCAGGATCTTCGACGGGAGAACCCAGATCTAGATTATAGTTAGACTTAGTATATTTTCCTCGAGAAGCCAGATCTGCTATGAGGCACTGTAATTATGAAATCAACCTTATGAAACTTGATCCTATCATCCAAAGGACCAGTTTCCGATAAATATTTTTCGTACATCCACAAAATTGTTTCTTTTTTTTCCCCGGGAATAGCACCAGAATGTTATCACTCCACTAGATTCCCAAGGCTAAAGAAGGAATCCCAATAGAGGTAACCACAGACCAAAATTTTAACTTGGTAGGTAGCCCTACCAAGTCAGAGAGGGCTCTCTCCACAAGGTCACAGACAAGAGGGCTGGAGGAGTTAGGGTTTTTAGGTTAGGTATAAGTTTAGGGGTTGTTTTTTATTTTATTGGGTTGGGTTTCACTGGATGAAGATATTAGGTCAAGGGATCTAGGTTAGGGAAAATGAGATAGGGTTGTAGAGATCAATGGGGAAAGGTAGGAATAAGGCTTAACACTTTAAAATGATTTTCATGAGATGGTTTTGAGACTAATGAGAAGCTTAAAGGAGCATGAGAGATGTATTCTTCCTAAACAGAGGAAAATGGACAAATTATGATATCTTTCCCTAAACAGAGCATGAGAAACCATGTGTTTTGCCTATCAAATTGAAATAAATCATACAATAGAGATGTAATGAACATGAAGTAAACAAATTCTAACATATGAAACTGAAAGAAAAAAAATGATAAACATCATACCACATGTATCCCAAAAAATAGTTGCAACTCTTCTTTATTAACTGGCCAAAACTTAGTACAATAGTTCCTTGATCAATAAGCTAACATCCAAATTGATTCCAACCCTTGATTAGTGCTAAGTACAGGAATAAATAGACATCAAAACAACATTCACTCATCCTCAGGGGTCGAATCCATCCGGCGAGGAAGTGATCCACAAAATATTGAATTGAAAGTTGAAGTGTAGGATGGTCCAAATGACTCATTCCTAATTACATTCAAACTGATTCGTTTGACTTCATGATAAATTTTACCTTAATATACCCCTAAGTATCTTATCCATAGCATAATTACATTTACCATCATCAATGAAATAGGTAGAAACATAAATTTCTGAAGTAAAGTCAAAATTTCAGTGAAAATCAAAAATATCAGCAAATCGTCATTTGCGCCCTCCTTATTCAAGGATAATTTTGGCTAACTTGAAGGTGTCGAAATCAGGCCCACGATGGCTTTTTGGAACACCCTTCAATTCCTCTTTCTAAATATGCCTCCCATTTGAAAAATGAATTTGATTTGACCCCCCAAAATGTCATTCTCCCAAGACTGCGATATGCGCAGCGCCTAGGCCAAAATAGGGGCAGAAATGTGATTTTTAGGTAGTTTTTTTTATTTTTTCACTTGAAAATTCAACAAATCAAGGCTGGTAACATGGTTTTTTGAAATTAATTTGTTCTTAAAAATCCATTGGTTGTCTCCTTTCCCTCATAAATTGCCCCAAACATTTGCACAGTGCCTAGGGTGCTGCACAAATGACCTATTTTCTGATAAATGCTTGTTCAGAAAAAATCAGAAAATCACAGATCTTGAAAAATTGTTTCAAAATGATTCAAAATTGGTAGAATGACTGATGATGGTGTGACTAGGCTTGGAAATAAGCCTCTGCAATTATGTCCAATTTCTTCTTCTATTCCATGATTAGATCTTCAATCTTTACATTAGCTCCTTTGAGCTTGGTCATTACAATTTTCTCCTTTTGGGCATGTTGCTTGACCTTCCTCCTCAATAGGTCAATGTATTTATTAGCCTTAGCCAAAAGTTTCTTCAAGTGTTTATTTTCTCTATCAAGCCATGGCTCCCTATTTTCACTGATCAACCTTGCAAGTTGCCGATTTAGGGTTAGTTTATCAGCAATCTCAGCCTCCTTTTGTCTTTCTAGAGCTAGAGATATTTTTAGCCCTCTAGTTCTAGGTCTCTTTCTTGGTGCTTGTTACTCTATTTCATCAATTAGGCCATACTTTTCAAATGTTTTTTCTAGCATAGCTTTGGATTTTTCTACCTCCCTTTGAGTAGTGATATGCTTGACCTCATCAATGACCTTTTTAGTTTTCAATTGCTCATTCTCCTGCTCAAGGAAGTTTATGAAATATTTGGCCTTGTCATGATTAGTCTGGAGCTCACTAATCTTGGCATCCTTTCCTTTGATGGCTCCATTAGTGATATTTTTATTTTCATCCTCATATAGGTCAACAAGCTTAAATTCCTGTTCTGTTTCATGAATGTCTTCCTCATCATGAATGAATTCCTAAATCACCTTTTCTTTTCCTTTTCCCACATGATTGGTTGATGTATAAGGCATGGCCCCTTCCACTATGTGTGGAGAAAACACATGCTTGTGTCCTCTTTGGTAGGTTTTTGGCAATGGATCAACCTCAAAAATACTAGCCCACTTTGGCTCACTATCCTCAATCCTGCAAGGTGACCTAATGTCATGATGAGATGGAGATGAAGAAGGTGAAGGTGACTGATCTGATGATGATGAATGTGCTATGGGTTGAGATGGAGGGATGGAAGTGGATGGCTGGGATAATGAAGGGAAATTTTGTGCATGCTGAGTATATGGATCTTTGAAAATATCATTACCTATGAAGGTACACCATGCAATGTTTAATTAATTGAGATGATGGTGGACTATGATTTTGATAAGGGAATGATGAAAAAGAATTTTCATTTGATTTTCATACTCCTTTTTCTAGGAAATATATTCCATCTTATCTATTCTCCGGAAAAACTAGTAGGGTATATTAAGCATCCTTACTATAGTGAAATGCATTAAGAGACGGATGTGATAGGAATAAAGCCTTGAAAATCTACCCTCAAATGAAAATTATTTCATGATTATACTCATCATTGGTGCATATCTGTCCAGGCAGTGAGAAAAATGAAAGAACCTCTTTTTCCAATTCTTGTATCTTAGTTTGAGGAAAGTCTCAATGCACTATTTCTCCAAATCACCCTTCTTGAACCATTTTTCCCCAAAATTTGGGATCCCGGTGGTAGCTGAAATGATAGTAGTTGATTTAGTAAAAGTGGCACCATGTAAAGTAACTTGGCTGTCATGGAGTCTAGATATTAAAATTATGGTCAACATGGGATGATGTTGGACCCTCTGAATTTTCTCACAGAACTCATAACAACCAACATGTTTGAAGCATGTCACAGTCATTGGAAAAGCCAAGAGTTCCCTAATGCAGGTAGGTTCATGTCTAAGTGCTCTCCCACATTTATGTGGTCTCCTCACCTCTGTTTTCTCTCCCTCACTGTATGATATTTTTTCTTCCTCTTCTACCATGGTGTTTTTATCAAAACCCTAGGGAAGTGTGATGGTGTGGAATATGGTTTTAGGAATGAGGAATGGGAAAGGGAAAATGAAGGAGATGATGCTAGGAATTTATGAAATGGGGGAGGGAATAAAGAGTGGTAGTATGATGGGATTTAGGATGGGGATTTGGGGACTAGTAGCCTAGGTAAATGTAGCACCTAGGGCTTAGCATTTTTGGAAAAAGGGTTAGGGAAAGAGAATTTTGTAAAACAGGGGTTTAGGAAGGGGTATTTGCAATTGTTTGAAGGGTGTAAATGTGTAGTGGAGTGTAATTTAGGGAATTTAAGAATGAAATGGGAATACTAGGGTTTTAAAACATTTTCAATCACCAAATTTGAACATAGATTTCAGAACACTCAACACAATAACTTCTTGAAGATGATATTTAATAGCATTATCTCTTACTCATTTGCTGGAGGTAGATGAGTAGGTTGATGAAGCTTTAGAAATGATTTTTTTCCACTTGAATGCATTTATGGGGGTTCTCTGGTCATATGTGCAACACCTGAAGCGATTTTTCCCTCTCAGAATATTTTGTGCCCTCATAGAAGCATCCGCACCCTCGCAGAAGGATTTTCACCCTCGTAGAAAGATTTGCGCCCTCTACCCTATTTTTTTCAAATTTCGCCCAGCAAATCAAAATTTTTCTCTTTTGGAATGCTTGCTTGGTGTTTGGAGGAGACAAATGAATTTGAAAATATGTCTAGAAGTCTTAAATACTCGACTTAATTTGAATTTAGATTGGAAAACCCACTTTTTTTAATGTTTCATTTCACCTTTTGAAAACATTGTTGGTTACCCTTTTTGTTTGACTTTTCTTTTTTACAGGATGATGTTGCTAGAGTTTGGCACTTTTCACATTGAATTTGCTTCTCTTCAGTTTGGCATGTGAAGTTTGAGTTGGCATCTTGGGATAGAAATTATTACATATAATGAGCATAAAATTACATAAAAATTAAAAATAAATTACATCTTTTTTTTTAATAAAATTACACTTTTGTATGAAAATTAGAATTTGGAACCATAATTACAAGCTTTAAAAATCATATTTACATGCTGATAAATCCTTTGAAGATGATGGATAAAGTATTATTTGAGTCACTCTCACACCTTTGCTGACCTTATTGAGATGAAATGGTGTGTTATGAACCTTGAAAAATAAAACTTAGTTGACCTAATGGGACATTGGATGACCTGACTCCATGGTTGAGTTTGACTGACATAATGACACAGTGAAATGAGCTTTTAAGATTGTTTTATGCTCATTAGGACATGAAGGTGGGTCAACAAATCTGAAATTTTGAGGGAGAGTGAGGTTTTATGACTAGGGCTACCATCAGTGAATCAATTTTTTGCATGACCTAATGGAATGATAAAAAAATTCTTGAGTGGGACCCCTAAAACGAATATGAAAAGAGTGATTTTGATCACTGATGGTAGAATGCAAATTATGACACTAACACCAGGAAACTAGGAATTTTACCAAGTTTCTTCAGTATCCTTTCAAGGAAGTCATGTTTGTATCTTCAAAGGTATATGTTATCATATTTCTCGATGATGGAAACATTGCAAAATGTTCTTCATGGGTCACTTCAGGATCAGGGACGGGAAAATGAGTATGGTGACAAATGAATGTGTAACATATGCCCCCTACAGCATGAAGGAAAAACATGGAGTGATGGATGAAATTCTTTATGAACCAAGGTAAAGAACGTAGACCACCCTTAGAGAACCTATAAAATAAAAAATTTACAATATATGACATATCTGGTATAAATATGCCTAGCCACATAATGTTACACTAGGCATCAAATGGCACATGAGCCCACAGTATGGTCGCAACCATCCGTCTAAAACAGATCATAGGAATGGATCTGTGGTATGGACACAACCATATATATATATATATATGATCATGTATACAATCACAAATACTCAATAACTCCTCGCAGCCTGGACCAAAAATCATATGTGACCCAGGGTCTTCACCGTAATCTCAATCAACCGAATGTATGAATCTAGCCATGTGAATAAATATGTTGGTGTCGAACATGCTAAAAACCACCTGATTACCAACCAATAATGAGAACCATTAATAATAACAAGAGAGGCCACCAATAATTAATATGGAACTTAAGGTACAACAACACAATATACAAGTGTGAATAGATGTGTTGAAGTCGAACACTTGAAAAAACATTCAATCGAAGGCCAATGATGTGAAACTTTCATCGAACACGAAGAAATTTCCATTGAGGTATGCAAGCTCCAAGGTATTGAAAGAAGTTTCTAAATCATCTTCCCGGATAATGAGGTTAAGTCGTCAGGAATTGATTCGTCGAAGGAGGGCCATAAGGATTCCCACATCATCAACATGAAACAACATATATCTTAAGATGGTAGGTGTGATTCAAGATTATAACAGAGGAGGTCAGATATGCAGAAGGTCTTTGAAAAAAATGACTTCTCTTGAACATATTGGTGACATGACTTCGGAGTGTGGAAAAATTTGACTCAAATAGGATTAGAGGTCATGTTGACAAAATTGGTAATCAGATAAGAGGAAAAAATATTTCCCAAACCCATTGAGGAAAAGTGACGAATGTAGGATGTCCCCAACCCGAAATGAATTGTAGATGACTGTTATGTTCAAGAGAGACAAGTGTTATAGGGTAATATGCTTTGGTGGTGGTTATTAAATATCCCTCTCAGGGCTTTCTGGTGCCCGAGGCAGACAGTCAAATTAGATGTAAAGTTCAAAAAGATTTTGCATACATGTTCATGCTAATATATATAATTGAAAAAGTAAGATGGAGACATTACCTCTTTATGGAAAATAGATCCTATGGAGAGTGCCAAGTAGTGAAGTAGAGATCCTCCTTCACTGGCTCCAAATCCAGATCCTGCAATCAACCAAGGCACTCACGTAATCTCTACAACAGTGTATCTTCTTATCAATTAAATTAGCATATAAGAAAATTGAGACAATATATATATCTAAGCCATTCATATCATGCTACATAGATGATTTAAAAAAAATTGTGACACTGATGCATCGAATGGACAAAAGAGATACAGTTCTATTGATTTATAAAAAGGAGGATTACAATCGTTGGTTGCACCAAGCCCTCCTCAGTCTTCCAATTCCTCTCTCTCTTTCTCTATCTTAGAGTGTGATGATGCTCAAGGCAGAAAGCTCTCAATTAACTTCGCTGATCTTCAAGCCTCACACTACAACAATGAAATTCTTCTCCACATATAATCAAACCGTCAACCTTAGACCAAGAGGCCACAACTCCATTTTATAGGAGATGGAGAGGAAAAACCTTGCCAACTCTTTCAAGTTGTTGAAATTGGGAAAGATATAGATGTATCCTTTCTTTCATTTTCTTTTGCCTTCCATAGGAGTTTAGTTATGTTTGGAAATTCCTAATAAAAGGTTTGTGCCATTTAGTTTCTATTTTGAATTGATTCCCTTTTGAGAGAAATCTGGAAATGCCAGTCAGATTTCCGCAAGATATCTCCATTTTCACACTTAAACACGGTTAACGCTACCCTTTAGGCAAGATAGAGCGTTACCCTATGATATAGATTTATGTAGGAACACAACAGAATAAACATATAACCATAAATACAAAGATGTAGTGGAAATAACACTTCATTTCATTAATATCAAAGAACTGAAATTTTCATACAGACAGAATGGAGATAAAACTAACTAGGGCGTTGGTATCTATCTCTGAGAAGAGATGTGTCAGTTACAGGCCTATGAACTGAGTTAAAATGAGGCTCGAGGGCCTATTTATTATTTAGAAACAATTTGAAATCCTAAACAGCCAAAACCCTAACCCTAGGAGATGAAGCGCCAAAACTATGGGCCCCGTTTGGGTAAATTGGTGTTTCAACTTCCCAGGGATGTAACTTTGGTATACAATCTCCGTTTGACGCGTACCATACCTCGTTAGAGATATATATCCGAGGAATACAAATTTTGAGTGAGCAACATCGGTCCATGGACCCATGTTGCTCCCCGTTTTCCCAAAAAACATTGTTTAGGGCCTCAAAATGGCTCCGGAAGTTCAGGACCCAAAAAACTGCTAAAAATTGTAAGTTGTGCCAAAATTGAAAAAATGAAAGACACAATGGTGGGGCCCCAAGTGGAATAGGTGGGTGACCACCAATATCCACCTGAATCATTCCTCCCCCCTTAGGAAGAAATGGTCCCCATTGCGTTAAGTTCCTCCATGAGATGAGGAAATTTCTGCTGAACTTGGTCCCTGGTGAACCACTTTCCTTGATGCAGGAGTTGGCCAGCTTTGACAACCCGATACAGTTGGATCTTCTGTTGGCGAGTGTTCTTGATTTTCATTTCCATGATACAATCTATGGTGGCATTTTCCATGCAGTCTGGGTTTAACTCTATTGGTGTGAGTTGTTCTGCAATGTCAGAGGTGTCTAGTAGAGGTGCGAAGTATGGATGAAGGCGGCCCACATTGAATACTGGGTGTAGACCAAGGAATGGTGGAGTACTGAGCTTGAAGGCATTTTTCCCTATAGCCTTGGTGATGGTGTACAACCCATATCGGAGCAGGCGAAGCTTGTGGTGGGGTCTAGTGAGGCGCTCCTTTTAAAAATGTAGCCATACATTGTCACCCACCTAGAAGTTGTGTGGCACTCGATGTTGATCATGGCGTTGCTTGTACTTAGCATTGGCTCTATCCAATATGTCATGAAATTGTCGGTGGATGTGTTGAATGTGCTCGATGAAGCTATTTGCTTTTTCAACTTCAGATTGGACATGAGCCGAATTGGCCTGAGTAGCCACAAATGGCATGGCTACGTCAATGGGACATAGTGGCTGGAATCCCAAGCCCAAATGAAAGGGGCTATGGCCGATTCAACTGTGGAGAACCCGGTTATAACTATGTTGTACATAGGGGAGGCTCTCGTCCCATGTGCGTGGATGATTTGAATTGTACATGCGCAAAATGTGTACAATCATTCTGTTGACGACCTCTGTCTAGCCATCTGTTTGGGGATGGAAAGTTGTGGACTTGGTGAGCTTGGTGTCTAGCATTGACCAGAGGTTGGACCAAAATGTGTTGAGGAACCTGCTATATCGATCTGATATGATATACTACGGGATCCCAAAGTGCACCCACACTCGTTCAAAGAAGAGTTTAGCAGTGGCTTCTGTTGTGATATTCTTCTTGCAGGCCGCCATAATGGCCATCTTCGAGAATCTGTCAACGACCACAAAAACAAAGTCATTTCCGTGCTTAGTAGAAGGTATGCCCAACATGTAATCCCTGGAGATGGATTCCCAAGGTCGACTAGGGGTAGGTAGTAGAGTATATAGGCCTTGTTTCTTGATGGTTGGTTTGGCAATGACATAAGTAGTGCAGGATTTGATGTGCTTCCCGACATCCTTTCGAAGGTTCAGCCAATAGAAATACTTCTACAGTACTGCTACTGTTTTCTCAACCTTGAAATTCCCAGCAACTCGACTGTAGTGTGCTTTCCATATCATCTTGGCACGCTCACTTGAAGGAGCACAAAGGTGTCCCAGGTGACATAAAAGTGCATCTTGGAGGTGAAAATTTGGAACTTGCGTACCCCCCAAGAGTGCCTTGTAAGTGTGGCCGAATTTTGGGTCGCTCTTGTAGAGAAGTGGCAAATAAAAAGTCTCATGCCCACAAGAGTTGAGAATGGTGGTGAGCGCCACGATTGGTGGTCGGCTGAGGCAGTCTGCAACATTATTGGTGCTACCCTTCTTGTACTTGATGTTCAAATGAAACTCGTTGTAGATATGTGGACCACTTTTGATGGCGATCATTCTGCAACTTCCCTTCTATCTGTATGAACTACAAGGTTTGGTGGTCCATGTGGATGATTGTTTCGTTCCCCAAATGTAATGCTTCCATTGTCGACAAGCTTTCACAATGTAATACATTTCTTTGTCATAAGTGGGATACTTTCGAACTATGTCAGACAATTTCTCTCTGTGATATGCCACTGGATGTCCCTGTTGAGTAAGAACTGCCCCAATAGCATAGTCAGAGGCATCTATCTCAATCTCAAATGGCTATTGCAAGTCTAGTAATGTGAGCATTGGGGCAGAATATAGGCGATTTTACAATTATGTGAATGCCTTCTGTTGAGGTTCTGACCAAAATAATTTTTCTCTCGCTCCTCCCTTGGTGACTTGACTCAAGGGCCAAGTGATATGAGAGAATCCCAACATGACCCTACAGTAGAAATTAGTAGGACCCAGAATGTTGCAAAGCTCTGTTATAGTGGTTGGGGCTAGCCAATCCCGAATGACTTGGATCTTGGTTGGATCCACATGCACCCCACTTTCATCAAGAATGTATCCTAGATATTGAACCTGGGTCATGCCAAAAGTGTACTTATCCAAATTGGCACACAACTTGTGTTGTCGCAGTGTTTGGAGGACTTGTCGGATGTGGTGAAGGTGCTCTTCCCAAGGCTGGCTTAAGATCAGAATGTCATCCAAGTAAACCACTACAAATGAGTTGGTGAATGGCCACAAGATGTCATCCATCAACCTCATGAAGGTTACGGGAGCATTTGTCAACCCAAAAGGTATGACCATCCATTCGAAAAGGCCTTCCTTGGCTTTGAAGGCAGTCTTCCACACATTGGAGGGTTCAATTGGTACCTGGTGATACCCAAACTTGAAGTCGATCTTGCTGAAATATTTTTCACCTTTGAGTTGGTCTAGAAGGTCATCAATCCATGGGATCGAGTACCTATTCTGGACAGTGATCTTGTTCAGTGCCCGATAGTCAATACAGAGTCTCCACGTCCCATCCTTCTTTTGTACCAACACGATCGGGCTCCCACAGGGCGATGAACTTGGTCGGATGTGACCTTTCTATAGTAGCTCCTGAATCTTCCTCTTGATTTCATCGTTTTCAGAACAGAGCGCTGATAGATCAGTCCATTGGGTAGCGGCGCACTTGGGGTCAGATCAACTGGGTACTTGACCTGACAGTCCCCTGTGGGTGAGTTGAAGATGTCCTCGTACTCCTCCACAACCTTATCCATTTGTTGTTTTCATGCAGAGGAGCCTCATCTGGAGGTTGTGGCCACAATCTTCTTCTTGCCTTAGGGGCAGATCATTAGGAAAACAAATTTCATGGTTTGGGAAATGAGCTTACTACATATTTTTGCATTAACCAAAGAGATAGCGGCAGGAGGTGGCACCTTTGGTATCCTGTACAACTTATTTCCCAAAGTAACAATAACAGCGTGAGGCTAAGACTCATACACAACATGACGCTTCCACAAGTATGGTTGTCCTAATAATACATCAGAACCATCAATAGGAGCAACGTCACATAATACCTCATCCGTGAAGGGCTTGATGCTATAGGGAAGGTGGCACTGCTGGCTGATGCGGAGATGTCGTCCTTGGTGAAGCCACCCGATGGTGTATGGATGTGGGTGAGCTGTGGTCGGAAAGCCTAACCGCTTCATGGCATCTGCTGAAATGAGGTTATTTTGGCTCCCATTGTCGAAAATGAACTATACCAGGGAGCCCTTTACCCACATCTAGGAGTGGAAGAGATGTTCCTCCTCCTCTAGATCTTCCGGTTCCTCCTTCTCGATCTTCGTAGTGGCAACAGTGGCGTTGGGCTCTGCATCGATAATCTGTTTCCCTTTGTCCTTCCCCTTTTTAGGTTCTAATTCAGAGTCGGAGCATGCATCTGACTCAGAAGCCCTCATCTTAGCCACCAGTGACTGCTTGGCCTGACACTCACATGTGTTGTGAGTGGAGCTCTTATGGAACTCACACCACTTTCCCGTGTCCTTCTTTGTCTTTGCGGTGTTTTTATTTGCTTGTTTCTTCGACAGGTTGTCTTGAGTCACCATGCCTTGGCTCTATCCTTTGTCCTACTTTTTGGGACCATCTTTCCCTTTCTTTTGATTCGCAGATGTCTTGCTTCTTCTATTTTAATTTCTCCTCATTCTTGGCAGCATATCGGTATGCCGTACCAAGCGAGGAGATGTCGAGGAACTCCATTTCCTCCTGAATGTATCTGTGCATACAACTACAATACCTTAGCACCAGATGTTTCTCTGAATCTTTGATACCCAACTTGGTGCGTAGGGTATGGAACAGATTTGTCAGCTCATGCACATCTTGATCCCTTTGTTGTCGCAGTGTGGTCCATTGTACGTACTTGTCCTCATAGCTCCCCACGGGATAGTATTGTTCCTTGATGGCGTCTCAAAAATAATTCCAAGTGGGTATGGCCAAGAACAGAGAGGGTTCTGCCTCTTCCTTTTTCTCACAGTGGGTTTCCCACCAGTCCTTGACATGGGGGGCAGCTTTGAGGAGTGCAAAAATAATCTTCTCCCTATCGGAAAAGGCATGAACCGAGAAATATCCTTCTAATAGATTCAACCATCTATCTATGGCATCTGCATCTATTTGACCCTCAAATATGGGAATGTCAAAATTTACTTGTACCTTAAAAGGAGTCGCACCTCCAGAGTGGCTGCTAGATGCAAATGTGCCGCCGGTGGGTAGCCGTTGAAGGATCTGGGCAAAGTTATCCATCATCGCGTTCCGTTGTTTTTTGAGGACCTCCTCGAGAAATATTTATGATAGGATCTCCTACTCCCTCATCTTTCTTTTCGTCCCCATGGGTGTTCATTGGTTTTTTCGAGGCTGATCTTGCAAAGGTTCCACCAGATTGAGCCCTAACTCCTTATACCCCGACCTCATTGGGGACATGCAAAGAAGGATCGAGAAAAAAACAGACCGCTCTGATACCATTGATCTGGATTTATGCTCGAACGTAACAGAATAAACATATAACCATAAATACAAATATGGAGTGGAAATAACACTTCATTTCATTAATATCGAAGAACTGAAATTTTCTTACAGACAGAATGGAAATAAAACTAGCTAGGGCACTGGTAACTATCTCTGAGAAGAGATGTGGTGGCTACAGGCCTCTAAACTGAGTTATAATGAGGCTTGAGGGCCTATTTATTATTTAGAAACAATGGGAAATCCTAAATAGCCAAAACCCTAACCATAGGAGATGAAGCGCCAAAACAATGGGCCTCATTTGGGTAAATTGGTGTTTCAACTTCCCGGGGACGTAACTTTGGCATATGATCTTTGTTTTACATGTACGATACCTCGTTAGAAACATCTATCTGAGGACTACAAATTTTGATGAGCAACATCTATCCATGAATTCATGTTGCTCCCCGTTTTCCCAAAAAACGTCGTTTAGGGCCTCAAAACGGCTCCGGAAGTTCAGGACCCGAAAAACTGCTAAAAATAGTAAGTTGTGCCAAAACTGAAAAACTGAAAGAGACAATGGTGGGGCCCCAAGTGGAATAGGCGAGTGACCACGAATATCCACCTGGATCACCCTAGGTATTAACGCTCCTTTTGCATGGCCCAGGTGCGTTATAATGCTATCTAGCTATTTCTGGGGTGCGTTACCTTGGCAAAAATGGGTCTTGTCTAGGTCATTTTATTCATTCCATGTTACCTTCTCCTCTGAGCTGATGACGAGGTCATTTTTTCTATAATAGATGCCCCCTAAAGTGTGAGGTCAGAGATGAAGATGATGGCCGATATACTTTATAAAAAGTGTGGTAGAATGAAATGAATTTGGAGGACTGAGGAAAACCTGAAACAACAACATATGTCAGAAAATATAGTACCTGTCTTAAGTCGGGCATTCCCATGCTCAGTAGCTAATCAACATGATTTCTCTAGAATAGAGATATGAACACTATGTCCACTGAAATGCATAACTTGAAAGTGTTTGTCATCACAGGATCAAAATGAAAATCTGTCTCCAAAAAACAATATCGCAACTTGGGAGAGGAAACATAGCTGTAATGGTGTAACCCTCAACCCAAGGTCTTGGTCGTCACTTCACTAAACAACGTATTTCTATACATGTGAATGAATTATCTGTCATCGAACATGCAGGAAATTGTCTGATTACCAGTAAATAACAAAAACTATTAACAGACGTGAGGGTGGCCACCAATAATGATGATGGTATCCAAGATGCAAAGTACAATCTAGAGAGCGTGAATAAAAGGGGTTGATGTCAAACACTCATAGAATCATTCAATCGAGAGCCAATAATGAGAACTCCCAACAAAACGCAAGATCACCTATCATTGATGTCTGCAATTATATGGGTACTGATGTGTTTCTGGATCAAATTCCTAGATAAAATGTTGAATTCGATAAGAAGAGACCTATCAAAAGGTAGGCACTAAGGCGTCCTACATCAGTTGACACGAAACGAGAAAATATGATTTTGTTTTGATGGAAATAATCAAGAGGAAGTGGGAATAACTAATGAAAAATAAGTTTTTGTATATGATGACTTTGGTTGATAGAAGGAGTAGTAGATAGCGGGATCCTCTTGAACAATAGAAGGCACTCTAACAGGGTACTAGGTAGCTTAGGCTTGATGAAAACCAAAGAGTATTAGGATTCACCATTGCAGGAGCACTGGCAGACAAAGGCTAAACTCATAGATGGTAGGGTTCGGCTAAATGCGAAAGAGTTTTCTGGGAAGTGCCATGTTCAAGATTTTGTGCTGCCAAATCGACCTTTTGAAAATGTAACAGAAGAAGTATCCATGTTTTCCAAATTTTTTCCCTGTTTGATGAAGTTTAATGAGTCTAGACGAGTAAACTCAGTGATTTTTTCATATTTATAGAGTCTAAAAAACATCGTAAAATACAACTCTAGGGGGTACCCTTGTCATGTTTGATAACCAGGCACGACGAAGGGAGAATAGTAAGCCTGAAATAGTTCATTTTTCGTGAGTTAGTCCATTGAATCTGGAAAGGTGATAAATATATGTTCGATGGAAATCTACCTCATTTTGTTATGAGTACGAGGAGACAGAGTAAACTCAATGTTCTTTGTGAAATTTTAACGAGTCCAACAAGGAAAAACTCGGTGCTCTCCTTGAAATTTTGATGAGTCACACGGAGAAAAACTCGGTTACTTTTTATGTTTAAAGAGGTTTGAAAAAGATAAAAAGAGTGGCTTATATTCCTCTTTCGTGGTTGTTTAACGAGCCCAAAAAAGGCAACTCGGGGTTTTTTTTGTTTTATGAGCTAGAAAAAGTCCCTAAAAAGAAAGCTCGAAACTGGGTCGAACATGGTCAGATCTGCATATAAACATTGACAACCCATCAGAGCATTGGTAACATATAAAAACCAATAGTTGCGAGAAAATGTACCATGAATTTACCAATTTTTATTAGACTTGCTGAATGAGTCTTACCTCCATAATGGCTATAAGAAGGCCACAAACCTTCATTTTCACTCTGTTGAGTGTTGTGATAGAGCTCTGGAGTAAAAAAGTGGTGAAACTTTAGCTGTCGATTGTGGACGAACCGGGAAATAGTTTTTCATTCTGTGAGATCCAAGTAAGAGCTTGAACCTTCCCCTAGAATTTCATTATGTTCTTAGTTCTTTTTGTTGGCTAGAAATATCGATTTTAGCAGGCCCTAAAAAATTTAAGTGGCTAACGCAGGTGCTTATTTTTATGCCCGCATTAAACGCACTTCCCAACAGGATACAGAGCGTTAGCACACACTATTGGGCACTATAGCCCGTGTTAGCCAGTAAAGTTGATTTAAGAACTTTTTTTTTATCATTCTAAAGTGTTCCAGCCAAAAACTAATCCACTGAAAATGTTTCGTGTGCAGGTGTGAAGCTAGTTACCATGAGAATTTGGTGCAAAAGGGAGCATGAGCGAGAAGAACGTGAAATGGTTACCGATGCAGCTACGTTGCTAGTTCTCCACAGATGCTGATTGCTAAAGTATGCTCATTTAGAGCTAATGAGGGGATAGGAGGACCTTCTGATATGGATAATGTAGTAGTGGGATGACCGTCAGCACGTCTTTCATATCGGGGCTAATGAACTCTCGATTGAGAAAGATGACATCTATTTTTTGACTGGCCTGTCATGCAGAGGACCAAGGCCCAATCTGACAGGATCCACAGCTGATCCCTGCACCACTGCTGATTTGATTCGTACTCATTGCATAAATAATACTAATGTAGTAAGTAACCCAGCGCCTATTGCACGGATGGCAGCGAGACCGTTGAGGCCTCTCTTGTGGATGATAGTTCGCTTGGCCGGAGCCAAGAGTCAGCAAATGGCCACCAAGGCCCAGGTATTGTTAGCACTGGATTGTATGCAGCCTCAGGTATTTGACTGGTATGAAGGTGTTGTTCACCGAGTTCGTGCAGAGTTGACATCATGTAAGACCCGAACCCAAAGAGATTTTGGGTATGGTACATTGATCGTGTCATTCATACTAGAGTGGGTACTAGCCATAAGGCCAAGAATGATCACGGATGCATTGGGCCCGCGAGATCCAAGACAGGCTCATTAGGTAGCTTTGATACCGCGAACTAGAGAGGGTCCAATCCGTCACTGTTTTGATGATGTATTCTTCGAGTGGCTTGAAGACCAGATCATAATGATTGAATATTATCCCTATGTAGGGATGAACTATACAGGAGATCCAAAGTTGGTATTAACCCTGGGAACTCAGTGGGGCCTAGATGGTAAGAAAGATGTTGATTAGTGTAGTTTTAAGTATTATTGTATGTTTTGAATGTTTATGCAATTTTTTTGTTTAATGGGTGAATTTTTTTTTTGACATGAAGCTTGTTGCTTGACACAGATGTCGCACCTATTCGTCCAGCCAGAGCCCCTCACTATGCAAGGCAAGGAATGCAACTACTTGGGGCTGGCATAGCAGCAGAGGCTACAGTAGCCACTGAAGAGGGTGAGGACACATATATTTTTCTTGAGTTTACTAGAAACCTGGAGGGTTTAAGTATGTGTGTGTTGTCTCTTCCCGTGAGAGAGATCCTGATTCGTTTGCATCAGCATACAGTGGGTGTGCCGGAGAGATACTTGGTGCCTCTGAGGAGGATAGGCAGAGCATTTGTCTACTATTTTGAGAAGCAGGCTTAGTAGGAGGAGTGGATATATGTGTAAATGTCATAGTGAGGCTTTAGCAAAGCCAATTTTTTGTAAAACACCCAAGTTTTGAGAAGTTTTTTGATGTAACCTAACTAGACATGACATATATATGTATATATGTATATATATATATATATATATATATATATATATATATATATATATATATATATATATATATATATATAGATATAGATATAGATATAGATATATATATATATAGATATAGATATATATTCGCGATTTTGTTCTCGTGTGCTTTTTAATGTTTATGTATCTTCTATGGTAAAAAATATACACTCACGTAGAACTCTTTCTATAAAAAATGTGACAAATGCCAATATAACACATAATTTTCCAATGAATCAGCTAATGCATTAAATTCTCTAGGAATGTGCTCAAATGCAATGGTTTGAAAGTGATGTTATAGAAGTCGTACCCTTAAGAAATAATGTAACAAGACTAGATGACGGATGTGATAATGATTTTTTAACTACATAACTATGAGTTGGGAATCTAACTTGACCAACAAATTGGAGATGTCACGAGATGCAGCTTCCATGAGGAGTTGTATCACCAACACGTACTCAGAAATGTTGTTGGTGGCATTTCCCAGGAAGATTCCCCTGGAACCAAGGAGTTTTGACTCAAGTGTGTAGAGGACCCAAGTAGCTAATGCAATGTGCCTAGTATGACTACTAGCACCATCCACATATCCAACGTATGATAAGGATAATGAAGGCATCTGAGTAAAAACGAAAAGAGTGTGTATGAGAAAAACACACAAAAACCAAAAATATCCAGAGACATCAAAATAAAGGAAAAACTCATATACATAAAATTACAAAGCATATGCCTAGTGGAGAACTAGGCGAAATAATTCTTCAGATAGAGCTCGTTGCGGAGCTCTGTGAGTGGAATTCCATTACAGTCCCGAAGTTCATAAGCTCCTTTTGAGAGGACTTTGGTGACTGTGTAAGGACCAAGCCATAATGGTTGAAGTGTTCCTTTCTCGAAGATGTCGTGTCTCTGATCATAGAGTAGAACGAGATCACCCTCTTAGAAAGAACAAGGCTTGATAGATTTTTCATATTGAGCTTTGACTTGGCGCTAGTGAGCTTCGAGTGCCTGTGTGGCATCTTGACGAGTTTCTTCCAAGTGATCGAGCGAGAGCAACCGCTCTTCTGTGGCGGTGGTGTTGGGTAGGAGTTCAATAATGATCTTAAGTAATGGAATCTCACACTCGATTGGGAGTACTGCTTCCGGGACAAATGCAAGTTGGAATGGCGTGAAGCTTATGGAAGTTTTGACTAACGTACGATATGCCAATAAAGCGGAATATAACTTCTTATGCCATGTGGTTTTATGGTTGCCAACTAACTGACGAATCATGGTTTTGAGGACACCATTTACGGCTTCGAGTTGACCATTTGCTTGAGGGTTGTAGGATGAAGACTGATCTTGTCGAAAACCTAGCATGGCAGTTAATGCTTTCATCATATCAGGGAAAATTTTAAGGATGGAAAATTATTTTGAAGTTTAAAAAATTGGCGAATCTCACTAGTCCCTAATGTGAAAAATATAAAATGTTTATTGATGTATTTGTAAATTTATTCAAATTTATAATGATATTATATATATATTTTCTATATAATGTTGGCGATTTTTAAGGTAAAATAATTTTATATTGTAAAATTTGGGAAAATCACTTTTGTAAAAAAATGGAAATTGGCGAATCTTTTTTTTGGAAAAACCATGGAAAATTAGCCCACGTGCGAATATTAGCCCCTAAAATTTTCCATGCATCATATGGTTATGAAAATGTGACCCATGACTTGTGATGATTAAAAGGGGTACACCGAAATGACAAATAACGTGATTGAACAAGAACAGAGTGGTGGTTTCTCCATCGACCTTAAAAGTGGGAATGACTTCTGCCCATTTTGTGAAGTAGTCAACTCCAACTACAATGTAGTTTTGTCCATCCAAAGAAGTGGGATTGCATGTAATGAAGTCTATTCCCCATTTAGCGAAAGGATGAATGGAGACAATCGGATGGAGAGGGGTGGGGTGAGCACACATTTTCTTTGTGAAAATTTGACACAGATGGCACTTCTGAACCACTATCTTTAAACAAAGTGGACCAATAATAGCCTACACGTAAGATTTTATGGGCAGTAGCTATGCAAGAAAGATGACCACCACACGCCCCCGCGTGGCAGTATTTTAAAACTCGTTCAGCCTCGTTAAAAGTGAGAAAACACTAAAGAATAGTATCGACACCACGATGATATAGAGTATCGTTTAGCATGAGATATTTTTTCGCTTGGTGGAAAATACGATGACATTCGTCGAACGTGAGAGTTGGGTGGAAGCATTGAGTTTGGAGGTAGACCAAAATGTCTCCATACCAAGGATTAGAAGAATCGACTGAGTAGACGAATTCATCAGGAAATGGATCATGAGATACATCCCCCGAGTCGATTGTCGAAAGGTCTGACAGTAATTAGGCAAAGACTAGAGATTTATTTTCTTTGGCAATAGTGAACAACAAGTCTAATTGTTGCAGGATTACAATCCATTTGGAATATTTTCCTCGAATAATTTGTCGAGAAAAAATGTGTCACATAGGATTCTCCAAAGCAATGACGGTAGTCTGCCTCAGTAATATATAGTGTCGGAGTCAGGTGACAGCGAAGACCACTGCGAGAGAGAGTTTCTCCACATGTGAATATCGTATTTCAGATCTGATGAGATCTTTTGACAAGTAATATATCACATGTTTACTATCGTCATCATGAACTTGAACCAACACCATTCCAAGTGAGGATGGTGAGGCTGCTAGGTAGAGGAGAAAGTCGTGTTAGTAGTTGGGAGCACTAAGAAGTGGGGTAGAAATGAGTGCTCATTTCAAGGCGTCAAACAATAGTTGAGCTTGGTCATCCCACAAATATAGTGTTCCCTTCTTTAATAAACGCATAAAGCCTTTCGTCATCTTGGCATAGTTGACTATGAAGCGACGTAAAAATTTTGCCTTCCCTTGCAAACGTTGGAGTGGCATAATGGATTGCGGTGCGAGTAATTCAATCATTTCCTTAACCTTATCAAGATCAACCCTGATCCTGTGCTTGGAGAAAATAAAGCCCAAAAGGCGTCCAGACTCGACAAAAAATACACATTTATGTGGATTTATACATATATTGTAGAACCTACAATGAGCGGAGATTTGTTTCAAGTGCGCGAGGTGATGGGATCGCTTCTTGGAATGAGTCGAGAGGTCATCCAAGTAAGCCTGTACAATATTCCTAATGTTGTGAAAGGCGTAGTCCATAGCCCTTTGAAAATTTTCTCCTGCATTCTTCAGACCGAATGGGAGTTTACGATACGCAAATGTGCCCCAAGGATAAATGATGGCAAATTTATGTTGATCATATTTTTTAATCGCAATCTGGTTATATCCTGAGAAACCATCCATAAAGGAAAAATATTCACATCTAGCGCAATCATCAAGGATTTGATCTATGAATGGCATAGGATAATTGTCTTTTGGACAAGCGGCGTTCAAATTGCGATAATCAACACAAACTTGGATGGTGGCTTGTTTTTTATCTACGAGAACTGGATTGGAAACCCATTCCATCAAAGGAATGGGATAGATGAAACTAGCGTTTAAAATTTTTTTCAACTTCAGTCTTAATGGTGGCCGCTTTGCATGGGTGGACGGGTCGGAGTCTCTGCCAAATAGGTTTGGCATTGTTATAAACTTTGATTTCATGCTCGACTATATATGGATCGATGTTGGGAATTTCTTCGTAAGACAAAGCAAACACATCACATAAGTCATTAAAAAGGGATGTGAAGCATTCAATTTCCTCGTGATTGCAATCTTCTACAATCTAAATGTTTTCCACGATACCCGTTTTGACCGAGATATCAATGAGCATAGTCTTCGAAAGATTTCCCATGTTCCCTTCCGAATCGATAGTTGGAAGAGTCGTGTAAATGGCAGAAACGATCTCAGGTGGGTCAAATTATGGGATTTGAGTAGTTATCACGTCTGAATCAAACATCAAAGCACAATGGTCGAACTCTCCCCAAGGTCGTTCTTCTAGAGACATGACCTCTCAAATAACTTCGTTCGTAGGTATGACTTCATCGTGGAGATCTTTAGAAATAACTGTGATGGGTGGGAGGTTTGTACCATTGGTCGAAACCATAGCTGTGGAGGGTTTAGATGTAATTTAGATGGCTTGATAAGAAAATTTGGCTGGTGAGAGCAGCATCTGATCCTTGTAGGAATCAATTTCTGAAGGCACCAGTAGGATCCATGGATCGATAGAGCCATCCAAAGTGGTGGATATCATTGCAACCATATGTGGAACCTTAGGTGGCAGGAGAGGAAAGCAACCCATCAGGGAAAATGCCTTTAGAAGACCGGTACTGATACTGATGTATGAGTCAGGAACACCTCCCATTAGGGGTACAGTGCTACTTGGTAACATGGAATAATCGGGAGTGCAAAAGGATAACTGATCCACTGTGACTATTTTCCCATCCAATGGAAAGAGGATGAGTTGGGAGACTGAAGAAACAATGGCAGTCATTGCATAAGGCCAACTATGATCCAAGAAAAAATTATAGTCGAGATGACGATCTATGACTTCTATGTCCACCGTTATCATTTTCCCACTAAGGGAAATGGGAAAGCTAGCAAGGTAGATGTAATATCCCAAAAAATGGAAAATCTACAATGTTAGGAATATCTTATAGTATTCCCAAATTGGAGCTACAACAATATGTAAAAACAACAATGGAGTAGAAGTGAACAACATCATACCAAAATTTATGGAAACCATGGAGCCATTTTGTTATGTAAATCAGTAGCAAACATGTACAATACAACTCAAGTGAACAAGGCAAACAAGCCCCTCATGAATACATGTACGAAAGGTGGAATGCTGCTACATAGCAGAATCTCTATGGACCAAAACTGCATAGTCATAGATAGAGGACTGCTATAGGGAATACAAAATATCATATATTTTCATATATATGTCTCATACAATAATGGGAGAGAATATCTAAGCTCCCAAATACTATTTCAAGTCAATCCTAGAAGGATTGACTGAAATATGCAAAACTTCATAAATACCGGAGTTGCAGTAGTAGCTGCAACTCAAGAACTAGAACTAGTTGGAGATGGTTGAAGATGCTACATCAAACAAATAGACCTTCTCCAATGGATCTTCCAAGTGAAAGGCTAATCCTAACACTAAATATCTCACCCTTCGACAATCACTGCAATCCCTCACTGCAAATACCCATTGAAAATAACGTAGTCACTGAGGGATACTGCGCTATAGGTGCAAGAAAATGTGTTGGCCATGTGCCAAGATCTAAAATATGCTCCAAGGGCTTCCCAACTGATCACCCAAAGGAAAGAAAGCTCTCTCCTCTGAAAGATAATCCTAGGAAGTGGTGTTGAGGAACCTCCACTGCAACACCCCCAAACACAACTTAGCTCTAAACAGAAACTATGTTGTAGCTGAAGGAGGATGCTTGGCCTGAAGACTAGATGTTGAGAAATGAAGTGCAAGCTCCTTCAAAAGGCCTCTCTTGGAAGGAGAAGGAATTCCTAAACAGGAAATCCTTGTGCTAAGCAGCACTGCAACTCTCCTAAACAACAGGAGAATGCACAAAGTCTAAATAGACAATGAAGTCAATAATCAATAGCATGAATAACAATGGCTTCCTTGCCTTCATTTTAAACAAGTGAAATCCCTCTCTCCATGGGTCCCACTCATTAGGGTTTCCTTCACCAAATAATCCTATTCCCATTCATATTGCGCTGTCTATCAAAGTGTTATCCACCTCCTATCCTAGCATTGTTGACTTGGTCAAACTTGACCTTGTCTCCATGCAAATGTCCTCTTTCACACTTGAGGGTGTGAAATCTAGCTCTTATGAATATCCATTTTTATACTATGAGGGATTTTATTAATTTTCCCTCAATGTATGGGCCTCCCTACCCATTTATTTACCTTCTATGTGTAAACAGCAAAATTTAATATTCCACTTTAGCTATGTGCTAAAGTGGGAATATTATAGTCATCCCCTCCCAAATGTTTCTTGTCCTCAAGCAACTACAAAGATAAAATTGAGGGGCCTTATTGAGGCATGAGGTATGATATGAGATGGGATCTACCATCCCCATATGAAGCTCCCATCCCCAAGAAATCATCCATACAAAATGAGTTACCTCCCAACATGGCAACTCCTGAAAATGCTCCTCCACCTTGAGCTCCTGCAGTATAGCTGGGCTGAAAATCTGATCATGGTAGACAAAATAGCCTACCCCACGCTGTCCTCCTCTCCACTTAAGATAAGTGTAGAGTATTTTTTTATCCTGGACTACAATAATGTTGCCCTCAAGTGGTAAGAAGAAAACTAGATCCTCAAGGATCTCTTCTCCAACGTTATGAAACATGTTGGCCCAAATCATCTCATATGTGATCAGCTGGAAGTCATCATCATATGGCATCCAATCAATCATATGGCTCACCTCAAATGGAAACAAGTGATTTGTTGTAGTGGCCACATACTCTCTCATGGTCCCATCAGAACATGAAATGAAAACAATGTGGGAAATCTCTCTCCCAAGGGACACATCCAACCAATGTGCCACTCCCCCAATCATGCTCCCAATAAAAATAATAACAACAACAACATGAGGAACTACAAGGAGAATCATGCTAGTTGCCATATGAAGCAAGGGTGAAGGAAAATGGTCCCTCAAATGTAGCCAACACATTTTGACTCTCAACTACAATAGAAAATGAAATTATGGGTGGCCTCCCCACCATTTGCTTGTTGCCCCAATCTCCTCACAAGTTTGGAGAAAGTGTATGGTGTATGGTGCAAAGTGAGTATGATTTGAAACATATAGAGGCTCCCCAAGTCCTCCTAGGTAGTGACCATCACCAATACTACTTATGGCCTCAAGTAGACCATGACATCTAGAAGGAAGATTGCTCCTCCTTTGAGCAAAGTCCTGCACATATATAGTTAAGGGATGAATATATATATTATACAAGAGATCATTCAAACAAAAAATACCCTTACCATATGTGTTGCTCATAGAAATGGAGTGACTCATAGATTAGTCTCCTGTCATCCTCAAAGAGAAAAGAGGTGGTTGTTCCAACTCTTCCAAAGAGTTATGTATCTCCTCCATCTCCACATGATCCATGCATCTCCTCATATGTTGATCATCCAATATCATACAAGTGAAAAGATCCTTGGAATACTCCACCAACAGCTAGGAGTTTCAATATGGATCTATCCTCCATAGTGACAGCGCTGATGATCTCTCATGAAGAACATCTGCCATATTGTTATCCTCTCCTTTGATAGCTCCCATGCCAAAGATGCAACTTGGAAGGTTGCTATCCTTCCCCTGCTGCTTCTGCCACAGTGCAGAATCTGAAATGAGAGTGGGTAAAGATGATGTTGAGAGAATGCCTCTCTCCTCCTTGAGTCTACCCAAGACTCTCAACATTGTAAAATGACCTCCCAAGGTCTCCACTCTTCTGAAATCAATAAGTGATGCCTCAAAATGTGAAGCATCCACCCTCCTCTATTGATCTAGTGGTCTCCCTGGTGCAATGCCTCCATGCAATGAGACATCATCATCAAGAGTGTTGGTGTCCCATGTTTTTATAGTTTGGAAAATCAAAAGACAAGGCAACATCAGACCAATATTTAGAGTTACAGGATCTAGTCCTCCTATTCTCAGAGAGGGATATCTCAAATTTTTGTTTGCAAAGGTTTATCTTCTGTGCTTAGAGTATTGGTTTTAGACTAGTTATTAAGTGCAGGTGTTTGTTTATTTGTTTGGTTGAATTGATACAACAGAATATGAAATATCTAGGAAAGGTAGGTAGAAAGAGGAAGTAGTAGCTTCATTGGGCAATGGAGTGAAAAATAGGTTAAGACAAACTTATCAATGGATATGGGATATCAGAGGGAAAATCTAACTTTGCCACAGGATCCTTTGGTTTTTGGAATGAGATGGACATCAATGATTTGGAAAGAGAAATTTAATTCTCAACAATGGGATTTTGAAAACACAATTTGAACAATAAATAGCTATTTGATAGACAGGGCTAACCATGAATTATAAAAATCACACCTTTCAGAAAATAATGATTTCAAAACAACTTTTAAAATGAAATCTAAGATTCGGGGAACACCCTATTTCCTCAAAGATTCACTGATAATTGCAGTCATAGAAGAGGGAACACCTAACACATCTATGATTACAACTATAAAGAAATTTATGACAACTTTTTAAGCAAGGACAAAGGGCAAGATCATAACAGACCTCCTTGGCTCACTATAAACAGAAATACTTCAAAGGGAGACTTCAATAATAGCCTTTAAGTGGTAGCAGAGAAGCAGGGAGAACCATAAATCATGCTGAAACCATATTATTCGAACTATTATAGAAATAAACAAGCATGAGGACTAAAGAGAGAGATTAAAGACTCTAAAATACCTCAGCAGAAGAAAACATGAAACAGTGAAGGATGAACAGGTCTAAGGTGCTTCCAGGAGTCATTTCTCAGCCTAAAACTTTCAACCTACTGTAGTAAGAAATTATGGAACATAATGAAAATAGGAGAAAACATTAAACAATTCAGAATACTTCACCAACAGCCAAGCTCATGGATCCAATGATAGAGACTTATCAGGAACAAGCATGCAACAACATCATCAAGGCTTCTAATACTTCAGTTTCTTCTTCAACTTCAACAGACTATGTATTATTTCAGAGAGTTTCAATATTACAACTAGTGATCAACCAACCAATATGTCCTCATTTTCTATAGAAGTATTTATAGAGGAAATGAGGAGGTGGAATGGAATAAAATATCTTCTAAGTTCAATTAATACAGTGTACTGTCTCTCGGCCTTCGAGGGGCTTAATGGAGAAGATTTTTGATATTTCCTCTGTATTAATTGGTTTACATTAACTATTAGACTTGTTGGAAAGAATTTGTTGACTTTAAGGCTCCCCATTATCCTTGTAATAACTTTTGTTGACAGTTTACAATAAGTTCCTTTGGTTGAATTAACTATTTAGCTATATTGATGCAAAATATCTCCTAGTCTAGTAATAACTTCATCCTTCTTTTGATTGCTTTCAGGCTGTAGGTGGATCTGTGGTATTTGGGGGATTCAATTAGCCCCTGATGTGGCAGCGTAGGCTTTCTGTCTGATAAAAAACTCATGATTTTCTTTAAACTGTGTTTTAGTTGGGAGGATTAGGATTTTGATAATCAATCTTAGCCCTAATCCCCCACATATCTGTCTTAAATCTTCCATGCTGGTGCGTTCTATCTCCGACAATGATACTCTTTTAATTGTGATTTAATAACATAGTGTCTTGTTGATGTGCAGGCCGTGCAGGGCTCGTATGGCATCAAGGCCTCATGAAACACTGATGAAACGTGGAGCTTGAACCCTGTGAATGATTCCTTTTGATGAATTTAAGGCGGGAGAATCGTCATTCTCAGACTTTGGCTTTATTTTGATATAATGGAAACCATTGAAAACCCTGCACAATACGAATAAGCATTATAAAATCCTGGATATATAGGTTTGTTGCTTCAGGGGGCACGTGGAGAGAGCATGGCCATTGGATGGCATCATCCAATAGTCAATATTGATTAGAGGAGGTCAGAGGGACATTGGAGGAAGAATTTAAAAAAACCGTCGATCACGCAGAGATCGACGGTCGGGAGCGAGGGCAAATAGTCAAAGCGAAAGAGTTGCTTTATTTGGAAAAATGGAGAAAATGGGTCAAAAACCTTTGTTTCAGCGAAAAATGGTTAAAAATGGTGTTTGGGGTTCGGGATGATTGTGGGTCATCGGATGAGATCATCCCAAAAAATCAACGGCTGAGGAGGCGCTCGAACAACGCACATGGAAAGAAGGAAAAGCGGTTTCGGGGATGAAACCCACCGTTTTCGCGTGAGGAAAAGGCGGGTAGGTGGTATTTTCCTTTGGAATGAGATACGCGTCTCCTCCCGCCACGTGGCTTTAGAAAGCCACCCTTTTCATGTGGCCTTGGGAGAAATAAAATTCATGCTGAAAATCATGCGATTTGGAAAGAGGGTCGTCAGATCTGGGGCCTCAGATCTGACAGTTCAGAGAGAACTCGATCCTGGAAAGATGCGCGGGCGGAGGTAAAGGGAGGGGGAGTTTATCCTTCGAGTTTCTTTGGGTGTGATCATCGTCCGATGAAGTGGACTCAGATCGGACGGCGCATGTCAATATCACGTCAGGCCCATAGTCGACCTTTAATGTGTGATGAGGGTGGTATCTCCAAACCGCCTGAGGCCACGTGTCGGTCGGTGGTGCTGATCGCTGCCAAACGGAGAAAACCGCATCCCTCTCAAAAGCAGTGCGATGAATTCCTCCCGGTTTTCTTTTAATATAATGGCTATAAAACATTAAAAACCCAAAAATTAAATATACCCAAAGGTTTATGTAGGGAGGGTTTTATATTCGCGATTTGGCTTGGCGCCCACTTGCGTGGCCATGGATGTATGGAAGATAATATGACCGGGGGGTTTATGCACAGGGCTCATCGGAGTCAGAGCTTTTCGTTTAACCGAAATATGTGTGCCCTTGGTTTTTTGCGATGTGATAATGCGCGGGGAAAGCAGATGCGATTGCGCGATCGGGCCATCGCAATTGGAGTTTTTGTTTAACGCAAACAACAATGCGTTATGATTTGCTCCGATGTGATAAGTGCTTGTGACCTTTAGCACTTGGTTCCAGTGCTGGGGCACATGGTAGGGAAGTGGTTTAGGACTTAACCCAAGGGGGCTTAAGTCTGTAATACAAAAATTGGTTTTTTATAGATTTTCAATAGTTTTCAAAGGATTTTGAGGGTTTTGATAAGGCAAAGAAAAAGTCTTAAACCTTATCAAAGGGGTTTTAATTAAGGGGAAAGGGGAAAAATATGAAAATGAGGGACTTTTATGGGTAATAAAGGGGAGAAAAATGGAGGTTAGTTTTTTGAGTGAGAACAGGAAAAAGGTGATTTTTGCAACAATTTATTCTCATGAAATCAACAGAATTCCAGGGTGTAAAATGGGCACAGTAGGGAAGATTTTGGATAGAGGCATGAGGCCTTTCAAGATTCTTCAAGAGCCAACACTTTTTTGCAATAAAATTTTGTTCCTTGAAGGCTCCAAAAAATGATTTAGCCACCTTTTGGTATAACAAATTTTATAGGTGGCTAACAGTGGCTCCAATTGGGGATGGTGCCTTCTTGAAGGCATCAAGAACTTCAGACTTGAATTCTCTGGTAGGCTAATTAGTGCCTCATCTATTAGGCTGCCTTTATTTCCTTAAATGATCTTCTTGTGTTCTGAAATCAGGTTAGCAGCCAGGGAAAACAATGGATCTTTCATCAACAAGCTTTCTACCTACCAAATCCTACTGATCTAAAAAAATTTCTTCATCAGAGTGCACTTGGATTGGCAAACTCTTTTCACAACATTTTATTCTTTCGAAAGTAGGAAATCTAATCTATTTCTACCCCTTGTTTCTCCCTGAACTCAGATTAAACATTTGAGTTCAACTGCTTCTCTACCCAAATCTATTAATCTGTTAGGATTAAACAGTCTAACATATTTTTATTTCTCTAAATTCTACAACAAAAATTTAAAAACAGTCAAGTCAAGATTAAGCTTTTTGACTTCCTGTAACCTATGGCATGAAAAACAAGCTGCACATAGACATTATTTTACAGAAAATCAAATCAAAATGGAGAAGGCATAAAATCTGAAAGTTTGAGGTACTGCCTTCTCTTTGTACAACTCTATTTTTTGCTTCTTTTGAGCTGTTCTTTCTTTGATCAACTAGTTCAGAATTTGAGCTGATTAGAACCAGTTATTCCTCTATTTTTGAATCAGAAAATAAAATATATTTGAGTCATTTTCTATTGGAAACTTAGGTTCATATTTTGAGCATGTTTGAACCTTTGATTTCTATCCTAATCTATCTACTGACAAGCCAAGATTAAGTAGTTTTGGAAAATCGAATTTACTATCTTATCAGCAGAAAATTTAAAGCTAATTAGTCAAGATTAGGCTATTTGACTAACTAGAAGTGTGTTCTTTAGGAGTGGCATTTGAGCTTGCACACTTTCAGATTTGTTTCTATTTTTGGTATGAGGCTGTACCTTTCTTGTTTTTACAATCTTCCCTCTTTTCTTTCTTTCTTTTTTTTTGTATTTTTTATTTTTATAACCTTGGATGAAATGTTCAAACTATGATATTTACAATGAAAGAAATAAAATTATTTGAAACTCATGATTCCTAGCAGAAGTAATGCTTTAGCATTCTGCCATTGACAGGACCTCCATACAGATCTTCTCCATTCAATTCTTTGAAGAAAAATTCATTGTGACCCCTTTCAGCATGAACAATATAGGGACGTTTCCACAAGTTCTCAAACTCGCCATGTTTTCCCTTCTCTTCTCTCCTTGAATCCCACTTAAGAACAACATTTCCAACTTGGAAATTGTCTTCTTTAGTTCACTTATCAAATAGCTTCTTCATATTTTCTTGGACCAACTGTGTTCTCTCATAAACTTATTCTCTGGTCTGTTGTAAATGGATGGTTTGATTGATTCTCCTCTACATATCATTCTCTTCAACGTGCACTTCTTGAAGGAGCTTCATGACTGGAACTCCTAATGAGGTGGGAAAGATTGCATCCATGACATAAAGTAGCTGATAGGGGGACATATTTATTGATTTCTTTGTAGTTAACCTATCAGCCCATAAGGCATGAACTAGTTTACTGTGCCATGATTTATGATTTTGTTCCAATAGTTTTTTAATGATATTAATGAGGCTCTTGTTGGAAGATTCAGCTAATCCATTTCCTTGGGGATAGTAAGAAGTGGAATGGCCCAAGGCTATGTGGTATTTGTAACAAAAATAAACCATCTTTTTAGATTTAAAAGTAGCAGCATTATTTGTTATGATTTTTCTGGGACAACCAAATCTAGATAGGATATTTGTTTCAAGAAACTTGATAATGACAGAATCATTAGCATTCCTGGAGGGTATAGCTTCTATCCACTTGGTAAAGAAGTTAGTGGCCATGAGGATCCACCTATGTTGAGCTGAGGAGGATGGGTGGATTTCCCCAATGAAGTATAGACCCCATTGTTGAAAAGGTGCCTCAACTCTGATAGGATGTAAGGGTGAGGGAAGAAGTTTTCTTTTGCCATCAAATATTTGACACTTATGGAAATACATGACCAACTTCTGAGTGTCTGGGAAATGGGTAGGCCAATAGTAACCAGATCTAAGAATTTTGTTCACTATGTCCTTCCAGTAGAGGTGTCCTTCACATTCCCCGTCATGCAATTCATGCATGATTTTTCCTGCATCATCTTCAAGTAAACATTTAAGCGAAATTCCAACAACATTTTTCCAATATAATACCCCATCTAAGATGCAATAACTCAAAGATTTTTGTTTCAAGAATCTAGCTTTAGTTTTAGACAAAGAAGGATGGGCATTCAAATATAAAAGCACATAAATAATGTCAGCATACCAAGGAGAATTCATAAATGTCTCCTTAATGAAAGGAGCAGTGGATTCTTCTATTTCTTCCAACACATCTACCATATTTATATCTAGTGCTTGGAAGTTAGACTCAGCCATAAGCTTTTATAATCCTTGCCCTTTAACTAGTTTGGTGGGCCTGATTTCTAAGTCATACTCAAGAATAGTTGCAATCCATTTTCCCCTTTTACCATCAGGGTCTTGACTTAGAATGTCCTTGACAACAGTATGTGTAACAAAAGCAATTATGTGAGAGTGTAAAATATAGACCCTAAAGTCCTTTAAAGCTTTCACTAATGCTAAGGCTTGCTTCTCCATGATGTTATATTTGAGAGGAGCATCTCTTAAGGGCATACTAAAGAAGGATATTGGTTGTTCTTTTCCCAAGTCATTCTTTTGAAGTAATACTACAGCTATTGTATGCTCAGATGAAAAATAAAAGATGTAAAATTCTCTGGTAAAATATGGACTATTCAGGACTGGTGTTTGGGTAAGAGCTTGTTTGACCAGTTCGAATGATTTTTTAGCTGGTGAAGTCCATTTTACATCGACATATTTCTTAATCATGTTTGTAACATTTTTTAATAGCTCCGCAAGATTAGGGATAAACCTCCTCAGAAAATTAATCTTTCCGATGAAAGATTGCAACTCCTTGAGGCTTCTTGGATGACTGATTTGTAATATACCATCTATCCTTGGAGGGTCTATTTTGATTCCCTCTTTCAAAAATAAATGGCCCAAAATTTTACCCTCCTGGAGACCAAAGAGTGTCTTCTTGGGATTCAATAACAAGCCAAATTTCCTACACTTCTCAAAAAAATTTCTCAGGTGAATCAAATGTTCCTCATCAGTTTTTGAGAAAACGGTTATGTCATCAAGGTAAATGATTATGAAAAATCCAATATCTTCAGAAAATGTTATGTCCATGGCCCTTTGGAAGGTGGCCCCTACATTCATTAATCCAAAAGGCATTTTGACATACATAAAGGTGCCCCAAGTTGTGGTAAAAGCAGTTTTGATTTGATCACTTGGGAGCACTAACACCTAGTTGTAACCTGAGAACCCATCTAAGAGGGATATCCTTTTTGACCCAACTACCCTTTGAAGTATATGGTCCATCTTAGGTAAGGGGTAGTTGTCTTTAACGAGGCTCTGTTTAAATTTCTGAAGTCAATACAGAGCCTAATTTCCCTTGTTTTCTTTCTAACAGAAACTAAGTTTGATACCCACTCTGAATATCGAATTGGTTCGATGATCCCAACAACATACATCTTTTAAATCTCTGCGTTAACTAAAGGTAATAAAACAGGGTTTATTCTCCTTAGTTTTTATTTAAATGGCTTTTGGTTTTCCTTCAAAGGGATTTTATGCTGGATGATGCTGGTATCATACGATTTTAGGTCTTTGTATCCCCAAGCAAAAACATCTTTAAACTCTTTAAATAGCTCTATGTATTGAAATTTTATTTGAGTTGGGAGAGTGCTAGATAGTTTGATCATCTTGGGTTCTGCTAGACTGCCTATGTTATGTTCTTCTACATTCGTTTCCACAGGCTCCATTCTCGGTTCTTTGGCTACATCGTTAAAATAAAAAAGGTCTTCTAAAGGTGCTAGACCTTTTGAAATTTTATCATTTTTGCATTGTAAAACTTCCAAGTCTTCTTGGTCTGCGTTGTAAATTATATTTTCTTATAAAGAATTCTCATAATGGTTTATATCAGTAGAATATGTCATTTCTACTTCTGGGATTTGTTCAATATACAAACGATTTTCTTTATGGCTGGTTTCTGATATTGGTATGTCGAAATCGTTTTCTGATTTTAAGAAATCATCTATGTGTTTGTCAGAATCAAACACTTGCTAGTGATCTTCGTTATCTGGAACTACCGGTCTGTGTTTTACCTTTGCGCTACGCTGTTCATTTATCTTAGGTATTTGACAGTTGTTGGCATTGAAGGCGAGTTCATTTGCTAGATGATTCAGTGCTCTAGGAATGAAAATAAGTTCATATTTTTCAAAGGTTTTCAATAGATCAAGGGCAGAATTTCGATATTCTCTGAGCCTTGGATTTCTGGCTGAGTATTCTCCTTTTATTTTTCTTATGATAAGTTCAGAATCTCCTAAGATTGATATCCTCTAGGCTTCTAATTGCTTAAGCAATTGTAATCCTAGGAGAAGTTCTTCATACTCAGCGATATTGTTAGTGCATGGGAAATCTAATTTATATGAAAAAATCTAATTCATATTTTGAATCCAAACACGTGCCCCTGCACTTGTTTTATTACAAGATCCATCAAATTTTATTGTCCAAAGTATTTTTGACTCATTTTCATTTTCTTGTTGTTGTTGATTGTCAATGTTTTGAATTTGATCTAAGGGAGGATTTGATTGTTCTGGTGAACTGATTTGGTCTATGTTTTCCTTATTTTGTTGAGTAATTTAATCTTCGTTACATAAGATAAAGGAATCTAAACTCGATTGAATGGAATAGATTGGAGAGTTGTTTGGTTTGTCTATGTTGCTCACCATGTACTTCATGTGAGATTCTCTGTATAGTCTTCTATTTTGGTTAAAAACAAGGATGATGGCATAAGACATGTCCATTTGAAGGCTTCCCTGAAGTTTGGCTCCCCAAGATTTTGATAAGAGCATGCCATACTTAGGGGGAATGTTCGCTACAACTATGTCCATGACTAAACTCTTATCAGGGATTTGGGATAAGTTAACACACAAATCTTTGATTAAACCCAAACATTTGACTCTGCTTGAGTCAAAGGAATACAAATCTTTGTATGGTTTAGTAATTTCTAAGCCTAAGATTTCCATCACTACCTTGGGCATTAGATTGTGTGAAGCTCCAGAATCTAACATGGCATTGTGTAAAAATTTTTCGTGTATGTTCAAGCTAACATAGAAGGGAGGGACAACCCCTTCTTGGTATTTTCCTTCAACTTCTAGACCAAACAACAACTCAGGTTTTTCATCTGTCAAGTTCAAGGTGTTAGTATCACCTCCTAAGTTCAAAGCTTTCAAAACTTGGTTTTTGTACACTTCTTTGGTTACTAGTTCAGCTAGGGGAATGGTAATTTTTATCTTAGCAATATCTCCCTCAAGGCTGAAAGGAACAATTGACTTGTTCATATTTACATCTGTCCTTTCAATTGAATTCCTTTAAGCAAATTTGATTTGTTGAACCTTGTTTGAACAGGTAATTGGGATAGTTTTATTAGGACCACTAGCTGAAGTGCTAGGGGTACTTTGTTCAACATTTGGCTGGACACTTTTGTCTTTGTTTATGTCTAGTTTCTTGGTCAAAATGTTGGTTTTTTCTGCTATCTTTTTGGGCTAAGTTTCTGTGTTTTTCTTGATAGCAGTATTAGTGTTCTTATCTTTTGAATTATCTATGTTTCCCTTGCACCTAAGATCATATTGTTTGTGCACCTCCATGATTGCATTTTCAAAACCCAATCTATAGTCATCGGAATCTTCATAGGTGTTTGTATTTTTATCATAAGGAAAAAACCTTGTTCTTCCTGAGTGAGGAAAACATCATCCCCACTGTCTAATCAAATCAAGTTTACATGAGATTCTCCGAACCTTTCCAACTCCCTATCTTCTTCATATTGATATACATAGTTTTGCTGGAAGGGAGGTCTAATCTGTTGGTCATTTTCTTTCTGTTTGTCTTGATTTTTTTCTCTTCTATAATTCTGGTTTCTATTTCTGTTTTGGTTATTTTGAGGTTCTCTTGGTGGCACTCTCTCATTAAAATTGATTTTTTCAAGCATCCTCTTCGTCACCTTCACTAGGTTGTCAATTTTCCTGTCAGAAGTTGAGGTTGAGGGTAGTAGGTCATCTTTATAAGTTACCCTCTTCTCTAATCTCAACCTATTTCTTTTCTCAATTATGTTTTCTTCTATGGTTATAGCTCCTTTCTGCATGTCTTCTAAGGTTAAGTAATCCCTCTCCCTTAGCTGATAAGTCATTTCAGCATCAAGGCCTTTGGGATACCTTACCAAGGCCATGCCTTGAGGAGGTTTCATGTGAGGTGGAAGAGCATTGTAAACGCTATTCAACCTAGTGGAGTAATCATGAAAACTCTCCCCTTGATTTCTCTTTAGGCTGCTATACTCTGCTAGTATTTGGAGAGGATTCTTTTTGAGTTCCCCTTTGTTGATGAATGATGCAAGGCAGGGAGATCATTTATACTATTAGGAGGTAAGTTTTTAAAGAATTTATTTACATCTCCTCCTAGACTTTGGGCAAATATTCTCATCTTCACAGTTTCTTCTTCTATCTCCATGTAATCGAAAGCATCCCCCATCCAATCTACATGATGTTGAGCTATTGTAGACTCTTTTCTAGTGAAATGAGGGATTTTGGATTGGTAATCATTTGGTAAGGGAAGCATAGGTTGTGGTAACACTAATGGGGCATAGCATGTTGCCATGGCTAGAAAGAAAGGTGGATTTACAAGGGGTGGGTTTGTGAAAGGGAAAGTGGGCTACATTGAAGTGGTTTCGATAGTGGATGTTGGATGGACAGATGTGGATGTACTGGGGACAGATTGTTGAGCTGATCCCAGATGAGAGACACCTAAATTGGAAAGGAAATGTAAATCAGGTGGAGTGGTTTATCTACTACCAAGATGTTCACTTTGTTCTAGGGGTGAAAGTAAAGACTCAGAATCTTTCTGAGTTATACCATCAAGAGACCTAGTTCTAAAAGGATTTCTTAAGTCGACTTGTGATTGGTGTAGAGCTACAAGATTTTCAGGAACTGAATTAGCTCTCAAGGGTGATCTGAAAACAGTTGAAAATTTAATCTTAGGAGACACCCTAAATATAATTTCAGGGTTGTCAACTATTTCTGGTGGGTTTGGGTCAAGGAAGGCTCTAGTATGAATCTTTCTAGGAGCCACTATGCTGTGTTGTTAGAACCCAGTTAAAGGAAAAGTTTAACCAAATATGACAATCTTTAAGAGGCTAACTAATCTTTTTAAAAGAAGAAAAATTTAATCCTAAAGCCTTCTAACTAAGTTTGTGTGATGTTACAAAGATTATGGGTCTTCCCAGTGGAGTCTTCAGGTCTGTTTAGGATTGTGGAGTCAGCAGGTGGAAATTTTTCGCTCTTTTGGAGGTAAAAGATTTTATGGTCCACCACCAAGTTTTTAATGAAGCCAAACTGAAATGTTTTTTGGGTTTTTCTGAGTTTCTTGATCTTATAGGTTATGAGAGTGTCCTAAATCTGACTTAACACTTAGCTACGGTGTCAAACATATAGAGTTCACTCTTATGGCCTGGTAACTAAATCCTTTAAGGTTTGAGAAGGTTCTAAGAGAATCCTAAGGGTTTACTTTGTTTGTCACTGATTCAAAATAAGTCCTATCATTATTACCGTTATGCTGGGTAGTGCTTGAAGAAGGTTACTTATGTTATACTAGACAGTGAGTGTTTAATTTTGAAGATTTTACTCAGTGTCCCACCGTGATCACCATTATGTTGGTGTCCCATGTTTTGATAGTTTGGCAAATCAAAAGACAAGGCTACATCAAAACCAATCTTTAGAGTTACGGGATCTAGTCCTCCTGTTCTCAGAGAGGGATCTCTCAAATGTTTGTTTGCAAAGGTTTATCTTGTGTGCTTAGAGTATTGGTTTTAGACTATTTATTAAGTGCAGGTGTTTGTTTATTTGTTTGGTTGAATTGATACAACAGAATATGAAAGATCTAGGAAAGGTAGGTAGAAAGAGGAAGTAGTAGCTTCATTGGGGAATGGATTCAAAAATAGGTTAAGAAAAACTTATCAATGGATATGGGATATCAGAGGGAAAATCTAACTTGGCCACAAGATCCTTTGGTTGTTGGAATGATATGGACATCAATGATTTGGAAAGAGAAATTTAATTCTCAACAACGGGAATTTGAAAACACAATTTGAACAATAAAGAGCTATTTGATAGATATGGATAACCATGAATTCTAAAAATCACATCTTTAAGCAAATAATGATTTCAAAACAACTTTTAAAATGAAATCTAAGATTCGGGGAACACCCTATTTCCTCAAAGATTTTATTTCAAATGACTTAGAAAACATAAAAGGTTCACTGATAATTGCAGTCATAGAAGAGGGAACACCTAACACATCTATGATTACAACTATAAAGACCTTCAAAACAACTGTTTAATAAGGACAAAGTGAAATATGAGAAAAAACCTCCTTGGCTCACTATAAACAGAAATACTTCAAAGGGAGACTTCAATAACAACCTTTAAGTGGCAACAGACAAGTAGGGAGAACCATAAATCATGTTGAAACCATCTTATTCAAACTATTATAGAAATAAACAAGCATGAGGACTAAAGAGAGAGAGTAAAGACTCTAAAATACCTTAGCAAAAGAAAAAATGAAACAGTGAAGGATGAACAGGTCTAAGGTGCTTCCAGGAGTCATTTCTTAGCCTAAAACTTTCAACCTACTATAGTAAGAAATTATGGAACATAATGAAAATAGGAGAAAACATTAAACAATTCAGAATAATTCACCAACAACCGAGCTCATGGATCCAATGATAGAGCCTTCTCAGGAACAAACATGCAACAACATTATCAAGGCTTCCAATACTTCAGTTTCTTCTTCAACTTCAACAGACTATGTATTATTTCAGAGAGTTTCAATGTTACAACTAGTGATCAACCAACCAACATGTCCTCATTTTATACAGAAGTGTTTATAGAAGAAATGAGGAGGTGTATTTGGATAAAATATCTTATAAGTTCAATTAATACAGTGTACTATCTCTCGGCCTTTGAGGGGCTTAATGGAGAATATTTTTGATATTTCCTCTGTATCAATTGGTTTACATTAACTATTAGGCTTGCTGGAAATAATTTGTTGACTTCAAGGCTCATCATTATCCTTGTAATAACTTCCGCTGACAGTTTACAATAAGTTCCTTTGGTTGAATTAACTTTTCAGCTGTATTGATGCAAAATATCTCCTGGTCTGGTAATAGCTTCGTCCTTCTTTTGATTTCTTTGAGGGTGTAGGTGGCTCTGTGGTAGTTGGGGGATTCAATTCGCCCCTGATGTGGTAGCGTAGGCTTTCTGTCTGATAAAACGCTCATGATTTTTTTTAAACTGTGTTTTAGTTGGGAGGATTAGTCTTTTGATAATCAATCTTAGCCCTAATCCCCCACAAATATGTCTTCAATCTTCCATGTTGGTGCGTTCTATCTCTAACACTAATACTCTTTTAATTGTGATTTAATAACACAGTGTCTTGTTGATGTGCAGGCCGCATGGGGCTCGTATTTCATCAAGGCCTCATGCAACACTAACAAAACGTGGAGCTTGAACCCTGTGAATGATTCCTTTTGATGAATTGAAGGTGGGAGAATCTTCATTCTCAGCCTTCGGCTTTCTTTTGATATAATGGAAACCATTGAAATCCCTGCACAATACAAATAAGCATTATAAAATCTTGCATATATAGGTTTGCTACTTCAGGAGACATGTGGAGAGAGCATGGCCATTGTATGGCATCATCCAATGGTCGAGATTGATTAGAGGAGGTCAGAGGGACAGTAGAGGAAGAATTTAATGAGAACTGTCAATCGCGCAGAGATTGACGGTCGGGAGCGAGGGAGAATAGTCAAAGCGAAAGAGTCGCTTTATTTGGAAAAACAGAGAAAATGGGCCAAAAACGTTTGTTTCAGTGAAACATGGTTAAAAATGGCATTTGGGGTTCAGGATGATCATGGGCCGTCGGATGAGATTAACCCACAATATCAACGGCTAAGGAGGTGCGCGAACAATGCATGTGGAAAGAGGGAAAAGTGGTTTCGGGGATGAAAACAACTGTTTTCGCGTGAGGAAAAGGCAGGTAGGCAATATTTCCCTTTGGAGCACGATAGGCGTCCCCGCCCGCCATGTGGCTTTAGAAAGCCACCCTTTTTGCGTGGCCTTGGGAGAAATAAACTTCGCGCTAAAATTCATGTGATTTGGAACGAGGGCCGTCAGATCTAGGGCCTCAGATCTGACAGTGGAGAGAGAGCACGATCCTGGAAAGAGGTGCGGGCGGAGGTAAAGGGAGGGGGAGTTTATCCTTCGATTTTCTTTGGGCGTGATCACCGTCTGATGAGCTAGACTTAGATCGGACGACGCATGTCAATATCGCGCCGGGCCCATATTCAACCTTTAATGCACGATGAGGGTGGTATCTCTAAACCGCCTGAGGCCATGTGTCGGCCGGTGGCACTGATCGCTGCCAAATAGAGAAAACCTCCTCCCTCTCAAAAGCGGTGCGATGAATTCCACTTTCTTTTAATATAATGGCTATAAAACATTAAAAACCCAAAAATTAAATATACCCAAAGTTTTATGTTGGGAGGGTTTTATATCCGTGATTTGGCTTGGCGCCCGCCTGCGGGGCCATGGATGTATGCAAGATAATATGACCGGGGGGTTTATGCACAGGGCTCATCAGAGTTAGAGCTTTTCGTTTAACCGAAAGACGTGTGCAATTTTTTTTTGTGATGCGATAATGCGCGGGGAAAGCTGATGCGATTGCGCGATCAAGCCATCGCAATAGGAGTTTTTGTTTAATGCAAACAACAACGCTTTATGATTTGATCCGATTTGATAAGCACTTGTGACCTTTGGCACTTGGTTCCACCACTGGGGCACATGGAAGGGAAGTGGTTTAGGACTTAGCCCAAGGGGGCTTAAGTTTGTAATACAAAAATGGGTTTTTTATAGATTTTCAATAGTTTTCAAAGGATTTTGAGGGTTTCGATAAGGCAAAGAAAAAGTCTTAAACCTTATCAAAGGGGTTTTAATGAAGGGGAAAGGGGAAAAATATGAAAATGATGGAATTTTATGGGGAATAAAGGGGAGAAAAATGGAGGTTATTTTTCCGAGTGAGAACGAGAAAAAGGTGATTTTTGCAGCAGTTTCTTCTCATGACATCAGCAGAATTCCAGGGTGTAAAATTGGCACAGTAGGGAATATTTTGGACAGACGCATGAGGCCTTTCAAGAGTCTTCAAGAGCCAACACTTTTTTGCAATAAAATTTTGTTCCTTGAAGGCTCCAAAAAATTATTTAGCCACCTTTTGGTATAACAAATTTGATAGGTGGCTAACAAAGAGTAGACTGCATATATGAATGGACAGATTTTTCCTTGCCCTCACTACGCAATCCAATCTCCATCTTAGGTGTATCAACATCCTGAAATGTATAGGGGTGTGTGCTCCTCATCACATGATGCTAGTCCTCCCCCCTATCTCCTCCTTTTGTCTCCATAGTCCCACACCTCATCATCAATGGCACATGTAGAACATGAGTTGTTCCTTGATCTCCACACATGAGATCCTGGGGACTTCCTTGCAAAGATGCAAGAATCCCTCTAGTTGGAGCAAGAGCTCCTCCTTCCTCCACATGAGGTTCTAGATCAACTCTACATATGTCAGTGTTGTTGCCGTCAGCCTCCTCAACATGAATGGGCAACCTCCCAACGATTGGATCCTCTTTTGAAAAAGGGATCTCCATGCCTTCTTGTGCCAACATACAAGATAAAGGTCTTGCCTCTAGCAAAGTATGATACAAGTTATCAGCCTCTTCCATGGTTTTCTGAAGTGGTCTTGGTTTTATGGTTTCCTCCATCACATGTAAGGTCTTTGTTTGTTTAGATTTGTTTTGCTTCACCACATGTGTTTTAGAAATTTTCTTATCAAAATTTTCCACCAATGTTTAAATGAACCTTGAATAGGAAGAAGTATTTTCATTCTTTAAAGAAAAAGACTCAAATATCCACCATGCATAGGCCTTACCTCCAAAATATAGTGATGCTACTCTGATGGCTTCATCTTTAGAAATTTGATGCTGCTGCAAAAAGGTGTCTAGCTCTTCCACCCAAGCCCTAGCTGAACATGTAGGGGAACCATCAAAGGTTGACAGAAGAAATATATCCACATTATGTTGCTTGCTCCTCCTCACCTTGATCTTGAAAAACTATGGGAAAGTGATATTATCTCTAAACTTTTGAGTTTGAGATTCATATTCATGCAAGAAACCAATAAGAGTTCCTCTCTTAGGCATTCCTTCTTCCTCCCTTTCTCTCATGGAAAAAATGGGCATGAGACTGTGTTGTGCATCATAGGGTGTGGTTGCATGCTCACACTCCCCATAAGAAAATATAGATTTTGACTCAGTTTCAAACCCTCTTGGAGATTCTGTATACATCTCCCTTCTTATCTTCTTGAAATCTTCATGAATGCTCTATACAAATCTTGGAAGAAGCTTTGTAAGCCTATCTTCCTTTCTTTCTCCACATAATGGATTTTTCTCTTTTCTATTCATATCTTTGTATCCTTTCCTTCTAGATATCATATTGGCTGATATCCACAGGCTGAGCCGAGATTGATGCTCTGATACCACTGTAATATCCCAAAATAGGGAAAATCTACATTGTTAGGAATATCTTATAGTATTCCCAAATTGGAGCTACAGCAATATGTAAACACAACAATGGAGTAGTAGTGAAAAAAATCATACCAAAATGTATGGAAACCATGGAGCCATTTTATTATGTAAATCAGCAGCAAACATGTAAAATACAACTCAAATGAACAAGGCAAACAAGACCCTCATGAATACATGTACAAAAGGTGGAATGATGCTACATAATAGAATGTCTATGTACCAAAATTGCATAGTCATAGATAGAGAACTACTACAGGGAATACAAAATGTCATAGATATGCATATATATGGCTCATACAATAATGGGAGAGAAGATCTAAGCTCCCAAATACTATTTCAAGTCAATCCTGGAAGGATTCGCTGAAATCTGCAAAACTACAAAAATGTCGGAGTTGCAGTAGCAACTGCAACTCAAGAGCTAGAACTGGTTGGAGATGGCTGAAGATGCTGCAAAAAACAAATAGAACTTCTCCAATGGATATTCCAAGTGAAAGGATGATCCTAAAATTGAAGATCTCACCCTCCGACAATCACTGCAATCCCTCACTGCAAATACCCACTGAAAATAACACAGTCACTAAGGGATACTGCATTGTAGGTGCAAGAAAATGTGTTGGCCATGTGCCAAGATCTACAATATGCTCCAAGGGCTTCCCAATTGATAACCCTGCTATCACCCAAAAATTCTCAAAGCATCATTGTGTCAACTCTTCTTTTGGTCATGATTTCAAGCAGGTCTAAAAGTCATTTTAGGTCTGGGTAAAGGGTAGCTTATATTGCCAGTTCAAATAAAGTCTTCTAGGTCCACTTCATGATCAATAAACTCTAAAATTTTACATTGTTTTATTCATGGTCTTAGATAGGTGATTAGGTCATTTCATGCTTTAAAGGGTAACTGATAGGGTTAGAGTCTCAAAAGCCTCATTTTCATTTCCAAACAAAGTTTAACAAACTTATTCCAAGGTTTAAAGGTCCCATCATCCATTAAGAAGTAATGCCATTAGGTTTAGGGTCAAATTTTTGCAATCATACAGGAATCCACGTTTTCGTAGCGCATCTAGTTCAAAAAAGGTGATCTTTGCTACGAAAACGCTATTTTCGTAGCGCACTATGAGGCAAAAACCCTATTTTTCGATTTTTAGTAGTCAACGTCCAAGGGGGTTCCTGAGCAACTGAAACTCATTTTTGAAACATGAAAGAGGTTTTTATTCCTACAATACTTAACTACAAAAACCACTTTCACTGTCTTCAAATTCATTATGAGGTGGGATAAATGGATGACTCAATTTGCGCTACGAAACTATTGAAAGTCATTGATAGAAAAACTCTGCTTTCTAGTTTTAGTAGTTCACTTCAAGATCAGTTTCTGGCCAAACTAAAACGTATTTTACAATTATGAGCGAGTTTTATCTTCATAAAATCTTCAGATACAATAACCTATTTCATGTTTCTCGCAAGTGTTACCAGTTGGGAGAGACAAGGCTTTCTTTGAAGCCATATTTTAAGAAATCAGAATTTTCCAGTTTTACACAGGTTGTTCAAAGCCAGTTTTTGGGAATTAGGAGAGGTATTTCAAAAAACAAATAGAGATTTTTGTTGAAGATAAATTGGTCTCCAAAATCCTCCTTCATTTTTTCAAAATACATTATGGGTGAGAAGATAAAAGCTCTGTCTCAACATCTATTTTTCAGATGAAAAAGTGCAAAAAATGATAAATCTTTAAATCAGTTTTGTCATGAAGATCAAGATATTTTTGAAGAATAACATCTCCATTAAAGCTTTTTTTTGCTGACATAAATCCTTAAAAATATCCTAAATATCTCCAAAACTGTATATTTTTGAAAAAATTGTGTTAAAGGAGTACACACAGCAGTTTCGTAGCGCACTACGAAACTGCTGAAGGTGATGTTTTGGCATTTTTTCATGAAATTTGGAGGAAAGGACTACTAGTCTTTAGATTTTAGCATTGTGAATTGAATGAGAAAGGTCATAAATGAAGTTCCAGATTGAAAATTAGGGAAAATAATGCTAAAAAAAAAATGTTTTTACAGTGTTCTAAGAGCTGCGCTACGAAAACAGGTTTTTTTTGTAGCGCAATCATATTCCCTCTCCTTTTCATTTTTTTCGAAGGCTTCTTTTTGCACAGGTGGAAGGATTTAAGATTTTATGGGATGTTAAAAAATGTTACATATACAAGATAGTTATCAAGGCTAGCAAAGATGTTTGAAGACAAGCATGGAGGTAAGGGCGAAATTTTAGCAAACTCTGTTTCCTAGTTTCTAGGGCAATTAAGTCATGAATCAACAAGGTTCATCACAAAGCTAAAGGCATCATCCAAATTCGACCTCATGAAGTTGCAAATGTCAAAGAGGGTATTTAAATTTTGGATAATCTTGTTGCAAGCATATTTAGGAGTTTCACTCCTATTTGGATTAGGACTCTTCAAAGACTGTTTACTTGTCATTTTGTAATTAAAAGTCGGTTTTATGGTTAGATTAGGTGTCATGGATGGGAATTCGAATTATCCTAGTGGTGGATCATGGAATCCAAGATTTTAAAGGCTTTATATGAAGCATTAAGTCGAATTAGTAAAGGTTTGGAGACTTTTTGGCAAAACTGGTGCATATTGTAAGCAGGCTGTGTGTTGTTTCAACTTAATACAGAGATTGTTTTACTACTCAAGATTCACAAGGGGTTTAAGTGCATCATCTTTCTATGGCATTTTTCAATTACCTATTTGCAGTGGTATGAACACGTGTTACTTAGAATTCATTGAATAATGCTCTAACTTCCTTCACATGCTTGTAGACTGTGTTTATTCACTGTGTTACTGTTTTCACCTATAAACCTAAACTCCAAGTGCCTTGACTTCCATGTTTAGCTGATTATGATATTTTGTTGAAGACTACTTTGATTCCATAATGCCCAATGTATACATGTTGATGTTACCTTCAACCTACAGGTTGGAAAATGTTATCTAAGCATACCACTTTGTAAAGCTTTGGATTTACTGATATATACAGTAACAATACCACTTTCCTTTCACCTGAGATTCTTAGTGTATTTCAATGAGTTTATGTCCTATCATTTGAAATGCTTTTCTTCCATATTTTAAGTGATTATTACTCAGAATTCATGACTGATCATGCTCTAACTTCCTTTAAGTATTTAGCTATGGTGAAATCCCTTTCAGTAGTTTTTCTTTCAATACCTTGATGTATCATTACTCATAATTCATGTACCACATGCTCTGACTTCCTTTGAACCTCAAGTTATTGGGATTTTCCTGAATGTGTTCTTCTTTCGTTCATTTATATACAAGCGTCAGCTTCCACAAGGAAAGGCTTTGTCATATTTATCCCTATCACTGACTCCATAGCCCAATGGTAGTAAACATTCATCTTCTCAACCTAAAACAAAACACAAATAATAGAGTTAGCCATATATCTATATCCCATATCATTAATCCTTGAGAGAGGCCTCTCAGGATGAGGAGGCTAAGCCTCAGCTAAACGATTGGTTTAAAAGAGTTACTTAGAGTCTACTTGATGAGCAGCCTATCAGGGTTAGATTTTGTGATATCATTTTGGTGCGTCTGCCGGGAGCCTGAAGATTATTCATTCCTGAAATCAAGAAGTTGAACTTATGAAGGTAACAGGAGCTTAGAATTTGTTCAAGGCTACAGAACTACCTTGGTGACTACATTGTTGAAGAATTCAAAATTCATAGATTCATGGTGATTCCACTAGAGTTATGAAGAACTCAGATGCTGCCATTCTTATTTCCAGGTATGCATGTATAAAATTTTTAGGAATTCATGGTTTCCCAAATAATTTTCCCAAGGATACATATTTTTTAAGGAATGGTCCAAAATTCAATGGAGAATATTTGAGTTTGAATTTGAAGCATATATCGTATTTCTGTGATTTTACTGAGCTTCTTAGAGTCAAACATGAAGATTTTTGCATTATGTTGTTCTATGATTCATGTCAAGGGAAGTGTGAACAGTGGATTGAAAGTTTTCCTATCAGATCTATTAAGTCATATGCAGAATTTTGGCTTATCATTTTGGAGGAATGGATAGACAGAACAGAGGTGGTGGCAAAATCTCCTTCAATTCAAGGTTTCAAACAATGGAATGATGATCGTATTAATGAAGAAATAGATGAAAATTTTTCTTTGTCCTTGTCTTCTTATCTAAAATCATTTGAGTGCAAGACAGAAGATAAGATGAAATTTTTGGATGAAGTTTCTAACAACAATGATAAAGACATTGAATGCTTACAAGGTCAAATTCAATCATACACTATTCATGATCATGATCATTCTTTTCAAAAAATTTCTATGACAGAACAAAAAGAGAGAGTGTTTCTACCTTTCTCCTTTGAGATTGAGGAAGAATGTACTGTTTTTGAAAATCAGTTTGAAAAGAAGTTTGAGAGTACACAAATGATGTCTTATCTGGTTGATCAAAGCATGTATGTGTGGTCCAAAGTCTTAGAATGTCATGAGAAGTTTCAAACAGATTATGTGTTCTATGGTTCTATAAATGATTACATCAAAAAGATTTACTGCTCAGATTTATAGTTATATTTTCATCTTGAAGATCAGATATATCTCATGCTGCCTCGGTTATTTCAGTATCATGTTTATTTTTTCTTCAAGCACAGTCAAGAGATTCAAGTGTCAGATCAGATCAATGACTGGCTTCATTGGAAGTTTCATGTTCCTTGAGCTACAAATGGAGATTGTAGCTGATAGGGTAGGTAGGTAGGAATGTGAAAATAAGCTCAAGGTAGGTTGACTGAGCATTTTTAGTAGGTACAGTTTGAGTGCTTCTTGCAGAGACCATCAAACTTGAGCCCGAGGTGAAGGCCATAGATTTTTGAAGCTGATTGGGTAAAATTTCAGAGTTTTATTTTCAAGGATGGATAGCAGCACTGGAGCTACCAGTTCTTAGTGTACCATAGGGGCACACTATCCCAAGTGGAGCCACTGTTATCACCCAAAAGTTCTCAAAACATCATTGTGTCAACTTTGCTTTTGGTCATGATTTGAAGGAGGTCTAAAAGTCATTTTAAGTCTGGGTAAAGGGTAGGTTATATTGCCAGTTCAAATAAATTATTCTAGGTCCACTCCATGATCAATAAAATTTGAAAGTTTACCTTGTTTTAGTCATGGTCTTAGACAGGTGATTAGGTCATTTCATGCTTTAAAGGGTATCTGATAGGGTTAGAGTCACAAAAGTCTCATTTTCATTTCTAAACAAAGTTTAACAACCTTATTCCATGGTTTAAAGGTCCCATCATCCATTAAGAAGTCATTCCATTAGGTTTAGGGTCAAATTTTTGCAATCATACAGGAATCCACGTTTTTGTAGCACATTTAGTTCAAAAAAGGTGATATGCGCTACAAAAAACGCTATTTTTGTATTGCACTATGAGGCAAAAACCATGTTTTTCAGTTTTTAGTAGTCAAGGTCCAAGGGGGTTCCTGAGTAATTGAAAACTCATTTTTGAAACCTAAAAGAGGTTTTTCTTCCTAACATACTTAAACACAAAAAAAGTCTTTCAATTTATTCAAATTCATTATGAGGTGGGAGAAATTGATGACCCGAATTCCACTATGAAACTACTGAAAGTCATTGACAGAAAAACTCTGCTTTCTGGTTTTAGTAGTTCATTGCAAGATCCATTTCTGGCCACAAGAAAAGGTATTTTGAAATTATTAATGAGGTTTCTCTTCATAAACGCTACTGCTATAATAACCTATTTCAATTTTCTCACAAGTGTTACCAGTTGGGAGATACAAGGCTTTCTTTGAAGCCATATTTTCAGAAATCAGAATTTTCCAGTTTTACATAGGTTGTTCAAAGATAGTTTCTGGGCAGTAGGAGAGGTATTTCAAAAAACCAAGAGAGGTTTTTGTTCAAGAAAAATTGGTATCCAAGCGCCTCCTTCAGGTTTTCAAAATACATTATGGGTGAAAAGATAAAATCTCTGTCTCAACATCTATTTTTCAGATGAAAAAGTAGAAAAAATGATAAATTTTTAAATCATTTTTGTCATGAAGATCAAGATCTTTTTGAAGAAGAAAATCTCCATTAAAGCTTTTTGTTGTTGAAATAAATCCTTAAAAATATCCTAAATATCTCCAAAACTATATATTTTTGAAAAAACTGTGTTAGAGGAGTACACAACAGTTTCATAGCGCACTACGAAGCTGCTGAAGGGGATGTTTTGGCATTTTTGCATGAAATTTGGAGGAAAGGGCTGCTAGTATTAAGAGTTTAGCATTGTGAATGGAATGAGAAAGGTCATAAATGAAGTTCTAGATTGAAAAGTAAGGAAAATAATGGTAAAAAAAAAGGTTTTTACAGTGGTATAAGAGCTGCGCTACGAAAACAGGTTGTTTTCGTAGCGCAATCATATTCCCTCTACTTTTCATTTTTTTCGAACGCTTATTTTTGCATAGGTGGAAGGATTGAAGAGTTTATGGGATGTTAACACATGTTACATATACAAGATAGTCATCAAGGCTAGCAAATATGTTTGAAGACAAGCATGGAGGTAAGGGGTAAATTTCAGCAAACTCTGTTTCCTGGTTTCTAGGGCAGTTAAGTCATGAATCAGCAGAGTTCACCACAAAGATAAAGGCATCATCCAAATTCGACCTCATGAGGTTGCAGCTGTAAAAGAGGGTATTTTAATTTCGGATAAGGTTGTTGCAAGCATATGTAGGTGTTTCACTCCTATTTGGATTAGGACTCTTCAAAGATTGTTCACTTGTCATTTTGTAATTAAAAGTTTGTTTTATGGTTAGATTAGGTGTCATGGATGGGAATTCAAATTCTCCTAGTGGTGAATCATGGAATCAAATATTTTAAAGGTTGTATATGAAGCATTAGGTCGAATTAGTAAAGGGTTGGAGAAATTTTGGCAAAACTGGTGCATATTGTAAGTAGACTGTCTGTTGTTTCAACTTAATACACAGATTGGTTTTACTACTCAAGATTCACAAGGGGTTTAAGTGTATCATCTTTCTATGGCCTTTTTTAATTACCTATTTGCAGTAGGATGAACATTTGTTACTTAGAATTCATTGAATAATGCTCTAACTTCCTTCACATGCTTGTAGATTGTGTTTATTCATTGTGTTACTGTTTTCACCTATAAACCTAAACTACAAGTGCCTTGACTTCCATGTTTAGCTGATTATGATATTTTTTTGAAGACTACTTTGATTTCATAATTCCCAATGTATACATGCTGATGTTACCTTCAACCTACAAGTTGGAAAATGTTATCTAAGCATACCACTTTGTAAAGATTTGGATTGACTAATATATACAGTAACAATACCACTTTCCTTTCACCGGAGATTCTTATTGTATTTCAATGAGTTTATGTCCTATCATTTGAAATGTTTTTCTTCCATAGCTTAAGTGCTTATTACTCAGAATTCATGACTGGTCATGCCCTGACTTCCTTTAAGTATTTAGCTATGGTGAAATCCCTTTCAGTAGTTTTTCTTTCAATACCTTCATGTATCATTACTTATAATTCATGTACCACATGCTATGAATTCCTTTGAACCTCAAGTTATTGGGATTTTCCTGAATGTGTTATTATTTCGTTGAATTATATACAAGCCTTAGCTTCCACAAGGAAATCCTTTGTCATCTTTATCCCTATCAATGACTCCATAGCCAAATGGTAGCAAACATTCATCTTCTCAACCTAAAACAAAACAAAAATAATAGAGTTATCCATCTATATATATCCCATATCATTAATCCTTGAGAGCCCTCTCAGGCTGAGGAGGCTAAGCCTCAGCTAAAACATTGGTTTGAAAGAGTTACTCAGAGTCAACTTGATGATCAGCCTATCAGGGTCAGATTTTATGATAACACACCCAAAGGAAATAAATCTCTCTCCTCTGAAAGATAAGCCCAAGAAGTGCTGTTGAGGAACCTCCACTGCAACACCCTACAATGCAACTCAGCTCTAAACAGAAACTGCGTTGTAGCTAAAGGAGGATGCTTGGCCTGAATCCTGGATTGGAGAAATGAAGTGAAAGCTCCTTCAAGAGGCCTCTCTTGGAAGGAGAAGGAATTCCTAAAAAAGAAATCCTTGTGCTAAGCAACATTCCAACTCTCGTAAACAGCAGGAGAATGCACAAAGTCTAAACAGACAATGAAGTCAATAATCAATAGCATGAATAACAATGGCTGCCTTGCCCTCCTTTTAAACAAGTGAAATCCCTCTCTCCATGGGTCCCACTCATTAGGGTTTCCTTCACTAAATAACCCTCTTCCCATTCATACTGTTTTGTCTATCAAAGTGTTCTCCACCTCCTATCGCAGCGTTGTTGACTTGGTCAAACTTGACCTTGTCTCCATACAAATGTCCTCTTTCACACTTGAGGGTGTGAAATCCAACTCTTATGAATATCCCTTTTATACTATGAGGGACTTTATTCATTTTGATGCAATGTATGGGCCTCCCTACCCATCTATTTACCTTCTATGTGTAAACAACAAAATTTAATATTCCACTTTAGCTGTGTGCTAAAGTAGGAATATTACAGCAGCCTTTTGGGAGGAATGTGGCACCATCGAAAGCTTTAAGGGAATTAGATGGCAGAGACAAAGTAGGAGAACCCAAAGCGAGCCAGCAAGTAGGTTACATAACGTAGGTTAAAGCACGTTCGTCTATAATAGTATTATGGATTGGTCTCCCTTTTGACACAACCTGTACCTGGAATGCAAGTTGGTGTGAGAGGCGAGGTTTAGATTTCTCCATGTCAAAGATGGATAGTGTAGAATCCTGGTGGCCAATTTCACCAATGGTCGAAAGCAAGGCTTTCCTTTGCATTGGGAAAGTATGCGACACTTCGGGAGAAAACATAGCTGATGGTGCTTACGCCAAATATTCTATAATGTTGTAGTTTTGGGCAACACGTGCAAAGGTGTTATGAGTCGTGCATCGAAGAGTCCCTTTGGGGGGATGAATCACGGGGTCAGCAGCAGGCTGTTCGATATGAATATCATTGGGTGGTGGTGGATTTGAACTGGTACCAGGTCCCTAAGTATCAATGATAGGATTTCCATAGAGTTTGGCTTATGTCTGGAGTTCAACACTTTCTACACCATAAATGGCAGACGATCCTTCACCAGAAGGATGTGTACCACCATTGCCCTTTTGTGGGGGTTGTGGTGGGTTTGCAACCATGTGTTACTGTTGCTGCTGTGGATTAGGGAAGGGATTATGAAGAATGGCAGGTGTCCTTCCAGAGTCCATGTTTGTGATAAAATATGTGGATTCCTACAACTGAGGAAATTTGTATGTCAGGTGGTCCTCCACATAGATTCTGCAAGGAAATTTCATGGTTTTATCTTTCCCTTTGTTAGTCTTAGCAATTTTTTTCTGATTGGGATTATTTTGATGATCTCACTGCTCTTCCGAAGAAGAGGTCTTTTTCTTGTTCTTCTTTTTCTTGCCACTAGGTTTTTGTGAAATTTGCACAGAATTTACCTCAGTGGTAGGAAGAGTAGTCGATTGGTTAGGGGCGGTGGCAGCTGAAGATGGCTGGGAGGTTTTCCCACGAGGATTTTTTATGGCTACACCAGAGATTGCACCAACAAGTCCATCAGCGTGTGCTCCAGGTTTCTGAGTAGTGGAAGGATTCAAATTTTCAGGGGCATGGGGGAGTAGATAATATAGCGTGCCAGATTACGAATAGATCAGATCTAAATGTTGTGCATGATGAATGGATTGATCTTCCATGACCACACCGAGCAGATAAATGTCCTTAGCTAGGGTCGGTAAGAGTGACTTGAAAAACCATTTAGATAACAGATGATCTGGGATTGGCACTTTAACCAGCCTTCTCCTACGTCTCCATTCATGAATGTGAGCAGAGATGTAGGTGGTGGTGTCTTGGCACAATGAGGTTAAGAGTTTCGTGCCGGTTTCATATCTAATAGGAAATTGGAAATTCTTAAGAAATTCCATAGCTAAGGCACCAAAAGTGTTGAAGGCTCCGCATGGTAATTCAATGTACCATTTGGTAGCATTTCCTGTGAGAGTGCTGGGGAAAATTTAAAGCCAGATACTATCATCGACCATGGATTTAGAAACAAACCATAGATGAAAGGTGGTGACATGTGTAGCTGGATCATTCCCTTGTTTCTCGTCGAATTTAGGGATGTTGGACGGAATCTTGTGTGGTACTGGAGGCCAGAGTGGGTTGTCGTTGATGGGATCATTGGCCAGTTTGTAGATGTCGGGGATGTATAGAGCTTCCAAAAATGGAAATAACGTGTTTTCCCCTGGATCTAACCAAGGGAGTATTGGCTGACTATTCAGACCATAGGGTTCGCCCATCAATGTTTTACCAATAGGATAAGTAGGATAAGTAGGCTGATAAAAGGTCCCTGTGGGTGGGGGTGTAGAGATGTATGGTTGTTGTCCATAGGGTATATTGTACTTTGGGGTGAACGATTGGTTTCCCCTAGAGTAAAAGTTTCCCTCTTGTCCAAATGGATTTTGGGGTTGGTTTTCCCATATGAACGCAATAGAGCTAGCCGGAGGCATGCTGTTATTCACATAGTTATTAGTTAAGCAATGACATAGACCCTACACCACGATTTTGACCACTCAAAGGAATAGTGTTAAAAATAGGTTGTCCCATTTGTCCTGATAATTGCAAGGGTACATAAGTTCCAACTATTGTCAGAGTGTTGGTGACACTGCCCCCTGGCATGGTGGCCAAGGGGTTTGAACTCAGCAAAGGGTTCCAACTGAAAGGGTTTCTAGAAGGAACCAAATTAGCCCTGCTCGTGGGAGAGGGAACCATGGGTCCCGGTGTAGTCACCGTAGAAGTAGATCCCGAAGGATTCGGAGATCAACTAACAGTTGTGGTCACTGTAGTTGTTAGTATGAATATTTCGTCGTAAAAGATTCCTTTAGCTATGCATAACAAATAGCCCTAACATCGATTATGGCTGCGAAATATCTTTAAGTCTGCTACATAAATTCAGATCTAAGCACAAAAAGACATTAAGCAGATAAAATATAGTATGGCTCCATGCATCAATAGACAAGGCAAGAATTTTTTTTTTAAAAGAATGATTTGTATTATATTAAAGAATGGGTCACCTAAGAGGAAAACAAGAAAGGTGTTTTCCGGTTCTCCTCAGTGGGATGGGTTCTTGGAAATCCTCAGTGTTTCAGATCTGGAATTTCTCTCTCTTATTGGTGTAGAAAAACAAACATGGAACTCAATGGGAGTTCATAAAACAGAAATGGAAAAATGGTGACCAAGAGTAGATCCAGAGTGATCTAATGCAATGGGGAAAACCCCCTATTTATAACAAAATATTGGGGCAGTCTAGAACTCGGTGCATGAATAAAATATTATTAATCGAATTCTAGAAGCACCCTTTAGGAATATTTTATTATATCTGTTGGAGGGAAAAGGGTTCTTGACTTGGGTCAATTCCTTTATTTATAAATAATAAATAAATAAATGGTTTATTTATCATCTTAGGGAAGTGATGGGAATATAATTAAATAAATAATGGTTTATTTAATTATTTATTGATGATTTAGTCAAATTTAACTAAGAATATTATTTAAATAATGATTTAAATAACTTATTCTTAGGGAATAATTAAATAAATAAGGATTTATTTAATTAAGTTCCTTATTTTGGGTTAAATATGACTAGGAAATATAAACAAATAAGTTATTTTATGTGGTGAAAGAAATTTTACTTAGGGTAAAATTGGTCTTACATGGTGTACTTGGGTTCATCTAATAATAACAGGTTAGATGACCAAAAATTGGTGTAACAGATTGCCCCCCAACGTACGAGTGTTAGGAGAAAATAGTATGACCGAAGTACATTGTAAGAACTCAATAACTAGGCATCAAGAGAGAGGTGAGAGAGAAATGTAAGGATGTCTGAGGTGTGAAAGGACTAGACCCTGAGGAGACGAGACTTATAGGTGCAACAAGTCTCTATGAAGTGGTACCTGTGCTAAAGGCGGCAGGGGAGGCATACCTATGCCCGCCGAGACAAAGTACAAAGAATAAGGTGCCCAAAAAACCATGGAACGCAATAAGTACAAAGAATAAGGCACCCGAAAAACCACAGAATGCAATAATGAAGCATGTGTTGGCCTAAACAGGAGCCAGATAAATAACATGATGAATCCCACATACATGCGATGCTTGGAATAATCGTCAAGGCTTATACAATAATATGGTAGTACATGAGATATAAATACGCCCAAATGCCCCCTACACACGGGGAAGTGCTCGCAAAAGTTGACGGATACGTGCAAATCGAAGAGGTGCTACAAGTGGTTGAGGCTGATATCATCATATGAGAGGAGCTACATCAAGGGTTGAAATGAAGGCATCCGGGCATGTGGGGGGCTACCTGCAGGGCCACCCCCTCATGAGGGTTTAGACATCTCACACATGCCCAGGAATCACCAATAGCTGTGGCTGCGTCACTGGACCATCAAGTGTATATATCATGATCATGCTAGGAAGAGCTCGAGCCAAGGTACACTGCCCCCTAGACCTGGCTTCTGGAGTAAATGAGCTGATGTCGACAGAAGGAGGTCCACCATAGGTGAGGCAATAAGGGAACCCCACCTAAGGCATGGGGAAAATAGTAGAGCGACGAACAAGTAGATACTGATGATGATGATGGAATGAGAGAAACAGAGGAGTGGTTGGACGACTTCCCTTGTTAGAGCATAAAGGGTATAAATGGCTTGGCAGTGACTGACACAATATCATGAGGGATAGTGGACAAGGGTACTGAAGGCCATAATGTGTGACACGAGAAAGGGACCAAGCAGGGAAGGATGGAGGACTATATTGGGGTACAAAGGGACTTGGGATAGACTCCATGAATGTTATGGTGACTCGACTCAGATGCTCTAAGCAAGGGCGACTCAATGGTGCTGCCTCATAGTATGGGTCCAATGGGGAACCATAAAAGCATGAGTACAATGGGGTAGATCATGACGAAAGTCAACACGAACGAAGACGAGTAAGGAGGAAAAGTGGTGCCCCAAGTACAAGTGTCATAAGTGAAGCAATTAGATTTTGGGAAGAGGTGAATAGACCCTTCATGGAAAAAATGTGTCCTGGGGAAGTAGCAAAACATAAAAAAATGACAGATACCCATTTGAGTGCTCGGTGAGAGCTTTCCAACAGTGCAGATGGTGTGTCAAACAGGTCTACGGTTTGGTCGTAGCAGGCGAAAGCAAAAATAGGGGTTTTCTTCTAATAGGGCATTTTTCCTCCAAAATAATTCATTTTCTTATGTAGCTGTGGTGAATGTGGAGAGGAGAGAAGGCCCTAAATCTTGTGGCAATTGTAGCGGACAAACCGACCTTTGGAATTGTGAACTGTTAGTTGTAGGTAAGAGGCCTAATCCTAAGCTTTGTTTTTGATGGATTGAAATTGCAGATTAGGGTTTTAAATTCTAGTAACTACCCCTACTACCTCATTACGGTTGGGTCGCATTTTTTGGGGCAAAATCTGCGACCTCGGATGCAGGTTTTGGCCTGAAAGGTGCGACCTGGCCCAGGTTTTGCCCAAAAAGTGCGACCTACTAGGTGTGGGAGGCTTCAGTGCTGTTATGGGCTGAAATTCTGTTTTGGTGTAAGATAATGCAGTTTTGTTGATCTGAAGGCTGACAAAAATGATGGTTTTGTGTAGATATGGAAGATATACAGATAAAGTGGAGAGAGAGAGACTTAGGTACACTACACATAGAAATCCAGGTGGATCAGGGTGTCCGTCGTGCACTGGCTAGAAATGGGGTTCTAAAATTTTTGGAGAACCCTTTGATGGGGGCTGGAGAGCCCTTGTTGGCCCCGATTATCAGTTATTGGGATCCGGATCAGGAGGCGTTTGTAGTGCAGGGGCACAAGATCGAGCTGACGGTCCAGGATGTGTATTTCTTGACTGGTCTCCCACCATTGGGGATGGTGGGAAATACGCAGCCAGTGTTACCACGGGGGTGTAACATTATGGAGTTTGTTGAGCGACATTGTCGCCTAGGTGTCCGAGTCAAAGGGAATCAGATATCCATTGGTGATATAGAGAGGTTGGAGACCCGGGAAATGGCCACAACAGTGTTGCGGATCTTTGGTAGCCAGGCCTTCGATCACATCACTGGAGGGCAGATGATGATTGTAGAGAGTGTGCTAAGTGGGACTTACTATGGGTGGGCCCAGATGATGTTGGTATCGGTGAAACGACAGTTTTCGCTATGCAAGCGATAAGTGAATCATGATTGTGCCTATGGGACGGTGTTGTGCTCTTTGTTCTTTGAGAAAATCCCGACCTTACGACCTCGTGTGCAGTTACCTGATGGTGGGCCAAGGGAGCCATAGATGCGTCGGTGGGGATGATTACTGTGTAGAGGAGGAGGAGGGGCAGTCGGACGGGTGTTTCGACCAGAGTTCTTTGCCCATTGGGATTAGATGCCACTATACATAGATGACTATCCCTATAGTGGGATGAGCTATTGGGGAGATCCGGACTTGCCACTTCCGCCTGGTCGAGTATGGGGACCCTATGGTGAGTGACAAGTAACTAATCTTGTGTGGGCATTTTAGAGTTTGTGATTAGTATTCATGTTACTGATTCTGATGTTGTCTAGAATGCAGATATAGCTCCGGTAAAACCGGTCGGATATATGGGACGACCTGCTGCAGCAGGGGCGACAGGTGCAAGTGGATCAAGGATGGCACAGAACGATGATATGGCGGCTCTAGTGGAGGACATCCGTCGTAGATGTGAGGGGCTGCTGACCAGTGTGTCGGAGCATGGTTGGCAGGATTTGGACGACCAATACATAGAGTTGTGTATTGGGATACCCTCAGAGTGGCGAGGTATCATGCGACGCATGGCGATGGCCGGTCAGGCTGTGCATGATCTACGAGCTGCGGGAGCAGAGCCATTGGCTCAGGATCCTCCAGAGAGTGATTAGATGTAGGGCAGGTGGTGCCCCCCAATGTCGATGTAGGGGGGAGTGGTGCCCCCCATTGTTGTAGTTTTGTTATTGTAACATGTTATGGGCATGTAGTATGTTTCAGAGTAGATGGACTCTAAAAACACATGTTATATAATATATGTGAACTATATGTATTTGGTTGATGGTGTTAAATGTTATTGTGTTGTGTGTGATATATGCCAGTCTAGAACATGGTTTGCGATTTGATCTACGTAGTGATTTTGATCTCGAGGTATATGGCTAATTGCACTCGTAAATATTGTCTAAACAGGATAGGGTTATGCACACGATAGACACCATTAAGTTGTAAGATGAGAAGCAGGGAATCTAAATGGACATGCAGATGGAGGATGTGATGAGAAAGAGAATCGGCTAAGAGACCACGAACGACATTATATTCGGTCTGATTATTGGTGGCTTGACCAATGCAGACCCCATGTGCAAGAACAAGGTTATGCAAGGGGGTAAAAATGGCCCAGGCGACTGAGGCAAGGTTTCGTGAATAGCGACTGGCGCCATCGGCATAACCAAGGTAATGAGTGGACGAGAGGTTCAAGGGAATATCATCATAAGTCGAGAAAAGGGAGGAAAAGCGGGGATGCATGTTGCGAAGTACATTATAGATACAGATGGGAGTATCGAGATGATGGGAAGGCAAGGAAAGGGGGTGAAAACCATAAGAGGCTGCAAAGCTACCTAGATCATCAGTAGAGGAAGAAAGGTGCACATACGGTTCATTAGGGGAAATGACAGAAGAACAAGAAAAAATATGGTCGAAACATAAAGAGCCCGAAAAAGTGGCAAAAGGGGGATAAAGTGAAACAGACAGAGTGGATTCAAAGGGGATGTACTCCGAGGGGTGTGCGGATGATGATAGCTATAAGAGAGGAGCAGCAGATTCGGACATCTCAACATCAGGTGGAGGGATGTCAGTGGTAGCTGGGGGATCCTCAAGTAAACTTGACGCATACTGAGCAAGGATGGGGCAGGCGGATTGATTTTGCTCAACTTTGTACTCGCGAATGACCTCTAAAGAGGCTCGGTAATGCGTGAGGTGAGGGAAATGGTGGGAATAATGGCCGTGGACACCACACAGAGAACAGGGTTTGTTGGTGCGAAGAGTCTTTGGGTTCTTGGCTACGGACAAGGAAGAGACAGAGGTGTCAGGGACCGTAGATTCAGGGAACGCGACTTTAACCATGGGTTGGATACGGGGCAACTCAAGACAAATATAGGTGGGATGACTGATACCATCGCACAAGGCACAAGGATTGGCGGGTTGGAGAGTGGTAAGGTTAGATGTGGTGGCCTTGTCAGTGGATTCCCCCTTGTGAGTTTTTCGTTTCTTGCCGGTAGTTGGTGCAACATTAGGAGGGTTCTGCAGAGGGGCGAGGGGCACTGTGGTGGTGGAAAGTGCGATGGGGATTGGTTGTACAAGTGTCACAGCTATGTATGGTTTAGGGTGGCCTGGTGGGGTCGCGGTTGGAGGGGTAAGATACCAAACGGGAATTCCCAAGGTTAAATTAGGAAGGGAAAGGGTGGCCATGACGGGGACCGAATAGACGCTGGGGGGGACCAAGGAAAGGTATCTGATCGGCGGGATAGTTACCAGGGGGGACGGCACCCAGATGGTGGAGACCTGAGGGAACTGACTCAGGAGGGTAGGAAGGTTCCTAAGTGTGATGGGAAGGGTCGGGTGAAAAAGGTTCGGTTGAGTGAAGCGAAGGGCTAGGAGCAGGAGGCGGTGGGCAAGATAGAGGTTGTTGACTAGCCGGAGCAGGCTATGGAAGGCTAGCCTGAGACGATTGCATTATGCAAACATTCGATGAGCTAGGGTTAGAGACGGGAGGAGGGGGAGGACCAGGAAAAGTTTCAAGCAAAGAGGAGTCTTTGTAGATGCCGGGAGAAACACTGGTCAACGAATCAACAGTTGGTTTATTGGTGACAGTAGAGATGGTGGACTCAGGGGAGGTCTGAGATTTTGGTTCTTGGTAGGTCAATTGGTCAATGGTGACAATCTTGCCTTTATGAGGGAAAAACATCTTGCGGTGGACTGTGGACGGGACGAATGACATGGCATAAGTGTAACTACGCCCCAAAAGGATGTTGTAGTCAAGAGGGGCGTCGATAACTTCAACGTCGACACAAACAGTCTTGCTGGCAAGGGTGATAGGACAGTTACGAAATAGGCTAATGGGCTGGGAGGCATGGCCATCCCATGCACGAAGGGTGATGGTGGAAGGGGCCAGTTCAGGGGATCTGAGTTGTTTCCAAACCGAAGAGGATATTACGTAGGTAGATGCCCCCTCATCAATAATACACCGAGCAACATTGGCGTTTTGGATTTTGACTGGGATTTGGAAAGCAACTGAAGGAGGAAGAGGGGGATGGTCTGACTGACGGGCGTAAAAAACAATCAATTGGTCATCAACAGGATCTACAGCACCCACGACAGAGAGCCCTCTTTTGAGAAGGACATGAATGGAGGAGTTCCAGTGTTGAAATGGCAGCAGGAGATTGCGCCAGATCATCTACTATGTTCATGAATGGGCAACCTGACTAGAGGTAGCATTTCAGCGTAATGGTCCCTTAGGAGGCTTGGGATGAACCTCGGCTTTGGGCAGAGGGAGTTATAAGGGACCATTGGGTGTCGATAGAGGCTCTATAGGACTTGACGATGGAGACTCAGAGACAGTCGGAACAGGAGGTGTGGAATACTGACGGGACCGAGTTTGAAGGTTGAGGTCGACAGTGAGAGGTGGGTCAGAAGCTATCATGAGAATCTGGTAATCAGAGGAACCATAATGGGAAGGTTGAGTGGTTACCGGGGTGTGAGATGGTTGAGTGGCTACAAATCCTTGTTGCGGGAAAGGATCGGTAAACACAGCAGGTTGAGAAGTAACGGGGGTGGGAGAGGTAGTAGGGGAGGAGTGGTGTCCCTGTACGGTGGCCTGAGAATCCCAAAGTTACCCCATTTGTGGTAATAAGGAAAAATCATGAGTGTAGTGACCATAAACACCACAACACGAACAGGGCTTATTGGTGCAAAGTGGCCTGTCCAGCTTGGGCTGAGAGCCCTGTGGCTGGTTGGCAGTGGTAGAGTTGATATTGGAAGGATTGGGTCCACGATTACCATAAGCGGATTGATTTCCTCTTCTCCTTCTTTGAGAAGGAGGAAAATTAGGTGCCCCCTGCTATGCAAATACTTGCCCTGGAGGAGGTAGTAAGTGTGGTTGTGGGGGTGGGGAAGGCAAGGGAGTGGGAGGTCCAAATGCTGGAGGAGCTGGGACACCAGGTTGTAGATATGGATAAGGAGTAGGGTGGGCAGCAGTAAGGTAATCAGGGGGTGGGAAAAATGAGGAGGCATGCCATAGCCTGAATACATGCTACCGGGAGGGGAAAAAACGCCGGAGGGGCTGGCCCCTAGAGGAAAACCATTGCCCAAAGGAGGTTGGGCAGAGGTATGTGATAGCGCTCCAACAATACCGTTTGCAGAATGAGATGCCCCTGAGGCATTAGGGCCACTAGGTTTTGGAAGGTTAGGAAGGATGGTATAAACATAACCAGATTGGGCATAGATAAGGTCATACTTCAAGGCGATTTGGAGGGCGGTTTCTTCGGTTTGGGGAAAATGGGATGCGACATCTTTGCCAATGGGAGGTAAAAGAGAGCGAAGGAGCCAGTCCATGTAAACCCAATCTTCAAAGGGGGGAGCTCGACATAAGCTTCTTCTGCGCCGCCATTCCTGGACATGAGCGGAAAGGCGAGTGGAGGAGGATTGACGGAAGGAGGTTAAAAGCTCGGTACAAGTGTCGTATTGGAGAGGGAGCTAGAAATAAGATAAAGAGGCTTGGGAAATGGTTGCAAAAGTGGTATGGGAGGAGGTGGCCTGTTCGACATACCATTTAGAAGCTTCTCCTGTAAGTGTGCATTGGAACAATCGAAGATGAATAGAGTCGTCAGTAATGGAATTGGAGGAACACCACATATGGAAGGATCGGATATGGTTGGAGGGATCCTCAATAGCAAGGCCTTCGAACTTGGGAATGTTAGAGGGGAGCTCGGTTGGCATAGCAGGCCAACTAACATCGTGGCGGATAGGATCATTAATCAGCTGATTGAAGTCAAGGAGACTAAGGCTGTCCATATAAGGGAGTAATGGGGCAGTCGAGGTAGATCCCAAGGTGGTTCCACTGGAAACAGACCCAACAGTAGTACTGGGGTTACTACTAGTGGTAGGCCCTGAAGTAGACATGGTGAAAGTGACAGGGGGAGAACCAGGTGGGGGAGAAACCCAACAATTAGAGGAAGAGTCGGAGTGCAGACTCGGGGAAAGACTTACTCGATGACGACGGGAAGGAGGAAGTCAACCAAGCGGAAACTGCGGATGAAGGGCAAGAAGTCTCCGGGAGAGGCGCCTTGGGGGCTCAATGATGACGAGAAGAAGAAAACCAACAAGGGTAGGGAGGGACAAAATCAAGTGAGGTCAAGGGCAGAAAGGTGCAGTGACAATTGATTTTAAAGTCTTTGCCAGGCGGTGTTAACTAGGCGCTTCTTCACTTAGGGTCAGTGTGTGGCATGAGTTAATTTTAATTGTTTAAACCCAGACATTTTGAGAGTAAAAGAAAGAGTGTGTTGTGTAACGGAAAAGAAATTTGTAGGAAATAAGGCTAAAAGAACAGAAAATTAACAACTAAAAATGCAACAATCTAACCCAAAAAGGCGGGTCTCTCAAAACTAGTCTATAAGAGGGAAAAAACTAGGCAAAGCATGCTGAAAAGAGGCCAATAGATCGAAGGTCTGGAGGGACTAGGATCTAAAGGGTAAATTTGCTGAAAAGTGGTGCAGAACAGCAAATAAGCGAAGGCAAGGTTGCTGCTAAAAAGGAGGAGATCAGCTAACAATAGAAGAGACAAGGCAGTGGCCTTAGAAATGAACCCAAACAAAATGATATGAGGTGGTTTTGAGAGGGAGAAGAGTTGATCTAAAGGGATCTAAAAAGGAGGTATCAGATCGGAGAAAAAGAGGGCTGAAACTCTGGAAATTCAGACTTCTGAAAAAGTAAAGACTCGTCCACAAAAATTGTAGGGTACTAGAGCCCTAAGGGGAAAGATTCCCTTTTAGTTGAGTGAAGCAAATCAGAAACAGGTCGAAACAAGCAGAGACAGAGGCTGGAAAACCCTAACAGAAGCTTTAGAAAAACCCATAAAAAGTGCTGAAAAATTTGCAGAAAAATTGCAGGTCGCAGGTTCTGACCTGTTTTCAGTCCAGGTCGTAGGTTTGGGGCAGAAAAGTGTGTCCTAAGGCTCAGGTCGCACTTTTTGGGCCAATAAGTGCGACCTGCAGATCCGGCTCTCTTGGCGGTAGATTTCAGAAAAAATTGTCGTCTCAGCTGCGGCTGATGACTGTCACCTGCGCAATAAGGCCAGACACACACGGAAGTTAAAAATTTGACTGTTTGAGGGTTTTAGGGGTGAAAATCACCATGAAAATAGGAAAAACAAAAAATGGAAGAGAAACCCTAGGGTCTGAAACAACTGGATATGCAGGAATAGATAAAACGACAGCGGTCGCAAAAGAAAACCCATGTGGAGTCGCAAATTTTTAGTATGAATCTTTCTTCGTAAAAGATCCCTTTAGCTACGCATAAAAAATAGCCCTAACATCGATTATGGCTACGAAATATCTTTAAGTCTGTTGCATAAATTCAGATCTAAGCACAAAAATACATTAAGCAGATAAAATATAGTATGGCTCCATGCATCAATAGACAAGGCAAGAACAAAATGTTTAAAAGAATGATTTGTATTATATTAAAGAATGGGACACCTTAGAGGAAAACAAGAAAGGTGTTTTCCAGTTCTCCTCAGTGGGATGGGTTCTTGGAAGTCCTCAGTGTTTCAAATCTGGAATTTCTCTCTTATTGGTGTAGAAAAACAAACATGGAACTCAATGGGAGTTCATAAAACAGAAATGGAAAAATGGTGACCAAGAGTAGATCCAGAGTGATCTAATGCAATGGGGAAAACCCACTATTTATAACAAAATATTGGGGTGGTCTAGAACTCGATGCATGAATAAAATATTATTAATCGAATTCTAGAAGCGCCCTTTAGGAATATTTTATTATATTTGTTGGAGGGAAAAGGGTTCTTGACTTGGGTCAATTCCTTTATTTATAAATAATAAATAAATAAATGGTTTATTTATCATCTTAGGGAAGTGATGGGAATATAATTAAATCAATAATGGTTTATTTAATTATTTATGGATGATTTAGTCAAATTTAACTAAGAATATTATTTAAATAATGATTTAAATAACTTATTCTTAGGGAATAATTAAATAAATAAGGATTTATTTAATTAAGTTCCATATTTTGGGTTAAATATGACCAGGAAATATAAACAAATGCGTTATTTTATGTGGTGAAAGCAATTTTACTTAGGGTAAAATTGGTCTTACATGGTGTACTTGGGTTCATCTAATAATAACAGGTTAGATGACCAAAAAATGGTGTAACATTAGTGTTGGGACTAGGCAGAGGCTAGCTACTGGGGCTGCCGATTATTAGCGTAGAATTGACTACTAGCGGGGAAGATGGTGGTGAAAATGGGTTGGTTTCCATTGGCATCGACCCCATGGTTGTCAGTTGTGAAACGTATGATGGTGTAGCCGAAGACATATCTTGGCTTGGTGTAATCTAAACTAACACTGGCGCTGATGGATCAGTGAGCGGAGGATTGCAAGGAGGTACAATGCCTTCCGTAAAAGGATCCTCTAGAGATTCCTTGTGGTATGTCACTATGTGAAAATAAGGGGTTGTCACTGGAGACTATTCTTCTGAGGAAGGCACAGGTTCACTGAGACTCGACTCCTCCTTCAGTGTCAACGAAGGGAGACCTTGCTGTCATCGAAACAGACAGCGAGGGTCGAAAGACGCCACGGTGGCTTTTTTATTTTTAGCAAATTTTAATTATTTGTGATGTATTATAAAGTATCGGTGATAGTAACCACACACCTAAAAAAGAAAAAAGAAAAAAGGACTTTCTGAAATGAATCAACAAGCAGCCAGAATAGGGTGGCCCCGTCTGAGTACTACTGTTTGCTGGAGATGAAACCCAGTATCACAATAGCATATAGAGATGGTTAGTCGTAAACACAGCGACAGTTACTCTAGAGCTTCCCCCGAACCTCAAAAAATAGGTGTAAGGACTGTCGTGAAGACGAGTACCCTCCCAAAGACCGCAGACATAGTAAGTCCATTTGTTTTAGGTACCAGGACAACCCATCCTAGTCACCTCGTGTAAGTCCATAAAATTTTGGCAACTAAATATACCTCTAATCAGAGATATCATCAGGGGGGTTATGGTTGTAGACAACATGCTATATGGGCAGAACACCTAGATCCCCGATCTAGTTTCGACATCCATGAAGGGAACCCCAATAAATATCATGCCCACTAAATGCACTTGAAGGTGGGATAAGTTCTCATGCACCCTGGTGTTGTCTCGCGCTTAACTCCAGTGGTAGTGGAGTGGTCCTGATAATATGAGTGCAGTAGGATTTCACTTATTAACGACTCTAGTCTCAAGTTTTGAGATCTTGGGTGATTTTCTCACTTCTCCTACCCCAAGATCCTAGCCTGAACTACTGTTGGTGTGAGCTCAGAAAAATTTATATGATTAATTTTATTATCACTTGATTGTTAGTGTACTTGATTATTAGTCTTGTAGAGGGGGAGTGGACGTATGAGATGTGATGAGACTCTGACTCAAAAAACCTTGCAAAAATATGCTCTAAATATTTAATTCAATGAAGAGTTTTTCTACAGGGAGAGATTTTCTTTCAGCATCCATGCACCAAACGTTCAAATAACACAGTTCAAATTTAAAGATTCAAAGATCTATCTATCTTCTCTTAACATATTTTTAACCAAAAATTTCTCAGAATTAATTCAGCTAAGTTCAAAAAACTAAAAGAAAATTTCTTCTTCAAAAAGTAGATGTCATTGAAATTAACTTTTTTAAACCAGAACAAAAGACAGAAATGCTAGCTGGTAAAAAAGAATGGGGATCCAACAAGAGAAGCTATTCTCATGTCCAAGAACTTCACAACCAAAGGGAAACATAACAGAGGTGTAAACGAAAAATTTTAGCTGGGTAACGCTGGCAAGAAGAGGGTAGAAAGCATTAATATTGAGACTAACGCACTATATCTAAGCCTAGACTGCATTATAACACTCTGAAACACTTACAGGGGAAGCGTTAATCCGTGTAAAGTTACACATATGGCTAAGTAGGGTCTAATCTAGACTCTGTGAGCTTTTGAGATGTTCACTGAGCATATAAACTAGTCGGAAGCATATGTGAACAAAAGGAAAAAGGTAAGTCATAGGAACAACCCAGAAACTTTGGGTTTCTTCCCTAGTGGATTCTCCAATTCTACTATAGGGTAATATTCTTGGGTGGTAGTTATTAAATATCCCTCTCAAGGCTTTCCAGTGCCCAAGGAAGACATTCAAATTAGTTGTAAAGTTCATAAAGATGTTGCGTGCATGTTCATTCTAATATATATAACTGAAAAAGTAAGATGGAGAGATTACCTCTTTATGGACAACAGATCCTATGGAGAATGCCAAGCAATGAAGTAGAGAACCTCCTTCACTGGATCCAAATCTAGATCCTGCAATCAACCAAAGCACTCGCGTAGTCTCTACAACAATATAACTTCTTATCAATTAAAATAGCATATAAGAAACATGAGACAATACATATCTAAGCCATTCATATCATGCTACATAGACGATTGAAAAAAAAATGTGACACTGATGCATCGAATGGATAAAACAAATATAGTTCTATTGATTTATAAAAACGAGGATTACAACCGTCAGTTGCACCAAGCCCTCCTCAGTCTTCAAATTCCTCTCTCTCTTTCTCTATCTCCAAGTGTGATAATGCTCAAGGCAGAAAGCTCTCAATGAACTTCGTCGATCTTCAAGCCTCAAACTACAACAATGAAATTCCGCTCCACATATAATCAAACCTTCGACCTTAGAGCAAGAGCCCACAGCTCCATTTTATAGGAGATGGAGAGGACAAACCTTGCCAACTCTTTCAACCTATTCAAATCAGGAAAGATCTAGATGTGTCCTTGCTTTCCTTTGCATTTGCCTTCCATAGGAGTTCATTTATGTTTGGAAACTCATAATAAAAGTTCTGCGCCATTTAGTTTCTATTTTGCACTGATTCCCTTTTGAGAGAAGGCTGGAAATGCCAGCCATATTTTTGCAAGGTATTTCCCTTTTCACACTTAAACATGGTTAACGTTGCCCTTTGGGAAAGACAGAGCGTTACCCTAGGTATTAATGCTCCCTTTGCATGGCTCAGGTGCATTATAACAATGTCTAGTCATTTCTCCAGTGTGTTACCTTGGCAAAAATGGGTCTTGTTTAGGTCAATTTCTTCCTTCCATGTTACCTTCTCCTCTGAGCTGATGAGGAGGTAATTTTTCCTGTAACAACAAGCTAGCAAAAATACACATAGGACATTCACTTTCAATTTTCCCCCATTATTCCTAGCGAGTACCTCTTTATTTTTATAGCTAGTGTGAAGAGGATATCATATGCTAAACATGTAAGTTCATTCTCTGAATGAATCCATCCTAGTATGTTTAACGAGCCCTAGGAAGGAGGAAATCGGTCTTGTCATGGTGACGAGTATTTCATCCTTTAATATTTAATGAGTCCAACGAATGGTAAACTCAGTAACTTTTCATCTTTAGGGAGTTTGAAAAGAAACAAAAAGAAAACTCCATCATGTCCCTTTTCTTAAATTGTCTCTCGAATCTGAAAAGGTAGAAAACTATGTCCGAGAGAACCTCTTGACCATGTTCAATCAAGGTATTCCTTTTTTGTAAATAGTAAACCTTAGCCCGAAAAGGGGGTAAACGTATACTAATATCATGTCAATTCATTCACTTTAACGATTTTTAAATGACAAGTACTCGACAATATTTTCATTTTTTGAGAATCAGAAAAGAACTGAAATTTGACTCTAGGGTGTTTCCTTTTTCGTAAATGTTTAATGCACCTGAAAAAGACTAAATTCAACTCATTTTCATTGGAAACGATCATCAATAGTGCGAAATTCCTGTACTGCATATAAACAACAAACATCATGGATATCGAGGAAAAATAATAAAATATTGGAAAAAAAAAATCAAAAATATATAAATAGACCAAAAAAAAAAATCATTTTCACCTTTCCATTTTGAGAAGAGCATTTTGGCATTTTTCCCTATGAATTTCAAATCAGCGGTGTGACTGATCTATGACACCATTTTTTGATCTGCCAGTGCAAGGTAAGAGCTTTGATCCTATTTCTCATTTTAATTTTATTCATTTGGCATTTCACTTCTAGAATTAGGGATTTTGTGGGAGATATTTTAAAAATTAAAATCACCTGTGACTAGCGTGATTTCGAGCTATCTGGGTCACGTTAGTCATGCTCAGCTTGTTAGGGTAGCGTGCCACCATCGTTAAATCATTTCAGACAAACATGCTGGCCGTGAGAAATATTTTAAATTGAGAAAATCTCCCAACTCCACCGTTAATTTCTAAACATTCCTCCATGAATGCTCCTAAAGTACCAGCTCTACATGTTCTGCAGGTGCTTTCAGTGGAGATTTCAGCCGAATGGAAATAATGAGGGCATGAGGTGGAATTCTACAAAGCCTTGCAAGACCAAGGTTGCGTTAATGCTTTCCACAATTGTGGATTATTGAAATTATTTCAAACATCTAGCCTAAGAGCTCAAATGGTGGTTCTCTAGTATCTGATCAATATCTTGGACGTGGATCGACAGTCGTTTATCATCGAGGACCAAGAATTAGAGTTAGATGTCATGGACATCTATTTTATCACCGGACTATTCAGGCGAGGGGAGAGAATCCAACTCATCAGAGCTCACCCAAGGGGTGAGAGAACGAGCATGCTCATCCAGAGAGAGTGTCCTGGGGCACGAAAGGAAGAGAGTGGGAACGTAGACATACCTTCCATCAAAGTGCTTCCCCTACGCATGATACTTCATTGTATCACTAGAGTGGAAGGAGCCCAGGCATTGCAAGAGGAAACAGAATCACAATTCTATTATGTAGTGAATTCCTTAGCCGCACCGATGTTCAACTGGTGTGAGGGGTTGTTGGCTAACATGAAGATCCAGCTAACCAAGTGCAAGATAGGGAGACTAAAACAGTTTGGGTACACGTCAATTTTGGTGGCCTTCTTTCTGGAGAGAGTACCCCTGTTCTAGTATCAGTGGTTATAGATCAATGATCCAACCTAGAGGGATCTAAGGTTGATGCGATGGTGCGACATAATGCCCTGGTATGGAGGATGTCAATAGATACATTTCCCCACAACCTTCTTTAGTTGGCTACGACGTTAGCTGATCGTAATCGAGGACTATGCCTATGTTAGTGTTGACTTCAGAGGAGATTCAGATCTTCTGATCCCACTAGGTGCATAGTGGACTGATCCAGGTAAAAATTATTTTTTAAACATTTTTTACCTTTTAGATGTTTTTGTTATGTGTTACGACATGTAAACTTATGAATTTTTTATAGATATGGGTCCTCAGAGACCTCCTAATATGTCATCGATTGCACGAAGGGTAGCCCGTACAGTAGAGGATGCTCCTTATGAGGAGGAAGAAAACACATTAGTTGATCTAGAGGGGACCCTGGTCGGCCTCACACGAGTCATTCTAGAGTATCCCACATTTGATGATATCCCACTGCATTTCCAGAGACACACTGTCGGAGTTCTGGGAAAAATGCGTTGATTACTCTAGTGAGTAATTCAATTACTCCCCTACTACCATGAGAACCATGTGGGCAGATAGCAGAGCTATTTATACATTTTGTACTTATGTAGGCTCGGAGAGAAATTTTTGTAACATAACACATATTTTTTGAGCTTTTGTATGTAACACACACACACACACACACACACACACATATATATTGATGTTTATATGGCTACTTGCGTATCATAATGATGTACTGATTTACATATTGTGCAAATGTCTATATAATACATGGTTTCCTAACGAATTAGTTAATGTATTTAAATGCATTGGAATGTGTTGATATGTGATAAAATAAAAATGTCTTTCCAATAATGTAACACGTAAATACATACATAAAATTTGAGGATTGTGCATAGAATAATGCCCATTCAATTGTAACTCAATGAGCTATGAGTTCAACTTATCAAACAAATCCCTAATCCCAAGATCAATGGAATCTGATAATAGTTTGATCATCGCACTATACTTGACAATATTGTTATTTATCTGACCCAAACAAGTTCCTTGTAAATTAATCAACTCGACATCATGAGCAAAGAGTGCCCATGCTGTGGAAGAAAGGTTATTTGTGCTACAGAAAGCACTATCAGCAAAACCAACGTAGTGATCCAAAGACATCTGCAAGCCAAGTGGAGCACATGGCAAGCAGAGGAAACATTTCTGCAATCCAAGAAATAACACAGAAAATCAACTCAAAGCACACTAATGAATAACACATTAATGTACAAATTATCACATTTAATATTAAGCGTATTATTTCTTCAGGTAGAGCCTGTTTCGGGGCTTAGCCAAAGGATTTCCTTCATAGTCAGCTAGATCATAAGCTCCATGATCCAAAATATGCTGAATGATATAGGTCCCATGCCACATTGGCTCGAACTTTCCAACTCCCAACTTATCATGGGCTTGGTCATAAAACAGGACCAAGTCACCTTCAGAGAAAACATGAGATGTGACAAATTTTTCATATTTCACCTTAACTCGTCGTTTATGTGCTTCAATAACTAAAGAAACAAGCCTTATGGTCTCGTTGAGACGCTTGAGGTAAAACATATGTTCCTCTTCTATTGTGTAATATTCCTAAATTAGCATGCAGCTGATGGGAATATTAAATTTTGTTTCCCACACCTAGTTAGATGAATAAGTGGGTAAGCAGGCCCATACACATCTAAAACAGGAATAAAATCCATGATGAGGTGAAAATTGATGATAATAATAGTTGGATCTTATACCCTCATGTGTGAACAGGGTCAAATACATGTGGACAAGGTCAAGTTTGACCAAGTCAATAGCGTTGGAATGAATGGTGGAGATCATCAATGGAGACAACACAGTGATAGTGGGAGGAAGATTCCTTGGTGAAGGAAACCCTAATGAGTGGGACCCAAGGTAAGAAGTCTCACACTTTTTTATAAGGAGGGCAAGGAAGCCATAGTGAGGATATTATTGATTATTGATTTTATGGTTTGCATGACTATTGTGCTTTCTTTAGCTGTGCTGTTTAGTTGAGATTCCTGTGCTGCTTAGCACTGGGTGTTCCCAAGCGGGAATCCCATCTCCTTTCTTGAGAGGCCTCTTGGGGGAGCTTTTCACTTCATTTATCCACACTCAGGCATCATGCCAAGCTACCTCCTTCAACTACAACACAGTTTCTATTTAGAGCTGGGTTGTGTTGCAGGGTGTTGTAGTGGAGGGTTGAGAAAACTACTTCCAGAGCTAGTTTTTCAGAGGAGGAAGAATTATTCTCTTTGGGAGATCAGTGAGGAATATTCTGGAGCTTATTTCACATCTTGGAACTTGGTCATCATATTCCTCATCACCTACAGTGCAGTATCCCTCTTTGACTGCATTATTTCAGTGAGCATATGCAGTGAGGGGTTGCAGTGTTTGATTGGAGGGTGAGATCTTCAGTGATTGGATCAGCCTTGCACTTGAAAGATCTATTGGATGAGATTCATTCATCACATGTATCATCTACAACCATATTCATCCAGTTCTTTATTTGTAGCTGCTATTCAGTCCTAGGGTTGCATTATAGAATTTTTGCACTTTTGCATATTTCAGGAAATCCTTTCTCGGTTGTCTTGAAAATGTGTTTGGGAGCTTAGATATTTACTCCCAACATTGTATGAGCCATATATTTTGAGATCCATGTATTGAAATTCTCCAGTAGCAGTTACATCTAATAAAATTGAGTTGTCATAGCCTTGGGCATTATTTGTGTATCAGTGTTCTTCATCTTTCATGTACATGTTCTCTTGAGGCTTGTGTTGCCTAACTTGAGTGATTATTTCCTCAAGATCTTGTATACATTTACTGCTATAACATTAATATGAGGGATATATGATCCTCTTACATTTTATGTGTTGATTTATCACTTCTATTACTAGTTTTATGTCTCGTATTGCTGCATTCCCCATTTTGGGATATTACAGTGGTATAAGAGCATAATATTGGCTTAGCCTGTGGATCTCAGCCATTATTCTATCAGGAGAATGAGAAGAAGAAGAGTCTCAATGATGGAGAGAATGAGTTTTATCTCATCTCTTTTCAGATCTAGGAAGGGCCTCACCAAGGAGGTCAAGCAAAGAAGAGGGGAAAGAAGCAGTGGGACTATACCCCTTCCTTTTGAAAAATGAGACAAAATGCAGGAAGATGGAGGACACTTGGATCACGAGATTCTAAGTGAATACCTTGCAAAGTACAAATATCAACCTAGAGTTTTCAAGGAGACTCTAGCCTTCCCATAGTTCATTCATCTTGAGGAAGAAAGGAGACCTGGTAGCAAAGGGAGAATCAAGGGCAATAGGTTTCTATTGTCTACTTTTGATGGGTCATCTACAGCAAGGGCTTGGGCAAGGAAACTAGATGCATTCTTCCTACTATATCCAGTGGTAGAAAGAGGGGTTGTAGAGATTGCAGCATTGCACCTTGAGGGTGAAGCAAACACTTGGTGGTTCAGCCATTTGATTCATGCAAGAGTGACTACTTTTGCATAATTTACTCAAAGGGTGATTCAAAAATTTGGCAAGGAGAAATCAGAGGAGGAGAAGCCTTCATCACCACTGGAGGAGACTTGTACTAGCACTGATACAACTATGGAGGAGCAACCAGTAGCACCAATAGTTGGAGGGACCATCACACTAGAGGAAGGAAATATTGCAATCATACAAGATGTTCCCAAGTTTCTCCAAGGTATGCCTAAGTTTCCATTTCCTATTGTTTCAACAAATCTTATGGAGGGTTGTAGAAATATGCCATTGCATGACCTATGGTCAAGATACACTGCTGATTGGAAGAATCACACTATCACTGCACTGTGGAGCCTTGATAGAATCCAGGAAGAGATAATAATTTATCCTGGTTACTCATTGTCGAGCTACACACAACTCTTGGGGTTGGAGTGTAGATTTTTGGAAGATGGAATGATAATTGTCCTCGGTAATGCAAAGAAAAACTATGTGCTCCGCAGTGAAGATGATCTTGAAACAACATATGTATCATCATGGAGATCAGCAACGCTATCCTTGAGTAGCAATGATGAGTTAGAGCCCAACCATTAGTGGAGCATTACAATGACCATTCCACATGTGTAGTAGAGGATAAGGGGGTGGTTCATAAGATACATCTTATCTCACATTACTATGATGGTATTATTCATTGGAGGTATGCAAATGTTAGGAATGATGACAGACATTCACCATTGGTTAGATGGGTGATATTGGTGAGAAAGAGGTTGGAGAGCCACTTGGAGATCTATGACACATGGCAGCAGGAGGCAAGGCTACACTGGCTACTCTTGAAAGAGTTTGGCCATCATATGACATACCCTTTGTCAAAAGGTATGCTAGGGATGGAGGCATTACATGACACCTATATGTTATGGTAGCAGAAGACTTGGTTGTATGGGGCATTCTACACATCAACCATCATGATATTACTCCATGACTTGTATGAGGGAGAGATAAGGGAGCAACAAGATATGTTGTTACCTTGGGTTTTCTTCAGAGGATATGGGTTGATCGTCTCCCATGTTTGGTATGATGCTACAGGAGTAGGTGATGGAACTACCATGGTGCAAAGGGGCTAATCATTAGCTTTGGATTATCAGGAGGTACTTCCACTTTGGAAGGAACCTCCCATGTATAGCAACATTATTGTAGATGACTTTGACAATGGACATGTCAAAGAATGGAGCTATGAGTTGGTAGGGGCCTTATTACAAAGGCCAACAATGTTGTCACTTGGGAGCTTGGGTTTATTGATGGAGTATTCCCAGGATCACTTCACATATGACGCACTTGACGGACAAGGAAGAGGGGGGAGTGATGGAGTAGTGGATGGAGACATCTATTACAGTGATATGATCTTCTTAACTTGGGTTTCCAAGCATAAGAAGGAATATTTTCATGCAGCATATGGCTCATTCCTTTTCATGGGAGCATATCATAGCACTATGGAGGGCTTATTCATGGATATCATCATCATATTACTCTCAGTACATGGTAATAATTTTATTTTTGTAATTTTTAATTTTCTAACACAGTATTTGCATTCTGTTACCATGTATATACAATGCATTGCCCCACAAGAGGGAAAGCCTCTCATTGGGCTTCATGGTCAATTTTGGAACAACTTCTATGATGGTGACATCCATCTATTGTATAATCTTGGGAAAGTGTTTTTTTATTTTTTTTATGCTTAGTTGATATACCAAGCCATTTACTATTCACTAGTGGATGTGATAGCATACACAACTAGCAATTTGTTAAGAAACAACTTGCCATGTTATTTTCTGAAAATAGCAGTTAGAAAAACTGTGCTATGATTACTTGGGAGATAGTTGGTACTTTCCAGCACCATGAAAAATCTTCCGTACCTCTCTCATTTGAATCCCATATGATGATCATGTTATATTCACTTTATATGGGGTAGTATGGACAAGAACCAAAGAGTGGATCTTTGATGATCCAACTACCTTTTTTCTTCATGAAGGCAACATCATTGTAGCCCAAATTCAGAAGCAGCTCTACACTTACCTTAAGTGGAGAGGGATACAGTGTGGAATGGGAAATTTTATCTATCATGTTCAGCTATGCAGTGCACCTATTCTACAGGAGCTTCAGGTGGAGGGGATTTTTCAAGAGTTGCCATGTTGAGAGGTGACTCATTTTGTATGGATGATAGCTTGGGGATGGATGATCCACATTGGAATGATGGTTCCCAATGAATTTCAGATCCCATGCCTTAAGAGTACTTCTAGACATCACCTTGTTTCCTCCTTGGGTATTTTACTTCTTCATGATGATAGCTACTTGGGATGGTCACCAAAAGCTAACTTGCATACTTGGAAGGGGCAATATGGAGTTTTATTGATGAGACATCATATTATTCCTTGGAGGAGTTATTTTATGGGATGCCACAGTAGGAGGAGAGGAGGCTCTTCAGTTCTGTCCTTGAAGTTGCTTGAGGACAAGAAAAATTTCGGAGGGGAGGACTGTAATATTCCTAAATTAGCATGCAGCTAATGAGAATATTAAATTTTGTGCACACCTAATTAGATGAATAAGTGGGTAAGGAGGCCCATACATATCTAAAATATGAATAAAATCCCTCATGAGGTGAAAAGGGATCATAATAATAGATGGATCTTTCACCCTCATGTGTGAACAGGGGAAAATACATGTGGGCAAGGTCAAGTTTGACCATGTCAACAATGTTGGAATGAATGGTGGAGATCATCAATGGAGACAGTGCAGTGATAGTGGGAGGAAGAATTCTTCGTGAAGGAAACCCTAATGAGTGGGACCCAAGCTAATAAGGCTCACACTTGTTTATAAGGATGGCAATGCATCCATAGTGAGGATATTATTGATTATTTATTTTATGGTCTGCATGACTATTGTGCTTTCTTCAGTTGTTTAGTTGAGATTGTTGTGATGCTTAGCACCTGTTGTTCCCAAGCAGGAATCCCATCTCCTTTCTTGAGAGGCCTCTTGGGGAAGATTTTCAATTCATTTCTCCACACACAAGCTTGAGTCTAAGCTACCTCCTTCAGCTACAACACATTTTTTTTTTAGATTTCGTTGTGTTGTAGGGTGTTGTAGTGGAGGGTTGAGAAACCCACTTCCAGAGCTAGTTTCTCAGAGGAACCATTCTTCTCTTTGGGAGACCAGTGAGGAATATTATAGAGCTTATTTCACATCTTGGCACTTGGCCAACATATTCCTCATCACCTACAACACAGTATCCCTCTTTGACTACGTTATTTCAGTGAGCATATGCAGTGAGGGGTTGTAGTGTTTTATTTTAGGGTGAGATCTTCAGTGATTGGATCAAAATTTCACCTGAAGGATTTAGTGGATGAGATTAATTCATCAAATGTATCATCTACAACCATATTCATGCATTTATTGGGTTGTAGCTTCTATTTAGTCCTAGGGCTGCATTTTGAAATTTTTGCACTTTTGCATATTTCAGGAAATCCTTTCCGGGTTGTCTTGAAAATGTGTTTGGGAGCTTAGATATTTACTCCCGGAATTTTACGAGCCATATATTTGCATATAGATGTATTTAAATTCTCCAATAGTAGTTACATATAATAAATCTACGATGTCATAGCCTTGGGAATTATTTGTGTAGCAGTGTTCTTCATATTTCATTTACATGTTCTCTTTAGGCTTGTGTTGCCTAACTTGAGTGATTATTTCCTCAAGATCTTGTATACATTTTCTGCTATAACATTAATATGATGGCTATATGATTTTCTTACATTTTATGTGTTGATTTATCACTGATATTACCAGTTTTATGTCTTCTATTGTTGTATTCCCCATTTTGGGAATTACATGGTGAAGTAAAAGTAAGGAGTTCGATAGCCAGCTTCATTGAAGGAATATCACACTTGATCGAGAGTGTGGCCTCTAGAACATACACCAATTTGAATGGTGTGAATCCAGTGGTAGCCTTAGTGGAGGTTTGGTATGCCCACAGAGCAGAGAAAATCATGAGGTGTCAGTCTCGCTTGTGCTTCCCAATAGTGCGTTGAAGCATGGTCAGTAGGACTTTGTTGACAACTTCATCCTAGCCATTTTCCTATCTATAGTAAGGGGAGGAGTTATTGTGATGTAAGCCCAGCTGAGAAAAGAGCTCTATCATCATATGATTACGAAATTGAGTGGAATGATCAGCGATAATTGCTTTCGGGACACGAAACTGAGCTATGACATCATTTAATAATAATTGCGCCCTAGTGACACATTCATTATTGTATTTAGGCATTGCCTTGGCCTATTTAGTGAAATAATAAATGAAAAAAATGATATAGCCATGCCCCCTGGCTGAGTGAGTGATCTAAAAATGGGTTGGATAACTTGTTATGCTTTTCAAGAACCTCCCACTCAGTTAAATAAATAAAATATCTAGCTTGTACTTGACATTTTGCGGAATTACTACTTGAAAGAGGTGTATGATTTTTAAATATTTAAGTGTCTTAATTCCATAATTTGTTCTTGCCAAAATTAAACATGTATAACATAAATATAATGGAGCAATAAAACATCCACACATAACAACAAAATTAATCTAGGAGTTCCCTGAATATTGTGGGCTACGTCTCCTTGAGCTCTTGTTATCTTGACTTGGCTCTTTGGGATTATGGAAAAATTTCTCTTACAAGTTACAAAATCAACTCCAATGGTTAAATGAACTCAACCAATGGGTTTAGAATATCATTGTACCCCTGTCATGGCTGTCATTACTCTAGAAACGTATTTAGGCTCCCTTAGACTTGATTCCTTCTATTGGTGCACTAAGCTACAATGAGCTTATCCATGGCACCAAATGATTTATAATTATTTAAATATCACTAAAACCACACCTATTTTCTTCATCACACATCAGACACCAAATATCAGCTGATCATTTTCTCAAAACGAGCACTGCATCCCCAAACTAGGCCTTCCTCCACGGTTTGCCCTAGGCTGCCCAAAACTTCCTTTCAGTTTATTGAGCTCTATAAGTCACAGAATGTATCTAAAAATCCCTTATTTGGATTCATAATTCCAAAAATAGTCACGATAGACTATTTTTTCACTGAAATTTGCCTCTGGTTGCTTCGGTTTCGCCTCCAACAGCTGTCGGCACCCCTTGACACTAAGGTCACTGAAAAATTATCTGATGGGTTATCGACCTCTAGAAGTCCCCAAAATATTCTTAAAACTCATCCATTGGATTTATAAGTATGAAAAAATTTAGAAATGACTATTGGTTTGCTGCATAAGGCCTCTAGTTGCCTTGAACTGTTGTTGGAAAAATCTGGCACTGATGGCCCCTGTAACTTCACTGAAGCATATCAACCTTCAAAATTCCTCTAAAATCTCTTAACACCACACCATTAGTTCTAGAACATCTAAAATATCCAAAATTTACAATTTTATTTTTGAGTAATGCCTCTAGCTCCCCTGGCTAGGCCTCAAAATATTGCTGCCTCCAGGTGGCCCTAGTGGCTCCTTAAACTTCAAGCAATCAAAAACCTACTCAAAAGTTCTTTGATGGTTTTACAAACCACTCCACTAAATTTGTAATGTTTGAGATAGTCGAAATTGACTATTGGCACTCCAAAACTGGGCACTTCTAGCTCTAGATAGACCCAAAACAAGATTTGTCCAGTGTCACCCAAAAAAGCTCCACTAAATGTGGAGGACTGGACTTAACTCCAATTAAAATAGGAAAATTCCCAAATTTAGGGCACCTACCATCTTTCTCGCCAAGTCTTTAACCGCAGCATTAAACGTTAGCCGACGTGTGGGCATATGTCCCCGAATTTCCTGTAGTTATGGTGGGCGGTTATCGTGAACCGTGCGATGGACCTTAACCACCAGCTAGAAAAATCACATGTGAACACGTTGCAATGGTTTTCAGAACTGTCAGGGTAGTGGTTAAGCTTTAGCATTGGGTCACGGGTTGGCGGTCGTATGGGGTGGGCTGGCCTCCCAAACCCCCATACTGGAAACCTTCAAACTTCAAATATGACCACGATGTGTATAAGGTTAAGAACTTGTTGTAGTGTGATGACACGCGGGTGGGCTAGCTGGGCTATGGTTTGATGTTCAACTCTTGCAGAGACCCAAAACCATTTTATACCACCATCTCGGGGACACGAGGTGGCCTCAGGGCTCGCCACGTGTCGCCTTGTAATTGGCCCATAAAATAACACGTGCTCCCAATCTGTGAACCACATTGTGCCACTTGTCCAATGCTGGTTGGACTGAATGGAATATTCCAGGGAATATTCTAGGAAATATTCAAATGAATATTCCAATAATATTCCCTGGAATATTCTTTTTAAAATTTTCCCAAATCCAAGTCAAACTTGGTCAAAGTCCAATTTTTGCAGTTTACTAGACTTTTCAAACTGCGATAACTTCTTCATACGCTATCGGGTTTTTGAATTTTTCATGGCATTGGAATCAGGAAGACGAGATCTATCTGTTCACTCAGGTTTGGTACACTTTCGAACACTTTAAATTTTGAGCTATTAGTTAGGTCCATGATCTAGTTCTGATTAGTGAGGGTTACATGTCATAAAATCAATGCCCCATTTTGCAAAAGGTCTTATGGTCACAACTAGGTGCAAGGGTGAGGGTGGGGCACCCTCCTTTCGAGAGTAAATATGGCAATAACGCAATTTTGGTACTGCGATATTTCATTCTTTAAAATAGAAGACCAAAAATAACCTACACAAAGGATATTTTGAGCGGTAGTGTAACCAGACATGTGGCCACCACAAGCCCTAGAGTGGCAGTCATTAAGAGCTTTCACAGCTTCCTCAAGAGTCAGACAATGACAAAGGACAGAGTCAATGCTAGTGCAATAGAGGGTGTCCCCAATGATGCGATATGGTGTGGATTGTTAGCTAATGTGTCTTCACTCAGAGTGCAATAGATATGGATGATAAGTTTTGGTATGGAGATATAAAATGATGTCCGTATACCATGGAGCATGAGTACTAATGAGAAAGAGAGTGTCATCGAGGATGGACTCATCGATAGGAGTGGGATCATCCGTGGTGGGAAGATCACAGATCAACTCAGCAAAGACCAAAGATTTCTTTAACTTCACAATAGTGAATTCTAAGTCAAACTCTTAAAGGATAATGATCCATTTTGAGTACTTTCCCTCAAGTAACTGATGTGTGAGAATGTAATTCATGGGGTTGCAATTAGAAATCACTAAGGTTTTTTGCAGGAGAATGTAGTGACAGAAACATTGAACTATGATAACAACAACCAATGCAAGTTTCTGTACATGAGCATAGCGGGTCTCACTATCGAAGAGATTACGACTCAAGTAGTACACTACATGTTCTTGACCATCATCATCATCGTGAACCAACGCCATGCCAACAGAGCTTTCGACAGCAGCCAAATATAGGAAATAATCACGGTGATAATTGGGAGTATGGAGCGACAAAGCTATGAAGAGGGCTTGTTTAAGTGCATTGAAAGAGCTCTGAGAAATTTCATCCCATAAGAACGGGATTATGTTTTTCAATTAGCACGTAAAGCCTTTGGAAATATCAATGTAATTTAGTACAAAATGATTAAGGAAATTAGCTTTCCCCTGAAAACTCTGCAATTAATGGATAGAAGAAGGAGGATGCAAGTTGATGATTGCCTCAACTTTCAGAGGATCAATATGGATGCCTTCTTTGGACACCACGAAACCTAGGAGCCAGCTGCATTCAACGCAGAAGACACACTTATGAGGATTCAACCTGATATTACAGTGTCAAAAACGTAAGAAGATAGCTCTAAGGTGTTGTGGGTGATATTGATGTTTCGCGGAATGGGCAGGAAGGTCATCGAGATATGGCATAACTATGTGCTTGATGTCATGGAATGCATAAGACATAGCTTGCTAGAAGGTTGCTCCAGAATTCTTCTACCTGAAAGGGAGATGCTTATAGGCGAAAGTACCCCATGGACAAATAAAAGAGATTTTGTGTTGATCATTTGGAGCGATTTTAATATAGTTATATCCATAGAAACCACCCATAAAGGAAAATATCTCACTCCCTTAACATTCGTTAATGATATAATCGATAAGCAGAGTGGGGTAATTGTCATTAGGACAAGCTTGATTGATATCATGGTAATCAAACTAAACACTAATGGTCCCTTTCTTCTTATTGACAGGAACAATATTGGAGACCCAATCTGTCAATGGTATGGGGTAGATGAAACCAGCTTTAAGAAGTTTTTCAATTTCACCCTTTATATCAGTAGCCTTTCTGGGGTGCACAGGATGAAGTTGTTAGCAAACGGGCTTCAACTCCGGATAGGTGGGAATTTTGTGAACCATGATACTTGGATCAATGTCGGGAATTTATTCATATGACCACGTGAATACGTCATGGAACTCCTACAAAAGTTCCTTCTAGATATTGATCTCATCGGGAGAACAAGACACACCGATATGCACATTCTCGACAATCCCTAGTTTAACAGAGATTTCGATCAGAATGGTCAGAGTGATATTTCCCATGTTTCATTTTAATAACACTTTGTTAATCAAATTTGTATTCTAAAGTGCATCATTCAGTACCAGCGAAGCATGGGATCCTAGACATGCAGAGATGTCACCTAGTATTGGGAGAAACGAGGAATGATGATGTCCATAATCCCATGGATTTTCTTCGAGAGACATGGCCTCCATGATACCTTAGTTAGTGTGGAAATTATCATTCAAGGGATCATCAAAGTAGCAAGAACCAAATAAGGGAGACTGTGCATGAGTGTTTAGGGAAGAGACCAAATGATTATTGGTCTTGGATGCAACCTTAGAAGCCATGAGAATATCTTGATACATTTCTCAACTGGGCTAAGAGGCATAACATCTCCAAAACTTTCGATCTGGTCACGAGTGGGAACAATCCATGGATCATGACCAGATGAAATCATATTGGCGAAGGTGACAATTTTAGGTGGAAGTGGAAAAATCCCTTGAGAGAAGAGTCTCTAAATAGACCCGACCCAATGTTCTCATAAGGAGTAGCGACCTTCCCAACATATGGAATGTTGTTTGCTGAAGACTCATAGGGGAATAAATCCAAGTGATCCACAACTATCCTCCATTGATGATGGAAATAGAGGACTATGTCCAAGAACGATATTATATTTCAAGCTGGCGTCCACCACTTTAACTTCCATGGTCACCATTTTCCCCTCCAAGAGGATGGGTAATGCCTTGAGAATGTCGTATGACCGAGAACCTAGACCATCAAAAGCTTCTAAGGTATTTGAGGACTTACTCAATGGGGCAGAGTCAATGGCTTTCTAGCATGCAACATACATGATCCATGTTGAAACACCTTCTTCAAAGACAGTCCGATGAATAGTTTTTCCCATAATGGTAACTTGAATTAGAAAAGCTACCTGTGATGGGATGCAAGGAAAGAAATTCTGGAGATCGAAAATAATCAGATTAGAATTTGAAGGATCAATCTCTCCAATGGTAGTGAGTAGTGCCTTTCATTGTGATGGGCACTAATGAAGGACCTACATAGCCAACGTTGACAAAGGCGCTTGAGCCAAATCTTATAAAATATTGTAGTGTTCTGTTGCGCTCACATTCAAATTGTAAGACGATTTCCAAAGAACACCTTTTGGGGGTGATCGGATGATGGCGTCACTACTTGGTCTCTAGATCTGGAGAGGAATAGAGGTAGGAGGCATGGAGGAGGAACAATTATCTATGACTTCTGATTCCATAGGAGCCCTGGATGAGTTGGGATAATCTTTCATTCTCATGGTGATGCAACGGATTTCGTTCCAACCATGAACACCTGAGAGCTACCAAATGGTTGATCTTGGTCTACCATTTGCGTCTGCTGGGAAGGGAATGGTTCTTTCAAAACGACCGGAGTCTTGGGTGCACCCTTAAGAAGATAGGAAAATTTGGCATGCCTAGGACAATCCTTGGTGTAATGATCGTCATCACATATTAGACAAGGATATTTGGGCTTACGTGTTGAAGAAACACCGATATATGACTTCTTGGAATCCTGTTTATGGTTTTCAGATTTAGACTTGATTTTAACATTTTTCTTACCCTTCGAGGATTTATCCGCTGCGGTAGACTAAACAACATTTACATTTGATATTTTACCAGAATTCTTCTAGTTATGAGAAGGAGTAGGGGGCACAATAGAAGCAATGGATTTGGAATTTGGAGAGGCCTTAGGAACACTATTATCAGTATGGGTTGTTGTCCCAATAACACCATCCACTGGAATCATAATATGAGACTGAGATGATGAATGGTTAGTTGAAGCATGTGGCACATCAGGTAATAAATCACATATAGTCCTAGACTGGGAATAAACCAAGTCAAGGTATTGAGCCCTAGCGATGACCTCCTCTTCTGTGACACACCCTCACATTGCAAGATATTTTTCAATTTTTCGAATAAATGATTTTTTGAACCATTCAGTCAACAACTGATTAGGGATCTCAAATTTGATGAGGCAACGATGACACCGCCATTCATGGATGTGATCCGAGATATTCGTAGCATTCGATTTCTTCAAGGAGGTGAGAAAATGGGTGCCTATTTCATACTAGATAAGGATGTGGAAGTGATTGAGGAAGGCCATAGACAAGGAATTGAAATTGAAAAAAATTCCTCTAGAGAGGTCAATGTACCGTTTGGCCGCAACACCAGTGAGAGTGCGTTGGAAAAGACAAAGATGAATGGAATTCTCCACCCAATAATTAGAGGAACACCATATTTTCCTTCAAACTTCAGACACTCTCTTGGAATCGGTGGCCAATGCCGCTGATGTTGGATGGGGTCATTCATGAGCTTTGACATTGTTGGCTCTCTGTGATTTGCAAGATTGGAAAGACCAACTCTGTAGGGAACCACATCAGATCACTAGGGAGTGCAAGGACCTAGCCTTCCTAGACTCAGAGAGGGCTCTCTCTATGTGGGTGTTTGTAAATGATTTATCTTTATGCTTATGTTTCTGATTTTAGGCTAGTTATGAGGTTCTAGGGCTATTTTTTTTGTTTGCTTGATTGATTGATTGTTTGATTAATTGAGTGAGCATTCAGTTGAATAGATAGAATGTGAAAAGCATTAATCCATTGGGCTATGGAGTCATAAGAGGCTTTAATTGTACATCAACTCTGCAAGGTTTTTCATAGGGCAAGCTAACTATATCAAGTGGATCTTTTAGATTATATGAAATATGAAATGACAACAAGTTGTCAAATCAGTAAAAATAAAGGGAAATTAAGAATCCTTTAACCATAATTCAATAATAAAAGCCTTTTAGGGAACTATTTAAGAAGAAAAAAAGGACAGGGTAAACCATAGACTTCTTTGGCTGGACTCTACTAAGTAAACCTTAAGACAACAATCCAGCAATCCTAGAGAGCAGGACACCCCTGATTTCTCTAGCTACTACTTTCAGACAAAGAAAACATTTAAGATAACAGTCGGTGAAACTAAAGAGCAGGACTCCCCTAAATTCTTTAATCAAACTTAAAGGAAGGCCTTTAAAGTAACAGTTTAAGAAAAAACAAAGGATAGGGAAAACCATAGACTTCTTTGGCCAAACTCTACTAAGTAAGTTTCAAAGAAGGCCTTGAAAATAACACTTGAAGAATAACCAAAGGATAGGGGAAACTGGAAACTTCTTTTGCTAGACTCTACTGAGTAAAATTCAAGGCAACAAGCTAGGTGGAACTAAAGAGGAGGACACCCCTTAATTTTCTAATCAGACCTTGCAAAAGAAAACATTTAGATGAAATAAGTAGACAGAATTAAGGTTCCAATACAACATATGTTAATCTAAAATTTATGTTCTTTTATTAGAGAAATGATGGATAATATGGAAAACTGAAGAGAAACAATGACAAAGAAGGATAACAGAGTAAATGTTATCTTGACCTTTGCGACCATGTAAGGCCCAAGGAAAAATATCTGTGACTGACTCACTATAATACTAAATTCCTAATTTATTGTTGAGCTAACTTTAGGATATTTTTTACTTTTCAGGCTTTTCATTAACTTTTGAAATAACTATTGAGCTTCTTAAATGATTTCTGACTGATTTATTATGTTTTTATGAGGTTATAGGTGGCAAAATGTATTTTGAAGAAGTAATTTTTGTTTTTCCTTGAAATTCGGATATGCCTTCTTTGCTAATTTGCTTTTGATTTGTTTTTAAACCACTAATTTGCTTTAAAATCAGATTTGTCACTTTCTTAAATTTGCTTCTTCTATTTAATTTCTTTATTCTACCTTTTCTCTCTAATCTCTCTTTAAACCTTCTTTTGACTGTGCTATGTTATTAACCTTTGCCTTTTAATCATGTATTTGCCTTTGACCTTTGATTAATATTTTGATCCCTTTTTACTATTCTGCTCACTGTGTCCTTCATTTGTTTTTCATCTATGTGCAACCATGACATATTTCTCTTTTCTTTATCTTGCTCGTTGAAGAATCTCCCACTACTTCTGGAGTGTTTGCGTGACCATCAATGGCCATGATCCATTGATGATTACATTTTAATCTTCAACTCCCGGTCCTTTTAATGAACAAATATTTATGGATCGTCACCCAGAGAAACCTCATTTGATAATTCATGGATTCTGGAAACAAAACTTATGCATTTCCTTGTGTATTGACCTCATGCACAATCAAAACAACTTATTAATAAAATCTGTGCTGTGTACTTCTTCGGGGGAAATATATTGCCTGGGGGTAGCAAAAAAACTATGGATAGAGTGCGGGCATTTGGAAGCTTTGGAGGGGTTTATGTGGTAGCTCAGGGCTTTTTCGCAGAGATTTTGGGGCTTATCGTGGTGATACGAGGCTGTCGGCATGTTTGAACAGGGTCAACGGTGTTAGGGTTATGGCGGGATGCGATAAGTGGTTTTCACACGGGATGAGAGTGGTGAGGTGGTTTTATTAGCGGGGATGTGATGCCATAGGATGAGCGACACATGGTAGGCAAAACAGGTGGTAATACCACTGATATCACATGGTCCAAAGTTTCTTAACCATCACACATTTGGATTTTTTATGTGGGATTAGGGTCGTTGGATCGAGAGGAGTTGATCCAACAAGGATCGGGGTATTTGGACCATGGGCAAGTTTAGAAAGGTGGGGCCCGGGTCTTTGAATACGATGGTGGGTTTAAAAAGGCTTAGCACGGGGTGTTAATAATGTGAGGCCCAGGGTTTATTTAAGCAAGGGTGCTTAGATATAAGGTGGTCCAAGGTTTTATGAGAGCACGGGTAAAGTCTGTGATGGGGGTTTAAAATATGAAGGAGTTGGGTGTTTTAAACAAGTGGTGGGGTTAAGGTCTAGAGCATAGTTTAAAGGCTTTAAAGTGAGGGCTTAAAGCATATAAAAGGTGTCGGGTTTTTTAAAATAAAATAGGGTCTTATTTTAAACAGTGGGGCCCGAATGAAATATATTTGTCATAAAACAATGTAAAAAAGTGTTTTTACATTGTTTTTTAATGAAAGGAAGGAAATGAATGAAGGGGAGAAGGTTTGTATGAGGAAAATGGAGTGTTAGGTAGGGGAAAAGGGTGAAAAGAGGGGTTAAGTCTAAACATGGATTTTTTAGAATGAGACGGTGATCTGAATAGGTGAAATGAGAGATAGTGAAATAGGTTAAATGAAGATAATGAAGGGATTGATTTTTGAAAATAAGATGACAGTCAGGGAATGTTATTTTCAGCTCATAATGGAAAATCCATATTTATTTAGTCATATTGTAAAATATTGGAGACTAATAGTGGCTCCAGCTGGGGAGGGTAACTCCTTTAGGAGGTGTCAAGAACCTCATATTTCAGATCTCTAGTATTTGTTGATCAATGCCTTATTTGTACTTGGCTGATTTTTCATTTTGTAATGCTGATCTGTTGCAGATTTTGTAACTGTGATCTTCAGAAATTTTGAATCATGCTTCTTTAAAATCAGTTATGCCTACCCATCACTCTACTCTAACATTTTTCTTCATCTTAGAAGTGCATTTAGACTTGCAAACCTTGACATCATTTTTCTTTTGAAAATAAACTATCTAAATCTATCCTTATAACATCGAAAGGCTCAAATTAGACTTATGAGCTTTTTTATTCTCTACCTAACTACTTATCTGTCCAAATTAAACAGTTTGACATTTTTTTATTCATTATTTATCAACATGAAATTTAAAGCACGACTAAATCAAGATTAAGCAGTTTGATTATCATGAAATTGTGGCATTTTGGACAAGCTGCACATAATATTTATTTTGCAAAAAGTAAATTTGAAACTAAGGGCTTTGGTTTTGAATTTATCATTTATCATTCATCCCTCACTTTTCTCTTTGGTTCAGATTTAGAATTTGGAACCAATATCTTTTTCCTATCTATCTAATGATAAGCCAAGTTTAAACAATTTGAAAAATCTTCATTTTCTAACTTATCAACAAAAATTCAAAATTTGTTCAATCATGATTATGATGTATGATTGAACAAGATATTTTTAGAAGTACTGGCATTTGGACTTGCACACTTTCAGAAATTTTTATTTTTTGGTATGGGGCTTACCTTTTTCCTTTTATCTGCCATCTTTTCTTCTTTTCTTTCTTTCTTTTTGTAACAATTTTTCTGAGTTTTTTTTTTTTTTTAGACAATGTTATATACAATGAATAAAACCTTAAACTGAGGCCTTCAACTGAAATAATGCTTGAGCATATTTCCATTGACAGGACCTCAAAATAATTCTATTTTATCCATTTCTTTTAAGAAAAATGCATTATTACTTCTGGTAGAATGGATGATGTATAGAACTTTGCATAGATTGTCAAAGTTTCCATGCTTGCCTTTGTCCTCTCTTCTTGAATCGCACTTCAACACTTTGTCTCCAATGCTGAAATCATTTACCTTGGTCCTTTTTTCAAAGAGCTTATTGATGGTTTCTTCCACTTGTTGTGTCCTATTGTACACTTCCTCTCTGGTTTGGTGCAGCTGGACAGTTTGGTTTATTCTCCTTTGCATATCATTTTCTTCAGACTGTACTTCTTGAATGAGCTTCATTACTAGCACTCCCAAGCTTGTTGGGAAGACTGAATCTACTCCATACACTAGATTATAGGGTGACATACCAATTGACTACTTATTTGTTAACTTGTCTGTCCGTAGTGCATGTACTAGTTTGTTGTGCCATGATTTCTTGTTCTCTTCCAATAGCTTTTTCATGATGTTCACCAAACTCTTGTTTGAAGATTCATCCAACCCATTACCTTGAGGGTAATAAGATGTAGAATGTCCCAATGTAATATGATATTTGTGGAAAAATTCCACCATTTTCTTGGATCTAAAGGCAGCACCATTGTTAGTAATGATTTTTCTAGGACAGCCAAATCTAGATAAAATGTAGTTTTCCAAGAATTTGATAACTACCGAGTCTATGGAAGTTCTAGAAGGAATGGCTTCTATCCACTTAGTGAAATAGTTAGTTGTAGTGAGGATCCATTTGTGTTGGGTGGAGGAAGTAGGATGGATTCTCTAATGAAATCTAGACCCCATTCTTGAAAAGGAGTTTCAATAGAGATAGGTTGTAATGGAAAACACAACAGTTTTCTTTTACCTTCAAAAATTTGGCATTTACGATAGGCAACTACCATTTTATGGATGTATTGAAAGAGGGTGGGCCAATAGTAACCAGCTCTAAGGATTTTATTGACAGTGGTTTTCCAATAGAGGCGGCCTCCAAATTCTCCATGAAACTCACGCATAATCCTATCTGCATCTTCTTCAGGCAAACATTTAAGCAATACACCACCAAATTTTTCCAATGATAAAACTTTGTCTAAAACGCAGAAATGTACAGCCTTTAACTTCAAGAATCTGGCCTTTGTTTTGGACAAACTAGGAGGAACATTTATATTATAAAGCACATATAATATATCAGTATACCATAGTGAGTTCAGAAATTCTTCTTCAATAGGTCGAGTCACCAACTCCTCTTGTTCATCCAATGAGTGAATCATATTTATGTCCAATGTTTGAAATTTTTTTTTAGCCATGGGTTTAGCCAGTCCTTGTCCATTGATTAGCTTGGTGGTCTTGATTTCCAGATCATATTCTAATATAACATCAATCCACTTACCTCTTTTGCAATTAGGACCTTGTGTCAATATGTCTTTGACCACTGTGTGAAGCACAAAGGCAATGACGTGTGAATGCAGAATGTATACTCTAAAGTCCTTCAATGCTTTGATTAAGGAAAAAGCTTGTTTTTCCATTATATTATGTTTCAGAGGTGCATCTCTGAGTGCCTTGCTAAAAAATGTTATGGGATGCTCCTGTCCTTTTATATTTTTCTGCATTAAGACAACAAAAACTGTGTGTTCTAAGGCAAAGGAGAAAATGAAGAAATCCTTGGTGAAATCAGGGCTGATTAGAATAGGCTTTTGTGTAAGATCTAGCTTCACCAAATCAAAATATTTCTTTTATTCTATGGTCCATTTGACTCATGTTTCTCTTTTGAGCATGTTAGTAATTTTTCTTAGGAGTTGTGCAAGGTTTGGTATGAACCTTCTTAAGAAATTTATCTTTCCAATGAAAGATTGCAGCTCCTTGATGTTTCTTGGATGACTGATTTGAAATATTCCTTCAATCCTTTTTGGGTCAATTTTAATCCCTTATTCAGATATGATGTGGCCTAAAAGTTTCCCTTATTGAAGGCCAAACAAAGTTTTCTTGGGATTCAAAGACATACCATATTTTCTGCATTTTTCAAAGAATTTTCTTAAGTGAGCTAGGTGTTCTTCATCAATTTTTGAGTAGAACTATGATTTCATCAAGATATATCACAATGAAGTAACCTATTTCTTCTGAGAAAGAAATATCCATGTCTCTTTGAAAAATGGCCCCAACATTCATTAAATAAAAAGGCATTTTGACATACATGAAAGTGCCCCAAGGTGTAGTGAAATATGTCTTGTGTTGATCATCTGGATGTACCAGCACCTGATTGTACCCTAAAACGCCATCAAGAAAAGATATTCTTTTGGATCCTACTAACCTTTGTAGTATATGATCCATTTTTGGTAAAGAGTAGTTGTCTTTCAGGAAGGATTTGTTTAAATTTCTGAATTCTATGCATAGCCTAATTTCTCCTGTTTTCTTCCTCACCGATATAAGATTTGAAACCCATTATGAGTATTTGATATGGACTATTATTCCAGCATCATACATTTTCTTTATTTCTTTCTCAACCAATGGAAGTTGTACAAGGTTTATTCTACACAATCTTTGTTTAAAGGGCTTCTGGTTTTCTTTTAGAGGGATATTGTGCTGAATGATATATGTATCATAAGACTTCAAGTCTTCATAGCTCTAAGAAAACACATCAGTAAATTCTTTGAATAGCTCAAGATATTTCTCTTTTATAGGTGCTAGCAGTGTCTTGGATAATTTTATCATCTTGTGTTTTTGTTCACTTCCTATATTGCATTCTTCTACCTCTTCTTTAGTGGATTCCATCTTTGGTTTCTTAGTAACATCATTGAAATCAAAAATTTCCTCAAGGGGAACCAGTCCCTTTGGAAAAGTATCATCTCTGGAATGCATCACTTAAAAATATTCTTTTTTTGAGTCTACACATAGTTCTGTCTTAAGTGGGTCATCTTTCGCTAACTGATTTATATCATCATCATCATGAGGCTCTTCTTTGTATGGTTGTTCCGCAACAGAGAAGTCATCTTCATGATCTGAGTCTGATTTTGGAATTTCAAACATATTTCTGGACTACAGGAAATCGTCAATCTATTTGTCCCCTCCAAAAACTGGCCAATTTTTTATGTTATCAGGGACAACTGGCCTATATTTGACTTGTACTGTGTATTATTTATTATGATAATGTTTTTGACAAGTATTGGATGCAAAGGCTAGACTGTTGGGAAGAATATTTTGATCTCTTGGGATGAAGGCAAGATCATATTCTTTAAAAAATTTTAAGAGGTCAAGGGCATCATTCCTATATGCTCTTAATCTAGGATGCCTAGCTAAATATTCTCCCTTAATCTGCCTAATGACTAGCTCAGAATTCCCATGGATAGAGATCCTTTTGGCTCCTAATTTCCTGAGTAATTGTAGCCCTAGGAGGAGTGCCTCATATTATGCTATGTTATTGGTGCATTTAAAGTTCAGCCTATATGAATGACCTTATACATGATTTTTTTCAGTGTTATGTATGCAAACACCTGCTCCTAAACTAGTTTTGCCACAAGAACCATCAAATCTCATGCTCAAAAGAGGTTAAATTCTAGGTTAACCATTATGTTGGCCATTGTGGCTACCACCATGTTTTCCATTATATTATTAATTTTCTATTTGGGCTAACTGTTCTGACTTTTCCTCCTCTTTTTCTTCTTCTTGTTCCACTATTTGTTCATTTTCTGCTACATGTTCATTAATGTTTTCATCATTGTAAAGGATAAATGAATCAAGGTCTGTGTGGACAGAATAAAGAGGGGATTTATATGGCTATTCCTAATTGTCAACCATGTATTTCATGTGCGTTTACCTATACAGTATTCTTGGTTGACTAAAGAGAGGTATGGTATCATAGGTCATGTCCATTTGGAAGGTACCTTGAAGTTTAGCTCCCCATGAGCATGAAAGGAGCATGCCATATTTAGGAGGAATGTCAGCCACTACAATATCCATTCATTAGGGGAATTTTGAGGTCTAAAATGGTCCTCCTAAGGAAATTATAAAATAATAGTGGAAATAATCAAATAAGATTTGATGACATCATTAAATTTTAGAGGGAAAAATGAAAAAACTACTTTTTCAACTCATATTTTCAACTTATCTCCCAAATTTTCTACTCAAATTTCGAGTGGGAGTACTCGTTGGAAGTGAAATTTAATTCCTCATCCAAGGAGTACCCATGTTGCATATTTTCAATGGGTCCTACTACACGAAAAATGAGAAATACTTGAAAAACGTGATTGTAATCACGTTTTTTTATGTATTTCTCATTTTTCATGTAGAAAGGTTCATCAAAAGTATGCAACATGGGTACTCCTTGGATGAGGAATTAAATTTTTCATCCAACGAATACTCCCACTCGAAATTTGAGTAAAAATTTTGGGAGATAAGTTGAAAATACGAGTTGAAAAAGTAGTTTTATTATTTTATTATTTTTTAATATTTTTACCCTTTTATTTAAAAAATGGTAAATCATCCCCCATGGTTGACATTATCATCTTGAATCCTATTGGTTGTTATAAAGTTTATTTTTGTTGTACATTTTTCATAGGAGGCCCATTTTAGACCTCAAAATTCCCCTAATGACTAGTCTCTTGGCTCGTATTTGTGCTAGATTAACACAGAGATATTTGATTAGGCCTAGACATTTAACTCTACTAGAATCAAAAGAGTATAAATCTTTGTAATGTCTAGTTATCTCAAGGCCTAGTATTTCCATTACTACCATTAGCATGAGGTTATGTGAATCTCCCGAGTCTAACATGGCATTGTGGAGGATTTTATCATGGATTTTCAAAATACAAAATGGATGTACACCTCCCTCTTTAAATTTTCCTTCTACTTCAGGTCCAGACAAAAGATTCAGGTTTGTCATAATTTAAATTTATAGGATCAACATTTTCTCCTATTTTTAAAGCTTTCAAAACTTGGGATCTATATACATCTTGAGTGACTAATTCAGTAAGGGGTATGGATATTTTTATCTTGGCAATTTCATTCTCAATACTGAAGGGTGTCTGTGTTTTTAGTAGATTTGAATCAGTTTTAGCAGACATTGTTTTTACAACAATTTCATCTTGCTGATTTTTATTTGGAGTCTCAGTTAAAATAGTTTTGTTATGGCTAATAGCTGGATTTCTAGTGTTGCTTTGGTCACCACTATGTTGGTTGTTTTTGTCTTTATTTTTATCAGAACTTTTAACCACTATGTTTGAAGTTTCTGTTGTCTTTTTAGGACCATTTTCAGGAATCTTCTTAGCAGAAATTTGTGGGTTCTTTCTATTGGGAGTGTCTTGGGTTTTCTTGCTTCTGAGGTCATATTGTCTATTCACTTCCACGATGGAATTTTCGAACCCTTGCTTATAGTCCTTGGACTCTAGGCTTTCTTCTTCATTTGGGGCGAAAATGGCTTTTTCTTCCTCAGTGAGGAAAACAATATCCTCATTATTAACTCCCATTATATTGATATGAATTTCCGCTGGTTATTCAATCACCCCCTGATCCTCATCAACATAGTTTTCTTGGAAAGGAGGCCTGATTTGTTGGTCAGGACCTCTCTGTGTTATTTGAGGGGGATTTCTCCTAAAGTTTTGGTTTTGGCTCTACTTTTGACTTCTATTTTGAGGAGCTGTTTGGTTTTCTCTAGGGGAAGATCTCTCATTTATGTTTATTCTATCCATCATCCTTTCCATGGTTGTAACTAGGTTATCTATCTTGGTATCAGATGTAGAGGCCACAGGTTCTTCCTTGTATGTGACCCTCTTTTCAGTTCTCATTCTAGCCTTTTTGGCAATCAGATTGGCCTCTAAACTTATTTCTCCCCTCTGCATATATTATAATGTAAGGGGTTCTCTTTCTCTTCATTGATCAACCATATCTGGGTCAAAACTATATGGAAATTTAACTAGGGCTAAACCCTGTGGGGGTTTCATGTGAGGAGGAAATGCATTATATACACTATTGAACCTAGTGCAGTAATCTTGAACACTTTCTCCTGCATTCCTTTCGAGGTTATCATACTCTGACAGGGTTTGAAGAGGATTTTTCCTTATTTCCCACTTATTTATGAATGCTTGATGAAGAGCAGGGAGGTCATGGATGCTATTAGGGGCTAAGTTTTCTAACCATTTCTTAGTTTCTCCTCCTAAACTTTCGGCAAACATTCTCATTTTGAGGGTCTGATCTTCTATTTATTGGTAATCAAAAGCATCATTCATATTATCTACAAGTTGTTGAGAAGCTGTAGGATGAGTTCCATCGAAGTGTGGGATCTGAGATTGGTAGTTCTATGGTATAGGCAATAGAGGTTGTGGTAACACCAGTGGAGCATAGTAGGCTGCCATGATTTGTGGTTGGGGAAAAAAATAAGGGTTAACAAGTGCAGGATTGACAAAAGGAGGTAAAATTTTAAATGGAGGAAGGTGAACAGTGGGTGTATGAATGGGGGTTGAATTTAGTACACCAAGATTCTACTGTAAGGTGTATGGGTCTAAAACTATCTACATTATCCAACTCTAGAATCTAGTCCTAGACAAGCTTTGTTATAGGGGTGAGTCAGATCAGATATTCTACAAGTCTTTAAGATTTCCAGGTAGGGAACTTGCTTTGTCAATTCATCTGATAATAGTTGGATTTTTCATATCTAGGAGATTTCCTAAGGATGATTTTAGGATTGTCAACTATTGCAAGAGGGTTTGGGTCAGGATGGAATCTAGTACAGATTCTTCTAGGAGCCAGAATTTAGACACAAGGTTTAGAGAGGTTAAAATTTGTATAATAGTTTGAAAAATAACCAATATGTGAAAGGAATACTTAATCCACAAAGTATTCTTGACTGGGTTCTATTGAGGTTTAATGATAACATGATTTCTCAATAATTTCCCAATGGAGTCCGTAGAAAACCAGTGGAGTCAAAAGGCCTACTGAAAACCATTGGAGTCACCAGGTGGATGATTTTTACTTGTCTTAAGGCTGGCTCTTGTCCACCATTAACAACCAGATACCATTCTTGGCTAACACTTGATTCATCTAAGTTTGAAAAGGGGTTTCTGAGTTTTTGAGGATCTATTAAGTTGTTTTAATAACTCAGTTCCCCAGTATGGTCACCACCATGTTGGCTCCCCATGATTTGCAAGATTGGAAATAAAAAATATATAGGGAACCACATCAAACCACCTTGGAGTCCAACTACCTAGCCTTCTTGGACTCAGAGAGGGCTCTCTCTATGTTGGTGTTTGTAAATGATTTATCTTTGTGCTTATGTTTCCGATTTCAGGCTAGTTATGAAGTTCTAGGACTGTTTGTTTCATTTGGTTGATTGATGGATTGTTTGATTAATTGAGTGAGTGTTCAGTTGAATAGATAGACTGTGAGAAGCATTAATCCATCGGGCTATAGAGTCATAGGAGGCTTTAATTGCACATCAAATCTGCAAGGGTTTTCGTAGGGCAAGCTAACTATATCAAGTGGATCTTTTACATTAGATGAAATATGAAATGACAAAAAGTTGTGAAATCAATAAAAATAAAGGGAAATTTAGAATCTTTTAACCATACTTCAACAAGAAAATCATTTTAGGTAACTGTTTAAGAAGAACAAAAGGACATGTAAAACCATAGACTTCTTTGGCCAGACTCTACTAAGTACATCTTAATACAACAATCCAGCAATCCTAGAGGGAAGGACACCCCTAAATTCTCTAGCTACTACTTTTAGACAAAGAAAAAATTTAAGATAATAGTCAGTGAAACTAAATAGTAGGACAACCCTGCATTATATTATCAAACTTCGAAGAAGGCATTTAAAGAAAAAGTTTAGGAAAAACCAAAGGATAGGGAAAAACATAGACTTCTTTCGATAGAATCTATGAAGTAAACTTCAAATAAGGCCTTGAAAATAACACTTCAATAAAAACCACAGGACAGGGAAAAACATAAACTTCTTTGGCTAGACTCTACTCAGTAAAATTCAAGGCAACAAGCTAGGTGGAACTAAAGAGCAGAACACCCCTAAATTCTCTAATCAGACCTTCCAGAAGAAAACATTTAGATGAAAGAAGCAAACAAAATTAAGGTTCCAAGACAACATATCTTAATCTAAAATTCATGTTCTTTTATCAGAGAAATGATGGACAATATGGAAAACTGAAGAGATACAATGACAAAGAAGCAGAACATCACCATTAATATAGCTCAAGAATCATGTGAACGTTCTTGTATTACTGATGTCCAAAAAAGTTACAATACTCTAGTGCAATAATCTCTACAACTCAGAGTCTGATCAAAATCCAGCTTAGAAATCAACCTAGCAACCAGCAACTAACCAAAAAGCCAACAATAATAATGAAACATAGATGTAATATTTATCTGCAGCTGAGGAGGTGATCCTAAGCTAGGGTTTTAGACTGTAATTATTACAGAGTAAATGTTATCTTGACCATTGCGACCATGCAAGGTCCAAAAAAAAATATATGTCACTGACTCACTGTAATACTAACTTCCTAATTTACCGTTGAGCTAACTTTAGGATATTTTTGACTTTTAAGGCTTTTCATTAACTTTTACAATAACTGTTGAGCTGCTTAAAATATATATGACTGCTTTATTAACTATGGTAACTATTTTTATGAGGTTGTAGGTGGAAAAATGTATTTTGAAGAAGTAATTGATGTTTTTCCTTGTCATTCGGATATTCCTTCTTTGCTAATTTTCTTTTGATTTTTCTTAAAACCTCTAATTTGCTTTAAAATTGGATTTGTCTCTTTCTTAACTTTGCTTCTTCTGTTTAATTGCTTTCGTCTACGTTTTCTCTCTGATCTCCCTTTCAACCTTCTTTTGACTTGCTTTATTCTTAACCTTTGTATTTTAATCGTGTCTTTGCCTTTCACCCTTGATTAAGATTTTGATCCCTTTTTCCTATTCTCCTGACTGTGTCCTTCATTTTATTTTCATCTCTACGTAACCACGACATGTTTCTCTTTTCTTTATCCTGCTCATTGAGAAATCTCTCGCTGCTTCTTGAGTTTTTGCATGACCATCAATAGTCATGATCCATTGATGATTATGTTTTAATCTTTAGCTCCAAGTCGTTTTAATGAACAAATATTTCTGGATCGTCACCCAGAGAAACCTCATTTGATAATTCATGGATGCTGGAAGCGCAAATTATGCATTTCCTTATGTATTGACATCATGCACAATTAAAACAACTTAGTAATAAAACCTGTGTTGTGTACTTCTGTGGGGGAAGGATATGGCCTGGGGGCAGCGGAAAAACTATGGACAGAGTCTAGGAATTTGGAAGTTTTGCAGGGGTTTACGTGGTAGCTCAAGGCTTTGTCATGGATATTTCAGGGCTTATCATGGTGATACGAGGTTGTCAGCATGTTTGAACGGGGTCAACGATGTTACGGTTATGGCAGCAGACGGTAAGTGGTTTTCGCACGAGATGAGAGTGGTGAGGCGGTTTTATTGGTGGGGATGCGATGCCATAGGATGAGAGACACGTGGTAGGGAGGACATGCGATAATAACACCGATATCGCATGGTCCAAAGTTTCTTAACCATCACACATTTGGATTTGCGATGTGGGATTAGGGTCACTCGATTGGGAGGAGTTGATCCAACAGTGATCTGGGGAATTGGACAGTTGGTAGGTTTAGAAAGGTGGGGCTCGGATCTTTGAATACGATGGAAGGTTTAAAAAGGATTACCGCGGGGTGTTGATAATGCAGGGAGTGGGGTTTATTTAAGCTGGTGTGCTTAAATATAAGGTGGGCCAAGGTTTTATGAGAGTGGGGGTAAATTCTGTGATAGGGGTTTAAAATATGAAGGAGTAGGGTGTTTTAAAGAAGTGGTGGGGTTAAGGTCTAGAGCGAAGTTTAAAGGCTTCAAAGTGAGGGCTTAAAGAATATAAGGGGTGTCGTGTTTTTAAAATAAAAAAGGGTCTTATTTTAAACAGTGGGGCCCGAATGAAATATATTTATCATAAAACAATGTAAAAATGTGTTTTTACATTGTTTTTTAATGAAAGGAGGGAAATGAATGAAGGGGAAAGGTTTGTATGAGGAAAATGGAGTGTTAGGTAGGGGAAAAGGGTGAAAAGAGGGGTTAAGGCTAAACATGGATTTCTTGGAATGAGAGGGTGATTTGAAAAGGTGAAATGAGAGATAGTGAAATAGGTTCAATGAATATAATGAAGGCAGTGAGATTTCTAAAAATAAGATGGCAATCAGGGAATGTTATTTTCAGATGACAGTGGAAAATCCATATTTATTTAGTCATACTATAAAATACAAGAGATTAACAGACACATCCAAAAATTCCAATGTGTCCAAGAACGATAAAAAGGGGTGATGAGGCGAGAAAGGTTGCGGACTTCCAACCTGATTGATATGGATTTTGCCCCAAATGGGGTGGATGCTGACCCGGATATGCATATTTCTCGAATGGCTGGTAAGAACCTTTCTACAAATTTATTGATAAGGACCTGGCTGGGGTTTTTGATACGACCCCTACAGGAACTGAGGCTGTGGACCTTGTTGGACATGGGGTCCAAGATAAGGTCCCTACTGAACATGAGGTCCAATTTGTGGTCCCTGCTAAAAGTAGGGTCCACCTTGCAGTCCCTGCTGAAGATAAGCTCTAGCCTATGGCCCCTACTGAACATTAGGTCTAGCCTATCGTCCTTTCCGAATACAGGGTCCAACGTGAGGTCCTCTCTAGGCCTGCAAGTACTGAGGATTTTGCTAATATGAAGCACCAAGTTGAGGCTTAGTCTAGGGTTGTTGGTACTGAACTTGAGGAAATGGCTGGAATTGAGCACCTGATTGATGAGTGAAAGGACCAGATTTACCCAGAAGGAGATTCAGACCAACTTAGTTGTAAGAACCAAACCTAGGATTGGTCATAACAACACTAACCAAAGGTTGGGGCTGTTGGACATACTGTTGATATTGTATGTTCAACCTTTGAACATAAGGAGTATTAGTTTTTTGAACATATGGATATGTTGCGTTCGACTGTGGAAAAGGATACTGAATCTGGGAAAATTGAACATGAGGTTGACTTTCCCTAGGAATAGACCCATAACTTAGCTGCCCCCCACCCAAAAGGGGAGGTACATAGATAGGGCTAGAATTACCCACATGCATAGACGAAACAATGGATTTACCACTCAAGGGGGGGACTATAGTAATCATAGATGGAAAAAAGGGAACAAAGGATTTGAACGACATGATAATTTGACCAATGGTGACCGTCGGTCGAACAATAGGTTGAGACACCGCGACCACATTCCAAATAAATGGGCTGAAAGACGGAGCAATACCTATTGACCAAACGGGATATGAAAATAAATGTGTACCACTGAAAGCTCCAGGTATAACTGTGCGGGAGCACAGATGCAACATAACTAGACAGTATTTCAGTTCCACTACCTAAATCATGAGGTGTGGATCTGAGTAATTCTCCCTTAGAGGGAAAAATCGACGAAGAGGATTCTAGGATATACGAGCCAGAGGTTTCATGAAGAGTAATTTGAGGAGCGCTCATGAATGGAACATCATCAACATTTGATGCCATTTCGTCAAGAAACAATTGATAGATAGTAGAGTGAGATGCTATTGGATAAGCTCGAAAAGGGATTTTGGCCTGATCAAAAGCGCTGTAAGGTTGCTAAGACAAGACTAAAATCAGATCAAAGAGCAGATTCAAAGGAACGGATGAGAAATATGCAGCTTGTTCGGGGGTTTTAGGTTCATATTATTCCGATGTAGTCAAAGGATAATCATCAGGAGGTGCTCGAGATGATATGGGTTGAACACTGATGATAATTCCAAGCTCTTCACCTCATGCTTTGAGGGGTCCAACCGAAAAATGAGGGACCTCATGAGGAGGTTCTTTAGATCCATTAGAGGAGGGAGTGGGTGAATTAGATGATTCATCCATGATGACCTTCGAGAATAAGATAAAAAGCGAGAGAGGTGATTAGAATCACAACATACCAAGAAATAATAGCTGTAGAACTGCACAAGTGAGATGTTTTCGTGGGAAATTACTTTTAGAATTAACAAAAATGAAAAAAAGGGTGTGTTATGCATAAAGGTTTACCAAGTATCCATGAACTGCAATATACACCTTGGTGATAAAATTAAATTTTAATTACCAAGGAATTAATGTACAACAACCAATCTCCTCGAATGTTGTGTTCGGTGTATCACATCTACAGGGTGGCTAACTCGGTTACCTATAGCAGGCTTGTAACGAAGTGGTGTCTCCCCAAATATATGCAATGATACATGGGATTCCAATCATAGTAGTGTTTTCTAATGCATAAACGTTCGATGGGAGCACCCCAAATATACTTATCATGCATCAATATACTTCCATACGTGGAACGGGATATCACCCCCAGGTTGTAACGTAGACCGATGGCGATAGCTCCTACATTTAACCTTGCTGGAACACATCTATAGCCCAGACCACTAAATATTATCATTAATTCCAATGCTCCTTAAGGTAAATTGGGTTTATTTTAAGTTTATTTTGATTAAACTTTCAGTTTCAAGGCTCAAAACGAATGTCACTTGAATCCTTATGCTGCAAACTAAATGCAAAAAAGAAGATTTCAATTTCAATGAATCCTAAACTATTTAGGGAAGAGAGAAGCAATAATGCACTCAATGGAGCAACAATAATGCCTCAAAACTATTTCAGAGTTTTGAAAATGCAATGCTTTTCCAATTGAATTAATTTTCCCAACAAATGCAACTTATTGAAAATGAAAATACCTTTCCTTTCACTAAGATGCAATTTTTTTTTTTGTACTTTGAAATGTAATCAAAATCAAAACAACTGAATGAAGGAAGAAATGAAAAATCCCTTTACTTTTCTTTCGATCGAGCCAAAAAAATATCACTTTAAAGAATGCTTGAATGAAATGCTTTTCACTCTTCTTAAAAGGACAAAGATAATCTCAATCACAAACGAAAAAGAAAATCACTTTCAATTTCTTTTGAATTTATACAAAAAATACTCTTCTAGAATTGTGTGCCAAACAAACTGTAATATTATGCTTGAGACTGAACCAAAGGGAAACAATCAGAAATGCAGAGATGACTAAATATTAGGCCAACCCTCTTGGAAACAAGATAAGAAAATCTGACAAAGGGTGTTTGAAATGGAAAAAAGCTCCCAAAATTACAACAACTCAAAGAGACGAAATAGGCTTGCTCAGAGAAGATAGGTAATTCAAACACACAACAAGTAGATCATTGAGATCTCACATACTCCTTCAAGGGACAGGACACACTGGAAAATTAGGAGGGAAACTCAAATTTTCCAAAGGCGGAGATCAATGCTTCTGTGCTAAGTAGAAGGGTGAGGAAATGCCAATAGACACAACTGTACTATATAGAACAGTGCTTCAAGTGCTACTGTGAGGAAGGAAAGGGTGCTAGTCTTTAAAAACAAGGAAAAAATAAAAAGTCTCATAAAAACACTAGACCTGATGCTGTGAAGTGAAAAAAAATCCTTACACAAGCTGATAGAGGCGTAAGCAAATTTAAATTTAAAAAATATGATAAACCGATACAAGATCAGTTCGGGGAAGGAGGACTTAAAAGGATAAAGCTCCCTATCAGAGTCTCCAGTTTTGTTGTCAATATAAATCCCCTTTGCAGACAGAGGCAATCTCTCTAGCCCTAGAGTGGGTCTAGCAACAAAATATTCTTTATAACATAAGCTTTCTTAACTAATGATTACAATGCAAAGAGGAAAGAGACATAAATACCTTTTTCCAATCGCTATCCTTGGATCTGTTGATGGTGACCTCAATCCACGATCCTTGTAGGACCTCTTCGTACTATTGATGGTGCATGAATATGTGTGGATGATCAAGAGAAAACAATAAACTTGATAAAATATATATAATAAAAGAAAACACTAGCTATCTAGCAGATCAAGAAGTACCAGAATATTTGCATAATCATGTAGAAAAATATAGAAAGCAAACATCAAATGTTATTATTGATAAATTACAAAAGGAGACCTTACAACCAGGCCTTGACGTTGGATGCATCCTTAGGTGAAAATATGATTCCTTCACCTAGCTCAAAATAATTCCTTCTCCCGTTCACTTAGGCTTAATAACGATGCTATCATGCAAAGGCATGAGAGTTCAAATAAGTATCACAATGATCAACCAAGGTCTAAACTTGGGGGAATGATGGATGTGAATTTATAGCAAGGAAAAGGAGGAGGGAGGCCCACTTTCTAAGGGATGAGATCAAGGCTCTAAAATGAGAGGTCTCGACCTTATCATCTTTGTTCAACAACCAACTCGTCTCCCTTGAGCTTCTATAGGTCAAACCTTCTCCTGCATTTGAGGAAGCACTGATAGAAAAGGGATCAATGTGGTTTTCTAATAAATTAGGGTGCTGATAATGCTAGGCCAAAACTAGGAAAGTGACATCAATGCATTCATGGCACCAGGAAGGGTGCTGACCCAGGAAACTAGGAATCTGACCAAGTTTCTTCAGTAACCTTTCAAGGAAGTTTTCCTTGGATCTTCAAGGGGATATATTATCATATTTCTTAATGATGGCGTAATATTCCAAAGTAGGAAAAATAGGAATGTTGAACATAAAACTGGAAAATGAAATAAATATTAATACATAAAAACATAAGTAGATCATTGAGCCATTTTATTATATATGATAGCAGAAAATGAAGTACAAGATCTTGAGGAAAATACACTCGAGCTAGGAAAAACAAGCCTCAAATGACCCTATACATCAATACATGAGAAACTGTTATTACATAAATTTCTAGGAGGCCATGACTGCGCAATCCTTCTAGAAATAACTGCTACTGGGAACTAGGAATGTGTATATCTGCTGATATAGTGCTCATAAAATTCCAGAATTAGAGATCTAGGCTTTCTAGCACAATTCCAAGAGAACCCAGAAACGGTTTCCGGAAATACACAAGATGAAAAAATGAGCCCTAGGGATGAATTACACTCTTCACCTAGGTAACTACTAGGAGGTGGATGATATGATGTAAAATTGTTGGTACTCCTCCCCATTGACTTTCCGAATGAAGGGTTTCTCCCCTCACTGGAAAACATGCTCAAGAACTTGGGTTATCAACCCTCCACTAAAACCACCCTCCTAGATTGGAAAATTCCTGAAGGAGACTACGATGCGGAAGGTGGATGAAGATTTTCCTAATGCTAGATGATGGAATGAAGCTCAAAGGAACCTATCCTAAGTGGTGACTCAAAGTTCCCCAAGGATGATGGTGGGATTTCTGCCCAGAAACACCCTTGTGCTAAACAACACAGTAGACTCTACTAAATAGCTAAAGCGTGCAGAAAGTCATAAAAGACCATACATAAATAATATTCAGAATGTACTCTATGGTTGCCATATCCTTCCTTATATTCTTTGTGAGCCTCCTACCCCTTGGTCCGACACATTAAAGATGCTACTCTCATGGAGACTCCCTCCCATTATGATTGCGGTGTCCTCCAATATCTCTCCACTACCTCCATGATTGCGCTTTTTATTTTCCCAATATTGACCCCATCCACATGCATTGACCCCCATTCACACCAAGGAGTGTTTTATTCAACTAGATACACTAATCCACTATCACACTAGAAGTGGTTTTATTCCTACTAAACATATTTATGGGTCGCTCTACCCTCTTATTCATCTATCTTATTGAAAAAAAAAAAATTTAATATTCTAAATAGCTAAAAGCTAATTAGGAATATTACAGTCCCCCCCTCCCAAATGTTGTTTTTCCTCAGGAAACTACAAGGATGGATGTTGTAAAATATTCTCTCCTCCCCATGTAGCATCCTCATCTGTTGGGTGTGGAGCCTGATTATCTTGTTTACTTTGTATCACGGCATTGGACCCCTGTACCTTAAAAGGGGCAGCAACGCCACCCGAAATTAATTGCTGCCGTGGGGGGTCCAGGGGGGGCGACAGTGCTTTTCGGAGCCCCCCCCTGGCGGGGGTTTTCGGGGGTAGCACCCCCGAAGCTAAAAACAGATGTAAAATTGCCTTGTAAAAGTATAGTAATTTCTAGTCAATCTGGGCCATTCATTAGGAAAATGATCTGACGGTAGAAGTTATGTTTAGATTAGGGTTTTTTTCCCTAGAAGGAAACCCCTCGCTTTTATGAGGGCATTGTATTGCGGCTGTGCATTGTATGTGTATTCTCGGAGCAAGAAACGGTATGAGAGAGAACGAGAGGGATACTATAGCGGATGCGTAGGTTTGTCTCTTCATTTTGTGGATAATAGAAAGAAGGAATCGTTGTTCGAGGTGGATGTAACCCAAGGCGGGTGAACCACGTATATCTGTGTCTCTCTGGTTTTATGTGTTTTGTGTGCTTGTATTTTCCGCATATTTTATATGTTGCATTGCTCCATAATATATAATTTTCTAACATCATCCAGTATATTCCTCCATTGAATAAGATATTCTCCAATCAAATTGTTCCTTAGCTGCCCCTCCCAAGTGTCCAAGTTAGCCTTTGGTGATAAAACCAAATGGTTCACATCATAAAGATGTGGGAGAGCCATGGTGGAAACTACATGCTGTCCAATGGCATTTTTGAGGCATGATACGTGAAAAATGTTGGGGACCTTACTCCTAATGGGGAGCTCCAACCCATATGGATCACCCTGTATGGCCCATGGAAATCTTCTCAGTCCCCTTCTCCTTCAATGTAGATGGTTTTCATGGCTAAAAATGGAGATAGACCAAATTTTCCACCCCAAAATATATCTCTACCCACCCATGATCTATATATAACTTTTGTTGATCTTGTGTTGTAGTAATATTTTCCTTAAGAGACTGGAATATATCCCAATGCTCTTGGATCCAATCTTGGATTCTAGGAGCCTTGCTTGCTCCAACCATCCTAGCAATAACTAATAGAGCATCATCACCATATGGGACCAAAAATGGAGACACACTAAATGCCATATAAAATTTTGGATGGTAACAATATTCCCCCAAGTGGAGGCAGCACATCCATGCTCTTTGCTACTCCGGAACATAATTTTGCAAGTAGCTTCCCGGACACTTGTTTAATACCTCTATCTTCCTGTTTGTTTGGGGGTGATGACTGATGCTCAATATCAACATAGTACCCCCCAAATGGAGGTACTCCTACCCAAAATTATCCAGGAAGTGCATATCTCTATCATTGACTATGGTCTTGGGAGAGCTATGAAGTCTAACAAGAATCTTGCCTGCTTGTGAAGCAACGCACTTTAAATATATGGAAAAGGAATGTAAATGCTTTGTTATTTGACCAATGATTATAAATATACAATCCTTACCATGTATTGTTGGAAAACTAGTGATGAAGTCCATAGAAGGGCTCTCGCATTCCCCTCTCGAAAAAGGAAGTGGTTGTAACAACCCAGCATGATGGTTGATTTATTCTTCATTCCTCTGGAAAACTACACACTTCTTGACATGCTGGAACACATCCTGCTCAAGACCCTTCAACTAGAATCACTCCCCGATGGCCTGATATCTCTTTGCGAAACCTTGGCAACTAGAAAGTGGTGAACCATGTGCTTCATGTATAATTTTATCCTTTAGCTTATAATCTCTAGTCAACAAGATCTGATCATGGTAGTATATGACCCCATCCATCACTCTATACCTCTCATTGATCACTTGCCCATCATGTACCTCACATGTGAAGTGGTTCTTGGAATACTCCACTAATAGGTGGAACTCCCAATCTGAATCCACACTCATCAGTGACAATGTTGCTGGTATCTATGTTATGGCATCTACTACCTCAGTGCTTCTCTCTTTGACATATTCAATGTCATAGTCATAGGCGAGAATTATGCTAACCCATTTTTGTTGCCTCTCTTGTAGTTGTTTTTTCTCAAGAAAATTTTGAAGATGATGATGGTCAATATTCACTTGGAAGTTGTTGCCCATCCAATATTAACTGTGTTTGGCCAATGCATGCATGATGGCCAACAACCCCTTCCCATATATGGAAGACACCTTCCTATGTGGAAGTATATTCAGACTTTCAAAGGATATGGAATAGCCTTCTTCCACCATAATTGTGCCATGACCTACCCCTGAAGCATACATTCCAACGTAAAAGCCATGGTGAGATATGGTAATACCAATACTAGACAAATATTCATGTCATCCTTGAGCCAATCAAAGGCCCTATGCGCAATTTTTTCGCATAAAAGGCTCCCCTCTTAGCCAAATCTGTGAGTGGTGCCACTAGTTATGAGAACTCGTTAACCAACTTCCAGTCCAGGGGCCTTCCTGGTGGAATGCCTCCAAATACTAAAAAATCATTGTTTGGAGTAGAATGCATATTTGAGTAGACTGATTTGTCCTTGACTCCTCTATGAAAATCAGTCTCTATATTATGTGCTAAGACTTCCTGTGGTGGATAGGTGTGCATGCCCCTGGTAATTTGATGCTTACTACTCTTATTTTTTTTCCATTCCATCTGCAAGGTCTCACAATCTATGGTGACCTTCCCCAGTGTAATCAACCACTACACACAAAATATCACATTGGCATTGGGAATATCAACCACAAATAAGTGGTCAGTCAGTAAAAGTTTATGTCCCCAAGGTTACCGACAATCCCTGAACATACTTCACACATTGCATGGTTCTAGCTCCTGGAACCAAAACTAAGAATCCTTCAAGATCATCTAGGGGTATGGTTCTCTTCTGTACTAGTTCAGCATCAATAAAATTATGGGTAGCCCCACTGTCTATCAATACTGACACTCGCTTCCCCTGAACTCTGCCTCGGACTCTCAAGGTCAGATACATTAGGGGAATTTTGAGGTCTAAAATGGGCCTCCTAAGGAAATTATAAAATAATAGTGGAAATAATAAGATAACATTTTATGACATCATCAAATTTTAGAGGGAAAAAAGAAAAAAACTAATTTTTTAACTCGTATTTTCAACTTATCTCCCAACTTTTTTGCTTAAATGTCGAGCGGGAGTAATTTTTGGATGAAAATTTAAGTCCTCATCCAATAAGTACCCATGTTGCATACTTTTGATGGACCCTGCCATACGAAAAATGAGAAATACATGAAAAATGTGATTGCAATCACGTTTTTTCATGTATTTATCATTTTTCACATAGCAGAGTCCATCAAAAGTATGCAACATGGGTACTCCTTGGATGAGGAATTAAATTTTGAATCCAATGAGTACTCCCGCTCGAAATTTGAGTAAAAACTTTGGGAGATAAGTTGAAAATATGAGTTAAAAAAGTAGTTTTATTATTTTTTATTTTTTAATCTTTTCACCCTTTTACTTAAAAAATGGTGAATAATCCCCCATGGTTGACATCATCATCTTGAATCCTATTGGTTCTTGTAAAGTTTATTTTCATTGTACATTTTTCTTGGGAGGCCCATTTTAGACCTCAAAATTCCCCTAATGACTTGGGTACTCCCTGTAAAGATGCAAGGGCCCCTCCAATTGGAGCAAATGCCCCATTTCCACCTCCTGGTGGTGGTGGATCCTCCCCTAGTGCCACAACTTTGATGCCTCCTTCTGGCTCCTCTTCTTCCTCCTCTTCACTATCAAAGAATACCTCAATATAATGTGCCTTTCTCACAGCACACTTATGCCCTGGTGCCCATGGTTCTTGGCAAGTGAAGCAAAGATTCCTCCTTCTCAAATATCTTAGGATATCATCGCTAAGAGGTCCTTTTCTCCAGTTCTCCTTTGGGAGAGGAACCTTCACCTCTTTCCCCTTTGACTAGAAAGTGGGATTTTGCTGAAATGGAGCTCTTGCCCTTGACAAAGCATCCTGTAAGTCCCTAGCCCTCTCAATGGAGTCTTGGAGCGTAGTTGGTCTAGTGGACTTTACCAAGCCATGCAAAGGCTCTGCTAGCCTATCATTGAACATATATACTCTCCTAGTTGTAGATAAATCTGGCACCATGATGGAAAGTTATAGGAATTCAGAGATATAGGACTCTGGATTTCTTGACTGCTTGAGCTTGGCTAGCTCAACAAAGTGTGCCTCTGGATCCCTTCAGTCAAATATTTCTACCAACCGCAGGGTGAATTCTTCATATGCAGTCACATTTGCATGCCCCAATGTAGATAGACCATGAAACCACCATCCATGTGCCTCACCTTCAAGGTGCAACACTGCTATCTTTATAGCATCAATCTCTGGTACTTGGTTCAATTGGAAACAGATGTCTAGTTTCTCCACCCAAGCCTTGGTTGTGCACTTCGATGACCCATCAAAAGCAGGTAGAAATAATCTACCCATAGTACGCTGCAGATAATTGTTCTACATATACCCTCCATTCTATTATTATTACGGGGTCTCCTACTATCCTTGATGTGATAGAACTCTTGGAAGTTCAGATTCTCTTTGAACCTTTAAGATTGAGATTCATACTCTAGAAAGTAATCACCAAGAGCTTCTTGTTCTTGGGGTCCTCCAACCCCATTTCCCACTGCTAGGAATGTAGTCATGGTGGAGTGTTGGGAAAATTGTTGCACTACTAGTTTCTCACACCAGTGATGTGAAGTGTCGGAGCTTTCTCCATGGATAAACCCCCATGGGGTCTCCTTTTGTCTTTCCATCCTCATATCCTTGATTTCTTTGGAAATATCTTGCATGGTTTGAAGAAGAAGCTTTGGAAACTCCTTTTCATCCATTTCTCCTGATATCGAAGTCTTTCCTTTGTCTTCTTCATTGTTTGTATACTCAAACCTTTTACCTCTCTTAATATAACACTTCTCTCATTCTGTGAGAGGTTCTTCTTCTTCTGATGACATAGATGTGATGCCTTATAGGCTGAGCCAATATTATGCTCTAATACCACTATAATATTCCAAAATAGGAAAAATAGGAATATTGAACATAAAACTGGAAAATGTTGTAAATATAAATACATCAAAGAATGAGAATATCATTGAGCCATTTTATTATATATGATACCAGAAAATGAAGTAAAATATCTTGAGGAAAATACACTCAAGCTACGCAAAACAAGCCTCAAATGACCCTATACATCAAGACATGAAAAAATGCTACTACATAAATTAATGGGAGGCAATGAGTGCACAATCCTGCTAGAAATAACTTATGCTGGGAAGTAGGAATGCATAGATCTGTTGATATAGTGCTTAGATAATGTCGAGATCAAATATCTAGGCTTTCTAGCACAATTCCAAGAGAACCCAGAAAGGGTTTCCAGAAATAAAAAAATATGAAAAAGTGAGCCCTAGGGATGAATTAAACTATGTAGCTAGGTAAATTCTGGGAGGTGGCTGATCTGATGTAAAAATGGCTGATAATCCTCTCCACTGACTTTCTTGATGAAGGGTTTCTCCCCTCATTGTAAAACAAGTTCAAGAACTTGGGTTATCAACCCTTCTCTAAAACTACCCTCCTAGATTGCACAATTCCTGAAGGAGACTACGTTGCTGAAGGTGGTTGAATATTGGCCTGATTCCAGATAATGGAATGACGTTCAAAGGAAACTCTCTTGTCTAGGCACTCAAAGTCACTCAAGGATGAGGGTGGGATTTCAGCCGAGAAACACCCTTGTGCTAAGCAACACAAAAAACTCTGCTAAATAGCTGAAGTGCGCAGAAATTCATAAAATACCATACATAAACAATATTCATAATGCCCTCTATGTATGCCATATCCATCCTTAAATGCTCTGTGAGCCTCCTCCCCCTTGGTCCCACTCATTAAATATGCTACTCTCATGGATACTCCCTCCCATTACGACTGCGTTGTCCTCCAATATCTCTCCACTACCTCCATGACTGCGTTGTTGATTTGGTCAATATTGACCCCATCCACATGCATTGACCCCCATTCGCACTAAGGAGTGCTTTTTTCAACTAGATACACTGATCCACTTTCACACTAGAAGTGGTTTTATTCGCACTAAAGATGAGCCATTAAAGATGAGGTAGAGAAAATTCAAACCTTGGTCAAGGAAATAAAGGAGGAGGCTTTTCGTTTCTCCACAAACCAATACATGGAAATGGAGGGGGACTTCATGATTGAAGAAATGGAAATGTTCAACCGATTTCTAGCAATGGTCAATGATGAGGATATAGTAGTGATGGAAAAAAGTATCTCTAATGAGGAGATTATTCATAATCTTAAGGAGATGGAAAATGATAAGAGTCATGGCCCCATGATGGTTGGCCTATAGACTCTTTTCTCCCTTTTTTCAAGATGATGGGACTTGAGTTGGTTAACCTGGAGGAGGTTTTAAGATGTTCTGGATATATCCTAAGTGTAATGAATTCTACTATCCTTACTTTAATTCCCAATAAATTAAAATATTTGTCCCTCTTAGGCTATAGGACAATATCCTTGTGAAATTCAATTTATAAAATGATGTCCAAGTTCATTGCTAACCATATTAAAAAAATTATTTCCCATCATATTTCATTGGAGAATTTTGGTTTCTTGTCCAACAGGCGGATTCAGGATGTAGTCACCATAGCTCAAGAATGTATTCATTCTATCAAAAAAAGGAAACTAAAATCTTGTGTTATGAAAATTTACCTCAATCAGGAATATGATTGTGTGGATTGGGAGCTCCTCACTATGATTCTATATAAAATTTGATTCAATCACAAACATGTACAATGAATCATGGCATGCATCACATTGACCTCTATGGTTGATATCATCAATGGACAGCCCACACAATTTTTTAAAATCCATACGAGGTTGTTAAGCCTCAAGACTGCCTCAATTTTGACATCCATTTCACTACCTTTTCATCCTTTTTTTCAAATGCCATAAGCTCAAACAATATTGATTTGCACATTTTCAGCCTGGTAAGGTACCTTAATGCTACTTTTTCATATTTTATACACTATTACAAAATGTCCAATTTTTTACTAAAAAAACGACTAATTTTTTTATATAAACTACTATTTTTCGCTCAGTGACCAATAGTAGCTAATTTACAATATCTTATAACGCGACCAACTTTTAGTTGTTTTTAGCTTAGTCATTAATTGGTTGTCTAAACTTTATTTTCTAGTATATTTAGTCATAAATTTTGTCATTAATTTAGTCATTGACTTAGTCATTAATTGCCACAATTAATGATCAAATATACAACAAAAGATATTACTAAATTATCACTCGAGAAAACCAATTAATAACCAAAAAAGTATGACTAAAATGTTGGTCTTGTTATAAGATACTGTAAATTAGCTACTAATATTCACATCTATGCAAATGTTATTCATCGTTTGAAATCAATTAATGACCAAAGAAATATGAGTAAATTTTGGCCATGTTATAAGATACTGTAAATTACCTACTAATAGTCACATATATGCAAATTTTAGTCATCGTTTGAAAGTAATTAATGACCAAAGAATATGACTACATTTTGGTCGTGTTATAAGATACTATAAATTAGCTACTAATAGTTATATATATGCAAATTTTAGTCATTGTTTGAAACCAATTAATGACCAAATAAATATTACTAAATTTTAGTCGTGATATAAGATACTGTAAATTAGCTACTAATAGTCGTGTATATGCAAAAATTTTTCCTTATTTGTAATCACAAATTTATCATTTGTAGTAGTCATTTATATTTTTCTAGTAGTTTCATATTCATTATATAAATGACTACTTTAGTAGTTTATATTCATTTCATTTACCTTCATTAACAAACATTATAAGAAACTAATTTAGCCGTATATTAATTTTATTTGTGTTCATCATTAGTAAACATAAACTAATAATTTAGTATTTTTAGATTGATTTTATGTGTGCATTATTAATCAACATAGATTAATTAGTATGATTTTGCAACTAAATTAAAAAATAAAGTCATAAAATGTACATGTTCATCTAATATGAAAACAAAAAATTACATATGTTAATTACAATACTAAATAATATTAAGTGCAACTATAAACAATTTCAACCACAAAAATTATATTATATAAAATATCAAGTATAAAAATATGAGTTTCTAACTTAATAATTGTTGGAGTATAATTTACACATGAAATATTGTTTCATCACTTCAAAACATTATCATTATGTTTCCAAGGCATTGCAGGTAAATTTACCAACTGTGAAGACTTGACCATCAATCTGTATGTGTGTGTCTTATGCAGGATATTGGCTCTACGGGTACCACTAGACCAATTCTCTTCTCTCTCTCTTTAATTTTCATTTTCTCGCTCTAGTTTTATTGTTCTCCTTTTTCTTCAATTCTTGCTTCTTACCATCAATATTGAGTTCCTTTTCTGAAAAAGAAAGAAGATAGAATGTATATTATAAGACATGAAAGACGATGAACAATGAAATATAAACTAAAATAGACTATAAATAATTTATACTACATATACCTCAACATCAACAATATTGTCAATGCCATTTTTCCCCAAAGAAACAAGAAACCCAAACAAGTTTTCTTCAGTTGGGAAGTAGTGGATTCTATTTGGCCAGATGACATGTATAAACAAAGAAAATAAAACGTCGCCATGGAAAATACCACCTTAGTAAAATTAGTATTCAACCTTCAATAAAATACTAGGCGCAATCATGCCAACTAAGTTACATGCTAAAAATATCAAGTTGTAGGTTACTTATACAATGTGGGAGTGCAAATAAAACTCCTAGAAAATGTTAAAGCTAAGTCTAGAGTAAACTAAAATGAGGTAAAAAGGGTAAAATAATAGGATAGCGTCGTATACATGTATATAACTAGATAATGTAGAAGGCTAAGTGAATAAGTCCAAGACTAGTGGTCGATGATGTCAAGAATGCCCAAGTATAATGAGAATTGCTTTAGATACGAACTACTATTTGGGTCCATTATCACATATGAATAAGCCAACTATTCTATATCAAATTATTAATGTTTTTAATATATTTATGAATCACTACAATATAAGTGGATAAATTGCAAAGACAATTCCCTTTGGATTCTTTTCCTCACTTGTGGCACAATATAGTAGTTGTGATTTGGACAAGATTTCCAGCATAAAAAATGTATCAATCAACACTAGTAATCCCCCAGAAATTATTATTTTGGAATGTAAATTTGAGATTCCAATTGCTATATGATTATTGAATGGAAAATCCAAATTAAATTCCAACACCAAAATTCCAATTTGAGGTAACACCTATGGCCATCTTCAATCATTAAAACTCAAAACATCAATGATCATTATAATGAAAAGACAAAATAAGAGTAGTTTTGATATGTTTTGAAAATTTACCAACAAAGCACCAATAGTTTCCCATATTTACCATACTTGTAATTTCCAAGAAATTACACATTTATTGATCTTTTACAGAAAATACTTGATTCAATACAAATAAAAATTTAACATATTACAACTATACCAACAATTTCTGATGCTCAGTTAGTTCAAAATAGTTAGTACAAAAACTTCAAGAAAGAGTAACACATATAAATAATAAATCCATCAATTAATAATCAATCAAAAAAAGATAAGATTTTTGTTGAAGCTTGATAAACAACTATAAATATTGACAATCCACTGCAACTAGTGATGTTGTTCAAAGAGAAACACTACCTGGAAAAATAATCTTCCAAATTCTTTGCTTTATCCATGAATCATTTTTCTATCCTCGGAATAGAATCCACATTCAATCTTTTAGGTTTCTGAAGCTACCCAAAGGCCTTGCCAAATGAAGTAGTGATTTTCATAAAATGCTTCTCATATTAAAAAAAATATAGTCTAACAATGTGATAAAGAATTCAAGCAAGTAAAGAATTGTGTACAATATTTCTTAGAAGACTTCATGTTGAAAGGAAAACTTACATATTTCAGATAGAAAAAACAAGTTAGTAGAGATGGTCAATATTAAAAAATAATAGACTGAATATAAAACTATAGGTAGAACTAACCAAATCCTAATTGTAATACAGTTGATTGATTATTCTATGTGAAGCCAACTGGATACATACAATTTTCATTCTCATATTTATTTCCCATATCTTTATTGGAAGTGGAAGCTAACTTGCATGCATCTCAAAACACTGCTGTAGAAAGAGTATGTGTTGCGTTATCATATTCCACACTTTCGTTTCCATGAACAATCATAGTAGGCATTGGAGGAATTAGTTGCTACACCAGCTGAGTTGTCAACTTTAACCTTCTCTTTACTTGAGGTATTGATCCTTCCCCTTCTTCTTGGTTATTAATCTCATCTTTCCCATGTAGCCAACATAGGAATAATTTGGGTTCAAGAAGAATAAAGATATTCAAATGATGTCTTCAAATTTGAAAGTGTGCATTTTTATTATTTAACTACTAGTAAAATAGTGATAATAAGACCTTAAATATAACCAGACATTTTTCTGTGAAGCAGTCTATTGCAGATCCCCATGCTAGCACAACATCATTGAAAATAAATGGTCAACAATAATTAAAATTGTTTCCCCTAGCATGAACATTGACTTACTCTTCATAAATAAACATAAACCATTTAAAACTACAACGAATAAACAAAAAGAGCATCATTGACATAAATTCACAGAATATTGACAACAAAATAAGAAGTGAATTCTCTATGTAGTAGCTAAAAACCTTGTAGTGGGAAGATGCCCTCAACCTTGAGTAATATCTACATGCTAGGGAATGAGTTGTGACAATTGTTTCTTACATTTACTAGGAATAACTGCAACTAGAGATCCAATGTTTAATTTAGATATATAGTATTGGTGTTGATATGAAATGTGGCCCTCCATTATTAGCAATGACACAATTGTTGGGGTTCACCTAGTTATTGTAGATTCAACGTCTTTCATGTTTGACTGACTAGTGTGGCTAGTAATTATTGATGCTAATCCTGAGCTAGGGAATAAATTATTAAGGTTTATCCCCAAAGGAATATGTTGAGAATAAAGTTCTAGACATTCTAGATTAACCCAAACTCTTATACATGGTAGAAACTTGCAAAGCTAAGAGTCTCTCACTACTATAAGGCCAAAACTACATTAATGTAGAATTCAAAATTTTTTGATTAAATGATTTATATCACCCACTACTAAAGAAAAATGAAGAATTTTGATAATTGATTCGACTAAAAGGTCAATTTCAGTGGGTGAGAGAGCCCTGCATCTTAGTTTCCCTTTCTATAGTAGAATTTTAATCATGTAGCATAGCTTTTACACTTTCTTCAATGCACAGATTCTTTCATACTGCAACTCCTTTTTGTTCAGGATTATATGGGACGATTAGCTCCCTCTTAATCCTATATTCCTTGCAGAAGGCTATAACTTCCTTAGATGTGTATTCTCCTCCATTATCACACCTTAATATCTTAATTCTCCTTTATATAAGTTTCTCTACTTCAACTTTTAATTCTTAAAATTTGGTAAATACTTCGTCCTTGGATTTTATTAAGTAAAACCAAGTAATGGAAGGCAAGCCCAATTCAAACGTTCGATTGAATCGAAACTGGACATGGATAAGTAGTTTAATAAGCAGGGTATATCTATGTTTGGTTGGATGAAGCATGGTAGAAATAATCATAATGATGGATTCTCTAGAACTTCTAGAGATAATGGGGTCTTTGCAAGAGGCAACCAAAGAGAAAGTGATGAACAAAAGAGGCTCTAAATCCTCTGGTAACCAAGCAATGAAGATTAGTGATGAATAAGATGAGTCTAAAGATGAAGATGAAGATAGTGAATTTGATTTAGTGAAGCTTGTGGGGCACACCCAGCCAATGTTGAGTCTTTTTGAAAAAGAAGATCCAAAAGCAAGTATTGTGAAGCATACTAGGGATGATAATTATTTGAGCCAATCAAGATTTTACCAGAAAAATATCTCACTATTGACACTCAAGGCAACCAACATAGTGGGATATGAGTGTACTACCATTTTCCAAGACACAACTCTTCCATCTATTCTGAAAGCAAGGATGTATTGGCCAAGGCTAAAACTTGCATCGACAAGATAGTAGCATTTATGTTTCCTGTTATTGAGCAGATAGTGAAGTCACCATTCCTCCAATATCATTAAAGGTCACTTATTCATGTTCTTGTCATTTTTCCCACTAGGGAACTTGCAACTCAAGTTGTTTTCAATGCCAATGTTTTGTTTAAATTCCATGAAAATATTGGTGTACAAGTAGCTAGTGGGGGCACTAAATTACCAAGAGAACTTAAATGGCTATAAAAAAATCCTTGCCAAATATTAATGGCCACTCTTGGAAGGATTTGGGACCATATAAATAATACCCCAGCTGTCTCAAGTCATTTAATGGGTGTGAAAGTGCTCATACTTTGTTGAAGTCGACCATTTTCTAGATATGGGGTTCCATATGGATATTGATAAGATAATTGTTGGTGTGCCTAAAGAGAGGAAACCACCTATTTTAAGCTACAGTTTCAAAAGAGGCTCATAAATTTTCTCAGATTCCTTTAAAATCGGGTGACAATTTTATTAATAAAGTTGAAGAGGGAAGTGAGCAAACCGACTCAAAGATTTGTCAGTCAAAAATTATTGCTTCACATGAGAAGAATTTTGACATTGTTTGTGTTGTTCTTAGATAGAAACATATTTAGCGCTTTAAATTTCAAAGGTTAGGCACGGATTCTTGGATGCATATGCAGGATAGATTTGATTCTTTTGTGGTGGGAATGCAACCAGATATGTACAAGGCAATGGTTACAGCAGCATTGCAAGAAATACAAAGTAGTACTTTTTTGAAGCATCTCCTGCAATGTTAACCACAATATCCGATTCAGTCACGAAAACTTCATTGTGTACTGCAACACATTTTTAACAATCCAGGAGGTGTTCAATTCGAGGAAAGTATGGCATAAAAATATAGTCTATTTTATTGGTGCTTGCACAAGGCCGTCGTATTTGCGCATAGTAACAAAGTTTATGTCTAGTGGTGATTTAGTTACATATATTCAACACTAAGGAAGGTTTTAAAAATATATTGTGAGACAAATAATGATCCAACTTGTTGTTGGACTAAAATTTCTATGTGAAAACAATCTTATACATAGGGATTGAAAACCACAAAATTATCCTTTCAACAAATGACAAGAATGTGGTACTGAAAATTGCATAATCTATGACCTTGCAACCCCAAAGGATAGTATAAACATTGTGTGGTTCACCTCTATACATATCACTTGATATTATTTAATCTCATAAGAGTGAGAGTCATGCTAGAAGCCATGAAGGTTGCAGATTTGAAGATGACTGGGAGAACGAAACCTCTTCTTCTCCACAAAAGTTCATTAAAACAAAGGATTTAAAAAAAATAAGTAGTAATAGAATGAAAGCCAAATTTAAACCTCTGTTTGAAGAGAAATTGGATATGGATAGCTAGTTTAATAAGTGGAATATATCTATGTTTGGTTGGATGAAGTGTCATAGATATAATGATAATGATGGATTATCTAGAAATTTTAGAGGTAATGGGGTCTCTGCAAGGGGCAGCCAAGAAGAAGGTGACTTGTTGAACAAAAGAGGCTCTAAATCATATGGAATCCAAGAATTAAATATTATTGATGATGAATATGAGTCTAAATATGAAGATGAGTCGTGTTTAAAAGGCATATCCAAAAAAAAGTAGTGTGAAGGTTATTGGGGATGCTAATTATTTGATCCAATCAAGATTTGACCAACACAATATCTCACCATTGACACTCAAGGCAACCAACACAGTGGGATATGAGTGTATGACCATTGTGAAAGAAGCAACTCTTACACCTATTCTCAAAGGCAAGGATGTGCTGGCCAAGGCTAAAACCTACACCAGCAAGATAGTAGCATTTATGTTTCATGATATTGAGGTGATAGTGAAGTTACCATTCCTCCAAGATCATAAAAGGCCGCCTATTCTTGTTCTTGTCATTTGTCCCACTAGGGAACTTGCAAGTCAAGTTGTTGACAAGGCCAATGTTTTGTTTAAATTCCATGCAGATATTGGTGTAAAAGTAGTTAGTGGGGGCACTAAATTACCAAGAGAACAGAAATTGGTACAAACAAATCCTTGCCAAATATTAGTGGCCACTCCTGGAAGGCTTTGGGAACATATAGGGAATACTCGAGTTGTCTCAAGTCGTTTAATGGGTGTGAAAGTTCTCATACTTTGATGATGTCAACCATTTGCTAGCTATGGGGTTCCATAGAGATATTGATAAGATAATTGTTGGTGTGCCTAAAGAGAGGAGGACACCTATTTTAAGTTACAGTTCTAGAAAAGGTTCACATAGTTTCTTGTATTTCTTTAAAACAATATGATGAGTTTATTAATAAAGTTGAAGAGGGAAGTGAGGAAACTCACTCAAAGGCTTATCAGTCATCAACTATTCCTTCACATGAAACCAAAGTATAATAAATAATATAATAACTAATATGCAATATTTAGCTAAACAAAATTGATTCAAAGAATAATAAGTAATATAATATCCACACTTATTATAATAAAGTACAATAATAAATTATAATAATATACTTTTATTATAATAATCTGCAATCAGTAGCCAAAAAAATTTAAGCCATGATTTCAAAGCACTTTAAAGTTGAATAGAAAATTTGTAAGTTTACAGACCACATGCACATTAAAGTCCAAACCATTAGTATCTCAGAGGTTTAAGTTCCTTGTAAAATAGTCCTAATCATATCACTCAAATTCTTGAAAAAAAGTCACCAGTGCACTTAGTTGATGCTCTGCACTAGAAGAAAATACAAGGAAAAAGGTGAAGAGAGAGCAGGGGTCAAAGATAATATGTATATACATGAAATATGGTAGAAGATAGGGTAAAGGAAGCCAATCATTACCTGAAAGGAGGCTAACTAGATTAGATGGTTTGTAGGATCTCTAACATAGAATCAAGGAGAGTACAAATGTTCTCAACCAGATGATGGATTTCATGTCCCTGCAACAACACTTTGTAAATCTCTGAAGTAGTAACCAAGCAGTGCCAAAATTCCTTCTATGTGGAGGAACCAACCCTATTACTTTAGAATAAATGCTAGCAAACTCCCCTTTCATCCAAAAATGTCTAATTAAAGTAGAGATGATGTTAGCAATTGGCCTTTTGATGGAACTATGAATATCAAAAAACTTGATAACTGAATTTGGAATTTATAAATATATACTTAATGTCAAACATGTCTCTCCCTTGGAATTTTCTTGTAAATTCTCTTTGGCCATTTCCTCGACTAGTCTCCACCCAAATAATAATTTCCACCTTTGTAGTGAGATGCACCATGAGGCCCCAGGTATCTAGTCCCATGTCTAAGATACCCTGGAAATGTTGTTGTTCCAGAACCCACATAAGCAGTTAGATGAGGCTACCCAGGCCCTTATGTTAGGTAGTCTTCTAGGCAGCAGCACAATATCCTAAGTCACCTAACATGATGATGACATGGAAATATGAGTGTCTGACATGAGATACAACAACCTTGGAAAGATATTATTACATTTTTAGATCATTTTTATTAAATTTCAAAGGGTCACTTTCTCAATATTTTTTTTTTGTACTATTTAGGTTGTTTTATGTTTATTAGGTGTGTTTTTCATAGTTTGAAGTACATGCTGGATGGGGAAAGAGTCGAACTTTGTAAGGATCTTTGTGATGTTGTTTTGGTTTTTGTCCCTTTTCTTTTTATTAAGACTATATTTGGACCAGCGGTGTTTTTAGATTATTGTTGCATTGCCCATTGTTGAAAAGTTATCAATGCATCTATCTTATGGATGGGTAATGACTACATGAGGTAGTGTTATGCAAATTAATCCCTCTTGTGGACAAGAGTGATCTCCCTAGTATTCAACGAATAGCTAGAAACAAACATCAATTTGGAAATCTTCTTCTCTAGATTAAATGCATTTCAGAATTATTATAAGAAAGTAAAGAGGCCATGCACCTACCTTGAAATCCAATGTTCGATGCAATATTTTATCCAGTCGCTCCAAAGAGGCTTCTCCAATAAGTAGAACCTGTAATCAAAGACAAGACAAAATAATCAAAGCATCTGCAACATATAATAATCAAGAAAATCTAACCAAACTTAGTGATCAAGGAGTCTAAGTATTGATGTCATTGAATAAGCATAGGAACAAATCAATGAGAAAAAGAGATACATAGGTATTATCTTGAATGACATCATTCCTCATTCTGTCTGACAAGCCTTACTCTTTGAATACCAGCATAGAGTTATGGACAGAAGGGTGTGATCATTCTTATGCCAACAATAATTTACTAATGTAGAAAATATACACTCTTGGGAATTCTCTTTAGTAATACCTTTACAATTTCAGCATCTACAATCTACTGTACAGTCTACCCTTGAGACTGAAACTTGAGCTCAAATTATAGGGAAATGGAGGTAGTTTCAGTTCCATGAACAGGGGGATGGATTCCTATCATGAAGGGATTTTAGCTCCATGGACCAAGGGATAAGCTCCATGAGTGGAGGGATAAAACTCGAGCAGATCGTGCCTCTAGAAGCTTCTAGTTGGGAGAATATTCGACCAGGTAGGCTTCTAGAATTTACTTTTTCTTTTATTCTACTTTTTACGGGGGTATGTAGGTTTTAGTAACAGAATGTGTGGGGGTTGTTGTGGTTTATAGATGGAGTATCCGCGAACTCACAGGAAAAGGCTAGAAAAAGTGTGGAGGTAGAATTTTAAGGGTTTTAAAGAGATTTTCTCTAATTCCAAGACTTGATTTAGAAACATTAGGTTTTTTGACTTCTAAGGGAGAAAAATATAGGTAGTGATAGACCTATATGGATAGTAAAATTTCATGGTGACAAAATAACGTGTACCAAATTTCGCCCTAAAGTGTGAAGTCTGAGGTTATTCTGAAGAGTGAAGTGCATTATCATTCCTAGGATTGGATTGGATATACTGATCGTAAACCTATAGAAACACTCAATGAAAACACACACATACACAAATATATATATATATATATATATATATATATATATATATATATATATATATATATATATATATATCTATCATCGAGGCAGGAATTCTACTCGATCAAAATTAGTAAATTAACTAAATGTTCTGGTACAGATATGGTTTCAATATTACATCAAAAGTAGACACAATATCGACACAACCATCTAACATAAGTAGTCTACTGTATCATGAATAATAAAACTCCTTGTACCCTGGATGGTGGAAACTAGATCCAGGGTCTTGATTTCCACTTCCCTAACTAGTACGATTCTATCCATGCAATTTATTGTGTCAAAGTTGAACATGGTAGAAACCACTTAATTACCAGTCAATGATGTGAATTGTTAACAAGTGTGAGAGATACCACCAATAATGACAATGGCTCTCAAAGTACTCCAGTACAATCCTTGAAGTCTGAATAAATGATTTGTAGTCAAACACTTCATAGGATCATTCGATCGAAGGTTAATGATGCAGCCTGTTGTCAAAGGCCAGAAACTTGCCATTAGGGCATGAAAATTCCAAGGTATTGATAGGAATCTAGATCAAATTTCTAGATGATGAGCTACCGTTGATAGAAAGTGACCCGTCATAGGAAAGCCCATGACACGAAACCATTAGGTCAAATTTTGAAGAAATTTTTTCAAGTACTGACTCAAGGATGGTCAAGGTGAATGGAGACAAATTTTTGCAATATATGGTTTAGTTGAACTATATCTTGAACACACAACGACACTGCAGATGGCTTGGCAACATTTTACCTAAAGCTAATTGTTGGCTCAAGGGGTCCTGACCTAGGTTCGAAGGTTCAATGTTTGCCAACAAACCCCTATACCACTGGCCCTTTCGACAGTGACCTTCTTGCGTAGGCCAAAGTCTCACCCGAAGTAGTATGGGTGGGTGCTAGAACTAGGTTTCCGCACCCTGGGAGAGGGTAGGTAAGTCAAGCTGAGCTGCATTCAGTCTTATAGCAACCCAATATGATATTACAGAGCCTAGATCTACAGATTCCCTTTGCATCCATGTGCTTAATCGCAATGATACTCACAGTAATTAATAGATCATGAATTTATATAGAGATAACACATTTATTCCAGATATTCTTGCAGAAAATATAACAAAACAGTCCCATATCGCAGCATAAACAGGTAACACAAGTATATTAATCAGCCAAGCATCATAGAGTCATTCAAACAGATTCATATATCCAACAATACTTATGCATTCATTAATCCTTCAGATCCACTTACAATACCCAAATTCCAACCTGCTTACACAACCGCAGGGTCTGCACACAACAGGATAGGGAATCTCTGCGCACACAATAGCAAGATTCCTTCCATAATAACCCTAACCAGATCTATCAATCTTCACTTAGCATCAATCTCTTATCATTCTTAATCTGTCCTACTACTCAAAAGGTTCAACTACTTACACTATTTTAGCCTACGCATCCAATGGTCTGCAAACTGTGGTTTGCGGACTCTTGGTCTACCCTTGACCCATTTACAATACTTTAGGGGCTTTAACCCACCCAAAAACCCCTGCGTTAGACTAAATATAATAAAAAATATACAAAATGGACCAGTTTCATAGCTTGCAAGGGACCTTGTTCCAATAGTCCCCCAACTCAATCTTGTGACTCATCCCGAGTCACTGTGGTGGTGGTGTCTCCACTTGTGTGCGCAGTGAATTGAGGGCCACAATTAGTGGAGGCAGCACTATTTGACTCTGGGCCATGGCACTCTGTGCGATGTCCACAAGATTTTGGGATGTTGGCCTTTCGGTTGCCATTGTGACGTTTTCCAATGTTTGGTTTAGTTGCGTGACCACACCATCTACATCTTGTGAGAGTTGGAGGGCTGTGGTATCCCATGGCTTTAATTGTTCCTTGATGACATGCTTCTGGTGCTGGAGTTCCTCGATCATGTCCTAGAGAGTTTTTCTGGTCCAGAAATGTGCTAAACGTTGTGCAGGGACCAAGGTGGGAAGTGTAGCGTCGACCTGTGCGAAAGCTTCTTACTGTTGTCGTAAGTCCTGATAGACCTTTCGTAGGACCGAGTTGAACTGGACCATGGTCCAGAGCTGCATGGATGACTATAGCGATTGGGTGCACTGAGCAATATTCTCTATGATGGTGTTCGTAGCTTCGGCCACCAGTGCAGGGCGCTGGGCTTGAACCCCCGGTGGCATGGTAGGCTGTAATGTGGCCTGTAAGTCAAAGATTTGCTTCTGCAATTGTGCCTTGATGGTTTTCATTTGCGTCCACGATGCTTTTATTGTTGCGACCATACTTTCTATCTGGGCCCGAGGTGTAGCTGCGACCGAGACCCCATCCAGAACCTCCGTGCAAAGCTGGTGGATCACCATTTCAAGTTCCAATTTCTTCATTATAGCAATGGAATTTTCTGTGTCTTTCGACATGAGGGCCTGCTTGGCTATACCGAGCTGTCGATGCACCTCCATGTCTCGCCAGTGGGTTTCTCAGATCACAGCAGTGTGGAGACCCTGTAATGCCTCATTGGTCATCTTAGCCAAATCCAAGTGTACTCTTGTATCTATTTGGAGTTGAGTTCCTACCAGAGCAGTGCTAGGCAAAAAGTAGAGATGTATTTCTTTCTACGCTAGCACGGTATTGTTGATTTCCAAGGGAGCCCATCTCTGAATTACGCTAGTCTGTAGCGTATCTACCTTCATCTGGACGGTGCAGAGCTCGGTCTGAAAGGTTTCAATTGCAGCCTTCTATTTTTTTTCTATGGCTGCCCATCTATCCTTTCTGGCTAATGTAATTGCGTACGTGATTTGTTCAAGGTCACCATCAGTGAGCGTGATTGTCGCATCATATTTCTGGCGTTGGGCACGCTGCTTTTTTCGGGGCCCTTTGTTAGTCTGTCCTAGCTACTTTTTAGTATGGAGGGAGGTGGTAGCTTGGTTATTCATGCTATGCATGCTCAATGCCAGCTACGGACCGGCCCTGGCATCCTTATCGACGAGTTGTGGTAGCTGTGAGTCCCTCTCCACGGCTGCGTCTACACCCCCCTCGCTTGGTCCTATGGTTTCCTTGGGGTTGATAGTTGCGCAGGTCCCTTCAGTGCTCTGTTTGCCAGGGACGAAGCCACTGCTCCACCCAAGGAGCCAGAGTGCGATTATCCTATCGATCTCCTTGTTCCCAAACCCAATCATGACTTCCTCCTGTTCGGGCTTTGTAGGTACCGAAGCTTCCACAGGACTAGGAGCTGGAGTCTTAGTGGGAACAGGGATGCTTGATTCTGGGGGCCTATTGACAGTGAGAGTGGGTTTCCTTTCCATGAACAGGATGCTACAGGCCCAGAAAATTGTGCAACATAGAAAAACTACATACAAGTTACGGAAGTAATAGAGAACTTTTGTCTGAGCTATCCATCCTAATTTATAGTGCCTATGGCCATCCAACGGTAGGGTAAATGTCACTCGAATCTTACCATCAAGTAAACGATAAAAAAATACAAGGAATCGCTCCATTAATTTCCATCCGCCCACTCCAGTCAACGGTAACTTCTCCTCTCTAGCTGATTTTACTGTTCCAACTGTCACTTTTTGTCCCCTATGTGAATTATGCATACTTGCTGAGCTTGGAATAAATACCCACGCCTCTTGCACATCCTCCCCCAACACAGGCTTGTTTCCTAGGTACCTCACAACCAAAGACATATTTTCCCGACAGGTATCATCCCATCCGAACCAGATTCCTTGCATAAACAAGTTTCTCATAGGTGCTGTAAGTAGCGCATATCCCAAAAAAAACCTTCTGTAATAGCCTTCATGGCCGAGGAGTGACCGTAGTTGTTTCCTCATTGTGAAAGTCACTGAATTTATGATAACTATGCCTTCTGTATCTGCATCTCTATTATTAGCCAACGTAAGGTGCATTTCAGTGCTACCCGTTCATAGCCTGAGCCGCTCGGTAGTCGTGCACACCTCTTCCAATTCTGCACTAGACGTAGCTCGTGGATCATCCTTACCCTTTGTTAGGGCTAGGATATGGTAGCTGACCATGCTTGGTATCCATGTTTCCCATGCGGGTATTTCCGGTGTGATAAACAGGTGTGATTTACCCCATACCCTAGCATCAATGTCTCGCAGAACTACGTTAAGTGCCCCAGTCCTGCCTAATAACCCAAATGTTCCTAGGAACTCTTCCTTAAATGTCCCCCAATGGTAGGTGCACCGATGTAGTTCCACATCTAAGTACCATGCAGATGGAAGTGGCCATAGGTCATGAATCAGCAGGTGAACCCACTCCTAAGTCGTCCTGTCACACCACTGTTCTTCCCATGCAGACAGATATTCGCGTGGATCTTTCGATCCAAGGAATGTTTTGACCCGTGCGCTGGTTGGTGATTCAAATTGCAGGATCATCATATCTTGACACTCTTCCAAATTCTAGAATGCCTCCTCACGCGTCTCCCACCTCTATGCAGGTGTTCCACGCATGGATAGCTTAAGGGCCCATAGCCTTCGTCCCTTGGGAACCTCCGCTTCAAATGCTCACAAAAATTTCTTAATGCTACCAGAACGATAAAAGTAGGGTAGGTCTCTTACCTCCGAGGAAATGCAACAGAAGTCCCTTGTGACGCGAAGACATCGCAACGTGGAGACATCTTGCAACCAGTTTTGCCAATTCTCTATCTCCCCGTCAAAGTCAGAGAAGCATTCACTGTCCTTTTCCCAGCAGAGTACTCCTTCTACCGTGGGGCTGACCCAATATTTTTCCCACGCAGTCAACTTATAAATGTGATCCACCTCATCTTCATCACGCACTGGATCTGTGTATCGTTCACCTTCCATAGGATCTAATGGTACTATCACCCTTGTACATTATTCTCAAACACCATGCTTCTCTTTTTGAGGTTGATGATACCGCCCATATCTATGGCCCAGTCCAACCCTAACAGCGTAGGGTAGGGGTCTACATCTTCTACAATTTCAATTACTTCAAAGTCAGCTCAGGCCTTTACTCCTGTGATATCCACCATAATTTTAGACAACCTTCCTAGTAGGAGGATTTTTTGTTGATTTTCCATGCGCAGCTGGATAGTGGAACATTCCAACTTAGGCTCTCCCATTCATTGCCAAGTCTATTTAGGTAACACATTCGCATCTGCCCCGAGGTCCAAAATAACCTGAATCATCTCGTAGTCACCAATCTACGTAGACAACTGAATTTCTCTTCCAGTGCGTTTCTTATATCTGTATAGTTTGGGCACATCCTTGACGTTCGAAGGTAGATTGGGTTGCGCTATGCAGCTATCTATTAATACCTGAAGGTTCTCCAAATCCTTTGGGTTATGCAGTAGCTTCATACATGCCTACAAAAAGGGCTTGACCTCATCATCTGCCTTGAGGTTTGCAAGTGGTCGAGCAGTAGCTACCTCTACCTCAGCAAAGTCCTTGCGAGCTGTGATAAATGTATCTCTCCCCATTTTTAATTCCAAACCTTCTTGTTTAATAACAGCTTGTTGGATTAGAGGTTCCATCATAGCCTCTTCCTCAGGTCCCTTGGTGGCCAACCCACTGCGTGTCACCACATCCACACTTAGATCCTTGTCTTGCAGCTCAATCTTAACTCTTTGCACATTCTGTGTAGGTGTCAACTGCTTTTCCTGCATTTTTTCTATCAAGATTGGACAGTCTTCAATCACATGATCCATCTGTCTGCAATACCGGAAGGATTGCTTAGTGGGGTTCGGGAAGTCCCTTGCAAAGTGTCCTACTTCTCCAAAGTTATAATAGATTAGCTGACCTCATTCCCGTCCCGCACTTCCTCCTTGACCGCCTCCCCTGCCCCTAGCTAGGGACCCGCCTATGTCTACCAGAGACCTTGGTGACGCAGGATCCATTTGTACCCTATATAAGTTTCCTTGATCTATCATTAGATCATACATTCGACAATTCTACTCATCATGTCCTACTGACCGGCAAAACCTGCACCACTGCTGTTTTACTTCTGGGATGTACATACCTAGGTGTGGGCAATGGTTTGTATCATGTAGGCTAGCTACATGGCAATCCTCACACCACAGTGTAGGTCCACTAGAGCTTGGACGCAATGGACTAAGTCCTCTACTTTATCCTAGGCGCAGTGGACTAGGTCCTCCTGCCTGCATATAGTCTGTTAGTAGAGGGTAGTTGTCTTTGGTGTCACCATTCACCCTATATCATATGCACCACCTTTCAGGACTAGCTTCTTCTCCTCACTCTTTTCACAAGTTCTGGATCTCTACGTGCATTGCTTCTAGCTACCCTTGGATCTGTTGGATGCCCAGTTGGGTCTCATCTCAAGGCGTCGCTTATAAAATCATCGTAACTTCCAAGGCTTTGTACTGTGAGTTGAAATTTTGGTGTCCCATAGGTGTGCGTAGGTGATGCAGTAACATGAAAATGAACCATTCTATATGATGTATGTAATCATATTGAAATCCTCCTTCTCTAATTGCTTTCTTCAATCGTTGATCGGCCTGCCACATAGACTCAGTGGGCCCTTGCTTGAAATCTTTGAGATCAAGCACTATTTGTGAGTAGGACTTAGGCTTCTTGAATTTCTACTTCAAAGAGTTCTTAACCTCTTCAATTGTTGCATTCACATGTTATCTAATGTATCCCATGTACCAGTCCAATGCTCTTCCTTCAAAGGAAAGGGATAGTTGTGCCTGCCTCACTGCATCACTAGCTACGTTCTACACAGTCCATACCGATTCTATGACAAACCAGAACTAATCCATGTCCTCATCTCCTACGCCCTTAAAGGTGGGTAACTTCATATGCTCGGCCATTTCGTCTTCCGGTGGTGGCGGTGGAGGTGTAGGTGAATTATTAACCTTATGTTGGTTCGAAAGTGGTGTGGCTGGAGGACTCTGCGAAGCTGCTTCCCTTACCAGATTGTATACATATCTATCTCCTTCTAAGGTGGTCTTGTAGTATTTTCCACTTCCCGTTGTGCTCCTGTCCAGATTAGGGGTCATTCACTCGATATGGCTACACAGAATACTCTTTTCACATAATAATACCTTGATCAATGATGGTAAGGTCTTCATAAACTTACCTCGGAACCCCATGAAGAATCTTCGCTCTGCTTCAGAGTAGGATAAAAACTGATCGATGGAAAATTTTGTCACAAATCCTCCTAACGCACTGTCTACCCAGTGGTCCACTATGCGAGTGATGATGTTATCAGTCTTTTCTAACTGTTGGATTAGTTCGGGGGTCCACTCTGTGATTCGCTCATCCTTCTTGTTCGGTGTGGAGCCTGATTTTCATCTTGATTCAGAGATCCTTGTTTTAGCTGGATGTATACCCCAGGAAAACTGTACACCCTTGCACGTAAATGAGATTTTTCCCCCCGTGAGTTCGGGGCCGACCGAGTTGGGGGGTCTGGGGGCCAACGGTTCCCCGGTTGGGGTTTCGAGGGCAGCGCCCCTGAAGCTAAAAACAAATGTAAAATTTCCTTGTAAAAGTATAGTAATTTGTAGTCAATCTGGGCCGTTCATTAGGTGGATGATCTGACGGTAGAATTTATGTTTAGTTTAGGGTTTTTTTCCCTAGAAGGAAACCCCTTTCTTTGTATGAGGGTATTGTATTGCGTCTGTGTATTACAGGTGTATTATCTGAGCGGGAAATAGATAGGGAGACTATGAGAGAGAACAAAGGATATTACAACAGATCTGCTATAGGTTTTGTCTCTTCATTTTGATGGATAATAGAAAGGAAGGACTAGCTGTTCGAGGTGGACGTAGCCCAAACTGGGTGAACCACGTATATCTGTGTCTCTTTGGTTTTATGTGTTTTGTGTGTTTGTATTTTTCGCATATTTTATGTGTTGCATTTCTCCATAATATATAATTTTCTAACACTTCCAACACGTCTAGAGCTCTACTAGCCTTGCGAACCACTCTTGGAGCTCGAATGCAATTGCTACAAAGAAGATCTCGTAGATCTCTATAAAAGTGTACTTATTCTTCCACTCTTTGGTGGTCAACCTTTCACTACGATTTTCCTTTACGGCAAATTCGTGAACTTGCTGTTAAACAAGTCATCAATTTCCTTTTTCTCAGGCTTCCAGTATGGCCTTGGCATTACCTAATCCCTCTCTCAACATGCTCCAGGTCCTGGGAACAGAAACATTTGTTGGCTTGAGGGGTCCTGACCTAGGTTTGGAGGTTCAAGGTTTTGCCAACAAACCCCTATACTACTGGCCCTTTCGGCAGTGACCTACTTGCGCAGGCCAAAGTCTCACCCGAAGTAGTATGGGTGGTTGCTGGAACCAGGTTTCCGCACTTTGGGAGAGGGTAGGTAAGTCAAGCCAAGCTATGTTCAATCTTATAGCAACTCGATCTGATATTACAGAGCCTAGATATACAAATTCCCTTCGCATCCACGTTCTTAATCACAATGATACTCACAGTAATCAACAGATCATGAATCTATATAAATATAACGTAACTATTCCAGATCTTCTTGCAGAAAATATAACATAATAGCCCTAGATCACAGCATAAACAAGTAACACAAGTATATTTGTAGCTTCAATCAATAACACATCAACATATATTAATCAGCCAAGCATCATAGAGTCATTCAAACAGATTTAGATATCCAACAATACTTCGACAGTCATTAATCCTTTAGATCCACTTATAATACCCAAATCCCAACCTGCGCACATAGCAGCAGGGTCCGCACATAGCAGGACAGGGAATATCCATGCACACAGCAGCAGGAGTCCTTCCCCAATAACCCTAACCAGATCTATCAATCCACACTTAGCATCAATCTCTTGTGATTCTTAATCTATCCTACCACTCAAAAGGTTCAACTACTTATACTATTTTAGCCTACACATCCAATGGTCTGCAAACTGTGGTTTGTAGACTCTTGGTCTACCCTTGACCCATTTACAATACTTTATGGGCTTTGACCTACCCAAA